>VZTI01001003.1:361625-415407 GCA_013397865.1 Struthidea cinerea | reverse complement strand
TGGTTGGTTGCGGCTCCCCCCCCCCCCCCCCGAAATTTTCAAGCCTGGAAATTCCTGGGAATTTAGATACATAAATAGTAGTCCTTTAAAACCCTTCTGCAAGAGTTCTTTTTAAAACTGTACATAAAACATGGCTGCTAAACTCAGATCTCTTTAAAGCTTCATGAGATCCATGCAGGTTTAAATTGCATTTTGACAGAATTCAAACGATTATTTTCAGTGGTTTAAAACGTGGCATAATTTCATGATTTTGTACTTACAGTCAGGACTTTGTGTTGAAAGTGTTACTATAAAACTACCAAACTTTCTGTGACCAACTTTACCTTTGAAAGGGGTAAGCAAAACCCTGTTTTGCTTTTTTTTTTTTGTTCCTGAGACATTTCAAATATGTTTTGCTCCAGGCTATTGCTAGTAGGACCTTGAGAAATAGATGTTCCTGCAGATTTCGGCGTACCCTGTTAGTTGAATAACTGTGTGATCCTCCTTCCAGAGCGAGATGCTAGATTTCGTGCTGCTGGAAGTAGCCGTGCCGGCCGTGCGTGCAGATTGTCCGTTCCATTAGTGCCCGGGGCAAAACAATGTAAATCCACATGTGGTAACCTCACAGTCGTCCACAGCGCTCAAGTGCATTCATCTGTTCACTTTCTGGGCCCTGGGATGCAGCCCCACACACTTGTCTGACACTCTGTGTATCTGCTCTTGCTACCCCTGCGTGCTCGGAGCAGTGGCAGGCACCTGCCTTCTGCTTTGCTGGCACTTCCCGTGTGACACAGGCACCTGCAGCTGTGCTGTGTCCACGTACTGCTGGATGGGCTTCTGTTAGCTTAGCGTGGAGCTGGGGACTGGTGGTCTTGCTTTAGCAATCCGACTGCCAAAGCTATTGGCGACTCATTTTTTTCCTTTCTAGTGTGGTGGCACAGCTTATTTCCCTGAATGTTGCTGATATTCAGAGTAGAGGATACTGTTTTCTCATTCACTCCCACACTGTGAGGCTGATCTGTAACACAACTGAAGTGAATTTGGGAAATCTCACTTGGAATAACAACTTTGTAAAGTGAGAAGCATATTGCTCTAAGATGAGGAGCAAAACTGAGTAAGTCAAAGTAGCTCCATGCTGTAAGCTAAGTTAGTGAGGTGTTAGGTTCAGTTATAGGACGATTAGCAAACACAAGGAGTTTAAAAATCTATCTTGTTTTATTTTACTTGACACGTCTTAGCGTGGAAAGCACTGGGCTTGGGTGCAGGACCTAGATTCTGTTGCAGACTTGCTGATGGAATTCAGTCATCTAATCTTGCTTTTCAGTTCCCAGTCTGTATAATGAGGACGGATTTATAATAGAGGTATCATGGGAATAAAATCTATGTATCATGGATGTAAATGCCAGTGCCATCTTTGCCCCTTCAGAGCTGCCCAAATGAATGGCCAGTGCACCACTCTTGGGAGGCCCATTCCACTTCTGAAGCAGGAGTTCTGTGTACTTCTCAATAAAGCCCTTTTGAAGAGGGTGAGTATGGACTGTGGATAGTTAAAAGTACATTCCAAGAGCTGTATAAAGTCTGAGGACAGGAACAAATGCTTTAGTCCTGGCTACCCATGTTGTGTGTGCTGGCCTCACTGTATGCTCCCCTTTTGGGAGGTTCAGTAAGAGTTAGAAACGTGTTGCAGGGCCTAGGTTGGCCATCAGCACCGCACAAAAATAGTTGAATGGGTATTTTAAAGAAGTGATACGGCAAAACTGTTGGTATAATTGTACCAAGAGCAGAGCTGCCTAAAATAACAAGAACATGAGAAAGTATTTTCTAACTGCAGCACTTTATTTAACGCTATTTTTGCCTACTGTGGATAAAGCAATGAGAGGTATCTCAAATATTCAGTCAGTGGTCCCAGATATTATGTGCTCTTTGTGTTAGGAATTACAACACTTCCAACTATTTGCCAGAGTTGTTAGATAAGGTGAATAACTGAAGATTTGGATGTTTGCCCAAGCTGTCTGGGTTTAATTATCCCATGAAAACCTCATTAGAGATGAGCTACACCTGTGATATTAAGAAGAAACTATTTTGAAGGTAGTTCAGACCCTGATTCATAGCTCAATTTAAAAAATACTCTTTTAGAGTTTGAAAGTTTTTTCACCCCCATGTACTTTGTTACAGCTACTGTTCAGTCCTGATGTGATTTTTTCAGGGGGCAAGAAAGTGTGATGATGCATTTGGTAGCCAAAACGATGTTGACAAACTGGAGCCTGAAATAAATGGATAAATGGAAAAAATAATCAACTGCACAAATACAAATAGGCTTACAAAGAGAAGATCTGGGGTTTATTGTGGTTCACAAGGTGAATTTAAGTCCCAAATGCTGTGTTGTTTCAAAAGGCAAAGCCATCTTGCAATGCAAAACCAAAATGTATCACTTATGAGACCTGTGAAATGATCCATCTCCTTGACACTAAGTATAGTCTCAGCTGGGGTGTAGTTCAGATTTTGGGAGCTACAGTTGAAAGATGGGGATCAACTGGACGATTTGATCTGAGGGCAGTGGGAATGATCAAGGTCAAAATAAAATCTAAGGTGATGATTTCATGAACTGGAGTTCTTTGGTTAAAAAGAGATGGCTAAGGATATTTAACAACACTTTGCAAATGTGTAAATGGCTGCTGGAAAGAGGAAGGGAATAGCTCTTCTTTGTAGGTGTATGAAGTAATAGGCTTCAGTCACAGAATAGAAGACTCAGGTTTGTTAAATGAGGGAGTATTTGTCTGGGGTGGCATAGGTATGACCTGTTCTTCTATCACCTGTGTGGTCTTTTCAAGTCTCTCCCAGTTCTATGATTCTTAAATCCTGCATGATTATACACTTTGAGTTGGAAACTAACGTCCTTAATCCTCTGCAGCAGACACTGAGCTCAGTGTCTCCCAGAGAGCCTGTTCCTGCAACTGTGGCTGATGCTCTAGATAAGAGTAGCTGGGCAGAGGGAAGGGTTGGGTGGACGTGTAGCCTTTTGGCAGTCACAGACAACATGGAGATGTGAGTCAGGAATGTTTGGTTGCCTCAGTTTCTCACAGTACAAAAGCTGTAGGACAACCTCTCGAACTGCCAGGTGGTAAATGCAGAACAGGTAAGGACTTTTTCACACAGTGTTTGGTTAACCTGAGGAACTTACTGCTGTTGGATGTGTTGGGTGCCAAAAGCAATTAGACAATATTATGCCAGCAGATCTGACAAAGGCATTTAAACATAAATATACCAGTTCTAGCTCGAGAATTTGCCACAACACATGTTGGTGGAGGCTGGATACCATGAAGGCTGTTTCTAAGTTTGTGCCCTGTTTTTATACTCTTGGCACTTGCAAGTGGTGTCTGTCAGAGTCTGAAGGGAGAGCTGGTCTAAAATTTATTGAAGGAGGGTTTTCTCTTTCTCCAGTCTGTAGTGCACAGGCTGTGGAGGCATCCACATGCCTGATAATCAGCACATTTAAAATAGCCTTTTGCCTGTCAGGATCTGAGAAGAGCCCTGACCGGGATGACTGCTGTTTCCATCTGAGAATTATTCTGTCAGCACTCCCACTTCAGTCTGAGAAGTGCAGTGGAACAGCTGAGATGGAGTGGAAAGGGGCAGCAAAAACTCATTCCCACTCACTGGGCATTCTCATGTCTTTGGTGGGCATTTGCTTCCTAGATTGTTTCCAGCCAGAACTGTGCTGTGCAGTATCAAGTCTTTGCTTGTATGGATAACTTAGGAAGCCCCATCATGAGAGACATTTCTGAGTACAAAGCTTGGCATGGCTTACAGAAGGAACTGCAAATAGCCATGAGGGATGTGAGCAAGGTCAGATAAAAACTACATAAATGCTATGTGTCAAATTTTTTCACTCACAAAATAGCCTTGTCTTTAGCAGGATGATACTATGAATGATCCTTAAATAATTTCACAGAATCACAGAGTCATTAGGGCTGGAAGGGACCTCTGAAGATCATCCAGTCCAACCCCCCTGCCAAGGCAGCGTCACTCGGAGCAGCTGACACAGGAACTTTCCAGGTGGGTTTTGAATATCTCCGGAGAGGGAGACTCCACAATTGCCCTGGCCAGCCCGTTCCAGTGCTCTGCCACCCTCAATGTAAAGATCTTCCTCATGCCTCATGTTGAAGTGAAACTTTTTGTGACTTAGTTTATGGCCATTGCTCCTCATCCTCTTGTTGGGCACCACCAAAAAGTCTGGCACCATCCTCTTGGCACCCACCTTGGAGAGATTTATATGCATTAATGAGGTCTCCTCTAAATCTCCTTTAATATAAACAGGCCCAGCTCCCTCAGTGTCTTCTATAAGAGAGATGTTTCAGACCTCTAATTTCTGCCACTGTTGTGCTACCATTCCCTTAGGATTATGTGTTGTGAGGACATGGCTCTGTGGGATTGATACACCAGGAGGAGGCGTGCAAGCAGCAGACTCTTGGTGCTTTTCTGTGTATAAGCTTTCCTCTGTCAATACTAAAGCCACTGTGTTGACAGGAGTAAGCAATGAATTTTACCTGTGGGGCAAACAATTCAAAGTGTCGGCTGAAGAACAGTGAGTACTATGGCAGAGGCTGTCTGATAAAAGAACAACGCAAGGCCAGGAGGGGCCATAACGAGAGCTGAACACTCTGGTCATGTTCAGCTTGTTACAGAATAGGGTCTGATGGGTCAGCCTGGTGCAGCACACTGCTAGAGGGAGTATTCCTGACAGACAGTGTGCAGATTGATAACAAAATGGAAATCAGGCAGAATAATGTCCATATAAGTAGTCCTTAGACCAACAAGATCCAAGCAATTTTGTACACAATAAAGCACACATCAATATGGAAGTGTGTCTTCTAGTTCTAGAGCACAATGCCTTGATGAGTGAGCAAAAAAGACTGGTGTTGAGGTTTGGGAAGGTGTTGTGCTACCTTGCTCTTTTATTAGGAGGCTAAACATACCTTTACAGGTCTGGAACAAGGCTATAGGAGGCAAGAGCCCTTGGAAGGTTGGCTGCATTGTAGGGCAGTTGTCCTTGGCCTGGAGTAATGGTTGGAAATCATTATTTCAGGTTGAAAAATTGTATACTTGCCAAACCCTCAAAACATTGTCAATGCCAAGGTATCATCATGATCCTCTGCTCTGCTTTGCTAATGCCAAAGACAAAGCAAAAGCATCCCAGTCATCTCTTGTAGATACCCATAATCTATAGACCCTGGAAAAAGATTCCTCAAATTAAAATTGAAAAAAGAAAGGAAGACTTGAACATTTTTTCCACAGATTTTACTGCAGCTGGGTCCCAAATAATTTTCTAAGTCTTCTGAAGTAAAAAGCTGTAACATTTTCAAAAGGGCTGTAATTTGTAGGTATGACAAAAATTACCAAAGCATTGATCCAGCATATCTGGACATTGTCTAATACTGCACTGAGTAGAAGCCCCTCATTTAGTGGTTGATTTCTTTCATACTGTAGAAATAAATTTTAAATCCCATTTATTATAAGCACAGAAGTCCTTATGAGCCACACAGAAGTCCAGTCTTAGTATACATCCTGCAGAAGCCTTGGAAAGGAAGGCCCTTGGATGTGATCAGGTAGTGTAACTAGAGCCCGAACTGATGAAGCCAGAAGAGAAATTTTTATCCTTTGCAGAACTTAGAGCAGCCTGTGAACTAATTTAAATTAATGCTTTCGGAATTAGTAACTTAATGGATCTCATCATAGACTAATTGACTCAACACACCTGAACAGCACAACCTCCTGCACCTGACCTGGCTCTCCTTGTCCTGTTCCTGCCCTTAGCAATATATATCCATTTTGGACCATCTAAACCAGAATGGAGCTGCCTGGAACAGAAAATGCCAGATGATGAAAAATCACTTAATTTATTTTGATAGCAGCTTTGCACTTGTTTTGTGTATTCTGAACAGCCAAAAAACTCAGACAAGGAACGGAATAATTTACCTTTTATGTTGTTCTCATTTGCCCACGTTAAAAAAAAAACCCACCCTGATGGTTAAGAGTAATAATAATAATAATAGTAATAATAATAGCATTTTTGTGCAGCCCGTTTAAGTCCCTTGATGGTCCTTGTGGAAGTGACCAATGTGCTCTCAGGGTTTGCAGTATATATTTTGTGTTGCATCTACCTTATAATGAATGTTCTAGGGTCTATTCTACTGTAGTTATTTCTGAAGTGGAATGGGAGATTTTTCTGCTGGATCTCATACTTGGTGCACACTAATTCCTTCTGAATTTTGTTCTACTTTTCTGAAATGGAATTTCCCTGTGGAAGTATTTGCCTTCCTGATATTGAACTAATAACATGAATGTGTATGTGTTTCCACTAGGAAAGGCGGGTAGCCACAGTGCAGAGCTCAGCTGTAATGATGCTCAAGTTCTTACTATGAACTACATGTCAGGTTTCTTGTTTTCTGTTTTCCTGGAGCTGTATTTAATGATGTTTTAAATACAGCAAATTCCCACTCAAAATGAAGCACAGCATCTCTCAGCAGAACATAAAGAAATTCTTCCTTATGTTCTTGTTTTACTACTAGGGTTTCTGCAAAGTTTGTTTGAAGTTGTTTATCCCCCAAAGCTATTACATTGAAGCCTTTGCCAAGCTAAAATCATTGGTCAGATGAGAGGAAAAATACATATTTGTACAGTGACATATCTGCAGCGATATCATCTGCTTCCTGGAGAAATGCCTTTTAGTTCATCCTGTACATCTGTATCCTCAGCAGCAGGTGCCACTGCCAGACAATTCATCAAAGTTAATGTGATTGCTGGGAAATGCTAAAGCCTTTCTTTTTTATTGCTGTGGGAGGTGGTGTCAAGAACTGTGTTTTCTGTGGGAGGGAGAGGAGGCTATGCTGACAAACAAGCTGGAAAGGTGGACTTTTCAACTCTACTTTGTGGAGGACGAAGTGCAAGAAAACAGGAGTGTCCTCTCTGTGGCTCGTGATGGGGAGCGAATGTGGGACACCTTGTCTCAGCAGGAGACGGGAGCACAAGTTCAGTGTGAAGGGAGCCATCTGGCAGGTGATATGGAATGCACTTTTAGGAAGGACAGGGTTGAGAAGCGAGCAGGGATTTTTTCCAGTTGAAATGCTGCCAACTTAGTCATGCCATGAGCAGAGGCTGGACATTTGCATCCTTCCCTTGGCAGGCGGCTTTAAAAGCAGCGCACGCTGTTTCACAGATTGTGCTGGGCAGCTGTACCAGCCCACCCCACCAAGGTTTTGGCTTTCCTACCTGTAGCTGCTGGTGCCTACTAACTGGTGAGCAGCAAGATTTGCTGAGATTTGGCCTGTCTGAACTTTTGCCCCACACTGACAAACGTAGTCTGGAGACCAGTGGAAATTGTGAGTTTATGTGTGTGTAGCTGGGTAGGAAGGAGCCAGGTTTGGGAGGAGGGAGCCTGGAGCTGTAGTAAACAGACAACAGGAGCACATGTGCTAGTGCTAAAATGACAGATGACTGAGAAAGGATGCTCTATGACACAAGAGGACGGAAACATTAGCAGAGAGCTGATCTGCAGGAAAGGAAAATGGTACAACACAGTAATAGAATTAATGACAACAAATTGCTAGGAATAGATATGATCAGCAGGCATGGAAATGAGGAATGGCCAAGCATGTATGAATGAAGGCATGCACATATGCAGTCAGTCCCTTTGATCAAAACTGTACAAAGCTCAAAATCAGGAGAGATCCTAATGCTAAGGAGGACCCAAGTTTAGGAGCTGGGAAGCTGTATCCTTCCCTCTCTCCATGAAGCTACACACCTAAGAAGCATCTGTGTGATGGAAAGGACAGCTGAGGTGCCTTTTCCTTACATCCACACTTCTATGCACAGAAAACAACAGCAGTGAAACACCTGAGAAGCTGAGTGTGAGGTAACACACATGGTGGCAGAATAGCAATGCTTGGTAGCTCAGAGGATGCCAAGCAGAGAACATTTTGAACTGAACAGTAGGACAAAAGTGACCATGGAATGGTGAGATCTCTAAAGCATTTCATGGGACAAAAAGCTCAGGTGTGTTTACAGTGACACAAGTAAGACCCCAGGACTTGCAGTATGATGGTATTAGTAAACCACACAATTAATAGACTGGGCTTCAATAAAAATACGTAAGCACTATCAAATCACCTTACAATTCTGCCACACTCTCTGTGCAAGGCCGTAGCTGAGTTAGGAAAGAAATTAATCTCAGGGCATCAGATTTAAATCCTATAACCCATTTTAGTTGCTGTTCATAACCAAACTTTTTCTAAATTCTATGGTAATGCCAGTGCAATGTTCTTTTCTGTGTCCTTTGTATAACCTTTCCTGGTCCTATTTGAAATTGGGAATTGTGTGTAATATCTATGGAAATTGTTTGGTTTATTGATTTTTCTTTTCATACTCTAAAGTGAAAGGGCTATCAACACAGTAACTTGGATTTATGAAGCAAAGATTTGAATTTTAATTTGTTCAATATTTTAGAAAAGTTGTATTCTCCTTTTTGTGGCCAAGTCCTGGCTGCGTTTGAAGCACAGAATCCCCTATAGAATAAACCTTGACTTCCTCGTTTCTTTGTGATTTTAAGTAGATTGAGGTGATTAATAGTCTTTGTTGTTTTGTCAGGTATAAGTTTTGTTTTCTGAAATGGCCTATAGCTGGGATTTTGGCCCCAGGAGTCCAAACTCAAAATTTTGTTGTACATAAAGGACATAAGTGAGACAAACCTTTTTTTTTTTTGCAAAGGACCAAGAAGTGACAAATCACCATTTGCTGAAAGTGGAGCATTATTTATGAAGGCTGCTTAGAGCTTCAAATGTTGGTCTTGTGTTGAGTAGCATTTGTTTGTGCATGTATATACCATTTCTCCCCCAAGTTCTATTAATGACTGCATTGAACTTAAAAAGGATCAATGTCTTAATATCTTTTCACGAGTATGAAATGTTAGGAGTGTCTCATTAAGGCAAGTAACAGCATTCTTAATGGTAAATTCATCCACAAGGTAGGACAGGTTTTATCCATCCACTGGTAGAATCTGACCTTTAAAGAAGTTAATCTTTTCAAGTGTTGTATATGCCACAAATTATTGATGAGATTCTCATTGAGTTTCATTTTTTTTCCTGCATTATATTGCATGTGAATACTGACAGAGTTTGGAGAGCTTTCTTTTCCTTCTAAATGGAATGTTACAGCCAAATAATGTAGCATAAACAATTTGGAATGCAGGAAGCAAAGCAGGGTTAGGAGATGTAAATTCAGTTCCCTGGCATGATTTAAATAAACAACTCAACCAACAGAAGCCCCATAATCTAGTTCACATGAGCATATGTTTGGCAGGATTCAGCGTGGTGGGTTTGCAGTCTCTGCTTATCACAGAACCAGGACTGTATGCATCATTGCCACATGCTTCTCTTTTCCCTTCATCCCAGGGAAACTCATCATGTCAAGAAAAGAAAGTGGGAGGAGGAAATACATCGTTCCAACACAAGCTGGATACAATTCCTTTGCTCCATGTTAGCGGAGGCTGGGAGATGCCTTTTATCTTACAGACAGCCTATTGCAGATAGGAATTTCAGTGTCTGGTCGTACTTTTAGTGTAGTGGTTTGTTTTTTTTTTTAATGTGTGTGAATTATAAAGCTATTTTCTTCAACAGACTCAGAGACTAAAGAGTTTGGTACTGCAGCATCTCTCGTTTGTGTGTCCTATATAAGTGGCTCATTAACTGCCCTACTGTAATTTCTATTTTATCCTGAGTAAAGAACAAGAGAGGCATGTTGCTGCCAGAATCTTCCTATAAAATTTATTTTAAATTTACTTTAAGATGCCTAAAAGTACCATTAGCTTTGGAAGCATTTCTCTTTTCCTGCACGGGGAGAAAATCTCCTTTTTATTAAAGTTCCAACCATGCTGGGAATATGATGAGTGTTAATATAAATAGGTTGTCAGTTGTCATACAATAGTCTATCCTGTTAACCTCCTTGGACTGAATGTTCAGTCCTTACTACCTGAGCTGTAAAAAAACAGGAATTCCCATGAAGAGTCACAGTAGCTTTTCATACAGAAGTTTTCCACTTAGGATAACCTACACAGAGGTCTGAGCAACTCTGGGGATGGTGAGGTGCCCTAAATACAGGATGGACAAGCAGAATGAGTTTTAATTTATGATGAAAACTTATGTGGGTTTTTCTGCTGCTGCAGTTAGGGACTGAGTATCACAGAAATTGTGGGTAGGTAAATCAACATAACAAAATACAGTGGGAGGTCTTCTGGAAGGGGAAGGTAGTATTTATTTCAAAAAATCTTCAAATAAGTTGATTTTACCTGCTGATGCTAATTTTGTTATAGATTTTGTTGATTGGCATACTTGTACAGACATAGCCATGTTCCCAAGCTCTAGGAGAGGGGATTTGGCAAGGATCAGTTGTATGTGATGCAGAGGACAAAGGATGCCAGATGTTAAGTTTCTGGGGTTCTTCCTGATGTAACAAGCATGTTTTTGGACAGATCTTTTGTGCCCGCTGGGATTCAGCAGCAGTTGCAGAGCTGTGCTTTCCTGCAAATCCTTGCTTACTTCATCTTCCATAAATCTTAGGCCAGGTTGTCACCCATTACTTGTCTTTCTCATGGGCTGAGGAAGATAGGAACAGTGGATGTGACAGTGTCACAACCTTGGTGTGGTCTTCATTGGCAATACAGGCCCTTTTTAACACTCTGTCCTTCTGTTTCTTCTGGTGCTTGCACACCTGCATATGTCGGTTCAGACTTCATTTATGCCAGTGTTCATATTTCTGTAACAATCTTTCCAGGTGGAATTTTTAAGGGCACCCATTGTTGTTCAAACTCTTTTTGCATTGAAGTTAGCAGTAAAATTTTTGTGGATGTCAAAGAGAGACTGTAATTTGTGTCACTGCTCAGTACTTTGGAAAATAAAGTCCTCAGAAATGCAGTTGTATAATGCCACCTCTCCCTAAGTGGGGAAGGCATCCCCAGTGTCAAGTTTGGACTAGATAGACTATTGTTATGACCCTGCTGTAGTTCTAAAAATGTATCTTGCATGAGCATAGAGAAGCAGTTGGGCTTTTGCCCGAAACTAAAAATACGTTCTTGTGTGACAGTTCCCATGTGGGACCTGCTTTAAGGTTTTTGTCATGTGAGAACAACTTTATTTTTCTGTGCTTAGCAGAAAGATTTGGACCTTGAGAAAAGCGAACTTCTCTTTGTGGTTACTGTGGTGTCAGGGCTCAGCACCAAACTGCTTATTCATCCACATTGTTGTGCATGGTTGCTGCCTCTTGGCCACCTGCAGGTTTTGTAACCCTTGGCTAACTCCACTTAGGGGACCTCACTTTCCTGAGGTTCCAGAGAATAGCTGGAAGGGAGAGTACTTCTCAGGACAGCTATGCCAAGAAGAGCTACTCGCATAACTCAAGGAGAAGTCTGTTTTTCCAAGAAACAATCCGGTGATTCTCTGATGCATACGGAAAAGAGGCACCGACCTTGGGCTTCTGGGAGATTTTTTGTACCACCCCTCTCTTCCTCCCCAGTTTAGTGTCTCTTGTGATGAATTAGCATTATGAATACTAAGTTTATCTGCACAGCATAGTTAGCAGTCTTCTGGGGAGAGTCCCTGGTGGTTGTATTGCATTACTACTCTGGCTTTGGCACAGCATATGTGAGTTTCATGCGCCGGTGGCTTTTGTCACAAGAGTGCCTGGTTATGGAAGCTGTCAAATGGGTCTACCTGCAGTGATTTGAATGCTTGATTAAAACTTGATTTGATTCCCCCATCTGAACTGTCAGCAAACAGTCCAAAACACTGCAGTGGACTGAGACAAGTGGAAATAGGAAGGGAGAAGTGGCAAATGAGGGTAGGGCCAGAAAGCAGCTGCTAAAATGTTCTGCAACCACTTAGAAGTACAATTTAAAATTTAGTATAATTTCCAGGCTAAAAACTCTCAAGCTACGTGCTGTGGGTAGGTATAAAGAGTACTGCCTTTTAAAAGTTGGCAGTGGGGTTTGCCAGGGCAGAGGATATAGAAAGCAAGTTGGTTCTGCATGCAAACCCAGTGTTGATGAGGTCTCTGTAGCAAAACTACCATGGACAGGATTAAAGGAATATTACGTGATATATCAACTTTGAGCTGGGGTGCTGCACTAGACTACCTGATTTGGGGGAACATGAGTATGATTCCCTTTTCCCCACAAGCTGAAGAAGATGCCAAAGGCTGTGGAAAAATGAATGGGAAAGAAGCCAAAAATGTTACAAGTGTCAGAGGAAAACTTTCTGCTCTTTAGCACAATATTCTTGTATATATAACCCAATCTGGAAAGAAATTTATTTGGTACTCAAATGTCAACTGTCTGGGAAGCAGCAGGATTCCTAAGTAGTGAAGAACAGTTTGGGGCTTAGCCTGTGGAAGCAAGGGTGCAAGGACTTTGGCAAGTTGTAGTGTGTCATTCTACCATCAGAGCCCACAGAGCAGGTATCAACATGCTCTTGTTTGAAATTTCGCGCACGGTTTGTTATGTACTTGCAACTGTCTGGCTTTTTCACCCTCCTTCACTCTCTCCAGATGTTTTCCTCAGTGCAGCACCAAAGGAAATCACCATTAGGATATCACACAGCTGTATTTGAATAAACCACATTGGGGTGGTGAACAGCAATGAAATCTTACGACATGGCTAATAGTGAGCTTGGAGCATAATGGCCAAGCCATTGTGCCGTCAGCTCTTGAGGAGTCCTGGGATCAATCCTGGTAATTGTACTTCATCAGGTCTCCTACGGAGTCTGACCCAACTTGGTCTGCCCTCTTTGCATGAACTGGGAAATCACAGTCAGCAGTACCAAGGAGCTCTGGTCTCCCTGGGAACTCAGTGCTGCCTTATGTACAGCAAGGGATGGCTGCTTGCAGCAGCAGGGTAGGGAGAGCATGTTATCAGGCCAACCGGTGCCTTGTATCTCGAAGTTGCCAGCACTTGGGAGTGCATCGTTGAGAGCTGATGGCAGAGACAAGCCAAAATGCTATTTTCTTAACTCCTGCTGTGCCCCTCCTGCATCCTGCTCCATGTCCATCAAGTGGTGAAGGTAGCAGATGGGCTGCCCCAAGGTGACACATGCTTACCTGCCAGGAAGAGAGAGCAGCTCCTGTAGCATGTCCCCGGTGTAAGTGCTGCTGCTGGCAGTCAGGCAGCTCTGTTGCTTGGCAGTAGGCCTCAGAAAGAAGATTACTTTGTCCTTGTTTTCAGTCAAGTTTGCCAGGTTCCCTTCTGATTGCCAGGCTGGTAATGCATGGGGGAGATAACCCTGGTTCAGTGAGCAGCAATTCAGTCTGTCATCAAACAGCAAATACTTGGGCAGAATCAACAGAGCCATGTGCTAAGCTAATTTGGTATCAGCCTTGTGGGTGTGGTTCTTTGGTACAAGTATTTTTGTGTTTGTCTTTCTGCAGAGAGGACTGAAATCTCCCATCAGAATCTCCCTCTGTCTCTCACAGGCTTGTTCACAACTTGCACAGTCCCTCTTCATTCTCTTTACCTGCAAACTAAGCTGCTGCCTCTCATCTCTCTCCAACAGCAGCATGCTTGCTCCCTTTTCCCCAGCACTTCCATCACCAGTTCTGCAGACTGGGAGAACTTGTTTGTGCTCTCACTCTCTGTGGCTTACTGAATTTCCTGGACACTTCAGGCAGTCCTGCCAGTCTGGTCCTGCCCCTCCCAACCCTTGACCTCCCCCAGCGGAAGGAAATATGTCCTTTTGTTTATTGGCCATCTTAAGAGAGCTTCTGAAGTTTTCTCCAGAGTTTCAATTTAATAAACAAGTTAGCTGGTCTGATGTTACGAAGAAGTCACTCTGCTCTGGCCGTATGCTGTAGGTATAAAGCAGCAGATGAAGGGATAAAACTGGATGTGGAGGAATGTGGAGAGGTTCTGATGGCTGCATGGGGTGTGATGGACAGCAGCAGGGTTCAACAAGGAGAGGGGTTTATAGCACCACAGCTGCTGGCTGCATCTTCCTGACGCTCGGACCTGGGTGAAAATCTCTCTGTGCACTCTAAAGTCTGGCTGTTGCTGAACTCTGGGAAGGCATCATGTTCACGAACACTTTATTTATGTGCACATACCAGGCATATAGAGGGCATGAAATTGCTGATTGATCTGTGTCAAAGCAGATCTTGCTTCTGTACTTCTTCATGCTTTGGCAACCTAATAGTTGGGGGATTTTTTGTTGCTGTTGTGTTTTTCTGTACAAGTTTGTGGCTGAGCTATGATTTCCTTGCCTCTGTGGTAGAAGAACCCTCAGATGCACAAGGGCCAGGATTTTCACTCAGAAATGTCACGTAGGAGACACTGACCCAAGCACAGAGCAATTCTCCCTGTTAAAATCTGCTCTGGCAAATAATCTTCTAATTTGTCACAAAACCAAATGTGTAAAACCAGCCAGAATTCATTTATAAGGCACTGGGTCCATTTGGCATGTTTTAATATGCAACAATAACAGTGACTGCTCAGAGCTTTGCTGGCTGGCCTGTGCAATGTGCTGTTCTGTTTCACTGCAGTAGGCACTGAGGTAGTTTTAATGTTGTCCATTTGGTCAGTGTCTGCCTAAAATATCACAGACCACTGGGGTTCTTAGCATTTAAAAATCAGGCATTTTCACCTTTGTGAAAGAGAGTTTGCTTTCTCCTTTAGTAACTTGCTGCTGCCTGCTTTCCCATACAGCCACTGCTTGCTTGCTGTCTCTCTTCAGCTCATCCAGGGTGGCATTGTCCAATTGTTTTGACAATGACCTTAATCTATTTGTGCAGTTCAAAGTAAAGGCTGCGTGGCCAGAGATGGAAATGCATGGGCTTAGGCAGCTTGTAATGAAATACAGAGTCTTTTACTTCAGCTGTTTTGAAGCCACTGCAAATCAGTTGTTGGATTTGATGTGTCTTCAAGAATGTGAAATGAATTTAGTGGCTTCTAGCTGGTTGTAGTGAATCAGGTGTTCACCTCCTGAGATGCTCCAATATAATCAGGCTTTGTGTGTGGCAGGTTTAGCAGGTATGCCAGTGGCTATATCAAACTGGATGTAGCTTACTCTACCGACAGGGATTTTTATAAAGCAAGTTGTAGGCAATTTAACAGACAGATCACTGAGTAGGATCTTCCTTCCATGGTTGCCTGTACTTACATGCGTTGTAGACACAGAGGATAGCAGGACTTTGAGTAAATGGCACTGCAGTGCCGAGTTCAGTGGCAGGATCAATAATTTCCTGTTAGCTGGTAACTCTTGGCACTGCTGGGGTGGGGGAACTGCCTCAGTACGTTGTTAAATCAAAGTCAGGGCTATCAATATAATGCCTTTCAAGAGCAGTAGATTCAAAGCAGCTGCACAGAGGAGCAAGATAGCAAGTTGCCTAAGAGAAACCAAACTGTTTCTGATGAATTTGAAAACCCTTGATTTGTCCTTGCCGAGGAATGGGAGCATGTTGTCAGGCTGCAGCACCTTCCCAGTAAAATTTGTTCCCCCTAGGAGCACTGGCTTGAGGGAAATGGCTGCAAACCATCTCTTGAAGCCACACACAGAAATGTCTGTTGTGAGGAAAGCGCTGGAGCAAAACACATTGCCTATGTTATATGGATTTTTAGATCAATAGTGGCTCTAACATGTAGCCAGATGCATTATACTTTGGAACATGCTTTTGCACAGATCCTAGGACTCTGATTGGCTTTTTAAATGGAAGTAGTTGTGCACCAAGTATTAACAGCAGAAAGCTCTTGTCATAGGCAGCACATGCACAGTATTTCACCCTTGCCTGGCAAATCTGCTTCTTTACTCAGTGGCAGAAGTCAGAAATAGCACCATACTCATTCCCTTTTGTCTTTTTGGGTCTGAATTCTGTGCGACTCTGTAAACTAATATGTAGCTCAGCATCTATTTCCAGAAGTCATACATTTCCCTTGATTTACCTTCTTTAATCAGTGAGGATACAGTGGATGCATAGACTGTGAACAAGAAGATCTTTATTGCAATCACTGCTGATGCCATGATGATTTTTTGCCTTTTCTTTTATACCCCTGTTATACCTTTTTACAGCTTCTGTAGTCTTAGTGGTTTTGCCTACATTCTTAGACTTGTTTGTTCAGCTAGGAGACGAAACATTTTAGAAGCCTCGTAGTTAGGGATCAGTGTGCCCCAGACACCAAGGTCCTCTCCAGAACGCATTTTGTAAACTAAGATAGAACCATCCAGGGGAAGGTTCCTTAGGGAGAGGGGGGCTCATTCAAGCCTCTCATTAGGGAATCTTTGATAGATATGCTAATTAGTGAGACATTTTAATGTCATACCAGATCTTTTGGAGGTGTGCATTGTGGTGTGCATTGAGGTGCATTTGACCTGGATGTGGTGCACCTAAGGATCCTTAAAATAAATACAAAGTAAAATCCCTTTTTCCCTTCTAACTGTGTTTGACTCTTGATTTTAAGACCAGGAAAAGGCATCACTGCAAGTTCAGCTTTCAGTGCAATTATAAGTTTACAGGTATGTTAAAATGCCTCCTGCTTGTTACAGTGATAGTCTTTGCTTAGGCTATTTTCTGTTACTCTCTGCTCGGGAAAGCATTTCCTGCTAGTGATTCCTGCTAGTCACAAGAAACATAGCTATATCAATTCCCCTCCTTCTCCTTCCATTGCTGGGAGTCAAAGCCAAATGAAGAGGGATATTCAAGTTCTGTCTACAGATCAGTGTGAATTGAGCATCCTGTGGTGGAAGCGTTACACAAACCCCCACTAAAAACAAGGAGTTGTTTGTCTACTATGGAGCTTTTCAGTATCAGTGTAGACGACTGAGCCCAGTCATATGGGAGATATCAGTATGCATTGGATGAAATATAAATGCAGCTTTAGAAAGCTGAAAAGGTAAGCTGGTGTTGAACTGTCTTCAGTCTCGGTCCTTTGTGGATCGAGACATAACAAAAATATGAACAATAAAATGTGTGTTGACCTAATGAATAAGAAATGCTACTGTGATACAGAGACTCATTCCATTCATTTTTTTCTCACTGTGCTGCTGAATAATCTTTCCTTATTTGTGCTTCAGTGCCTTTATCTGTCAGATGGCAATAACAATAATAAACTCTGTTTTAAGGCTTTTAGGGCTATACCAGTGAAGGGTATACAGAGGATCTGGACATAATTTTTTTTTTTTCCCTCACCACAGGCCAGGAGTGAGGGAAGGGAAGGCATAGTTTCTACCTGAAAGATGAGCATCAAGGACTTTAAATGCCTTCTAAAGTATTTTAGAGCTGCCCTGTCCATGACACTTTCTCGAGGACTTGAGGTCCAAAAGTATGCCACTTTGTATTGTGCTACTGTGGTGTTTCTCCAGAAGATTTCAGTGCTTTGTAAGCATCTGTCATTGTGATTTTGGGAACCCAGTCAGTCGCACCTGATGGCTATTTCTTGTGTTTTGAATCACTATTCACATCAGGTGGAAGAGGCGAATATGTGATGAAATGTTCTCTTTCTTCCATTTCTTACGGTCACTGTGTCTTGCCTTTTACAGATGCTTTGGGAGTGAAAATGACTGAAAAATCCAGTGATATTTGTATGTTCTTCTCCTCTACGACTCTCTATGATCTATGGTAGTATTACTTCTCTCCTGTTTTTAAGTTTTACTTTTGCAGAGCTATCAGTGCACAATACTTCTTACTTTGTCACTTTTGTGCTTTATATACATGTCAGGTCAACTAAAGTACATCCATTTGTAATCTGAACAGTATCCTTTGGCCTGGCCCCTCATCCTGCATTCTGTGCTTGGCTTTTCTACCATATATCTAACTTTTTAACGTAACTATGTAAATAGCCTGTGCCTGTGTGGCCTTAAACTTTCTATGTCCCTTCTGTGACAAGCCACTTATAATTTGTAACCACGCTTCCAAGAATTTTTGTAAAAAGTCTCTATATGTCTTTTCCCTGCTGCTTAGGTCTGCCAGAGTATCCCTTGATCTCTGTCAGGTGACTTAACTCGCAGTAAAAATACATTCCTCATTTAGTGTTTGGAATGCAATCTGGGACACAGTAGGCCCATCTTCCATCTCTCAGGCAGCCTGTTGTCTTTTCACACCCTTCTTCCAAAACGCTGTGATTCTTGTGGTGCTTTAACTCCTGTCTTGCTCTCAATGTGCAGCTTGTTTGAGTTCTGTTACTGTGCTATACAGCTCTAACTTTCCTGCAGATCATGGAATTGGAGAAAAATTTGTGTTGGAAAAGACATGTAGAGGTCATCTGGTCTCATCCCTTGTGCTAAGCAGGGCCAGCTTTGAGGTTATACTGGGTTGGCTACTCAGAGCCTTTCTAATATTAAATTTTGTCTTCATCTCCAAAGATGGAGTTTCCCCATATCTCAGAGGCCCTGTTCCAATGCTGAACTACCCCCCAGTGATTGCTCCTTTCCCCCTCTCCCTGATACCTAGTGAGAATTTTCATTATTACAAGTTATGGCCATCGCCTCTCCATTACTGTGCAGCTCTGGAGTGACTCTTCATGTAGTTAAAGCCAGAAATACCATCCCTTAACCCTCTGTTAAGACTGCTCGAGCCCAATTCTCAGCCTTTCATTTATCTCATCCTTCAGTTTCTTAATCATCCTGGTGCCCCTCTGTTAGTCTCACTCCAGGAGCCCTGAACTGCTCCCACAAACTGCAGGCACGGTCTTGTGAAGTGCTGAGTGGAGCATGTTAATCTCTTCCATTGATCTTCCGGCTTCCTTTCTTTTAATACAGCCCAGTACACAGCTGATCTGCACTCTTGAGGGCAACTGCTGAGTTATTTTTAATGTGGTAGCCACCAGAACCCCAAGTCCTTCTCCACAAAGCCATGGAAAATAATTTACTGTGGTAAATGATACAGAATTAAATACGATGGGATTATATGTTCATTGTCTTAACTGTATTTTGGGGTTTTGAACTTTGTTTCCAAGGGATTAGTATTAATCTTCTGTGTAAATTTTTTTCAGTATTTTTTTTTACACCTTCATTTTTAACCCAAGGCTTAGTAAATACTTTTAATATCCAGAACAGTTGTTATTCTCTTATGAATTATTTTAGAGCCATTATTTTCCAGGCTCCAGTAATCATTCTACAAAGCATGGTATCAGGACATACCTAACAAATGCTTCTCAATATTTGGAGTCCAATGTGAGACAACTTACCAGGGCCTGTTCAGAATATGTAAAAAGGTCCTGAAGACACAGCACTGAGTTTTAGTGTCAGGTTTTATTGCAGTGTTTTTTCCCCCATTTTGTTATCACTGCAGAAAAAAATGGAACTAAGCGAGTCAGCTGCATTTTGATATAACTTGTGCTTCATTTCTGTGTTTATTTCCTAAATTCTAATGTGCTGTTTCTGTGCAAGTCCCTTGAAATCTGTTAGCGAGAAGGAAAGAACACAGCTGGAATTTTGGGGCTCTCACAGTAAATTTACAGGCTTTGGGGAGTAAGATATTCTTTCTAGCAAATTGAGTCTGTTTGATTTGAAATTCCTTGAAGAGCATCAGCAAGAGAATACCGTGGAGCTGCTTTGGAAGTCTCTCCCTGTGTTGCTTGTAGAGATGTAAAGCTTGGAAAGCTCCAGGTATCACCGTGCTGGGAGGAAGGTGGCAATGCAGCATCTTTGAGTAGAAAATGCTATTTTCCAGGCTTTCTTAGGGATGTTGTTATTCTGCTTTACCACTGGTGTATTTCCTGGAGTGTATTTTGTAAGTGTCAAAATGAAGGTAAGCTGCCATTTGTATTTGAAGTGACAGCCCTTCCTCTCCTACCACCCCTTGCATCCTGGCATTTCTCATGTCAAAAACCAAATGCCTTTCTAGTATCGTGCTAATGATCTTGGTTTCCACTTGACCAGAATGTGAAGATCAAGCTGATTGCCCCTCTGGAAGCAAGGCGCCCTGCCGGTTTCTAGATCAAACAGGATTATTTCCCTACCCCATCCAAAAAGCAATTAGGTGTAAATATGGCAAAGGATGACAGAATTAAAATCTGTCATCCATACAGGTGCTAAACTAGTGCAAAATCAAAAAGACAACCCTGTTGCTGTCTCTATTGCCAGGCCCATGTCATCAACAGCTATTTCTGTGAGTTCCGCCATGGAAATGCAGAATCATCTCCTTCAGGAAGTTAGTGATCCCTCCAGGATATGCTTTCCCAATCTCTATTATTAATTGTTGCTGTGTTCTGATATGATGGCTTAGTTGTTAACACGGAAGTGAAACATTACTTTGAAACATCATCAGACACAATCTGTCTGTCAATCTGTCACTTAAAGGTAATAGTAAAGGAATACTAATTCACAGCCAGAACATTCAAGGAACTGTAACCTGGCTTTTGTCTCTATCAGTTCCTAATAACTTTTTCAAATTCCTAGTGGATGGCTAAGGGGGATATTGGAAATAAGGGGGTCATTCCATCATGCTTGGAAATCCACTAATTTGGGGAAAAATTGGAAAAATGATTTTAAAACCACCTGTTACTTTGTTGATGCTGTTACAGCTGTAGCCCTGTACTGTGCCCAGGGCTGGGGTGGATGTGGGAAGGGGCTGGGTGATGCCTGTGGTGCTCCCTGTGACAGCGGTGCTGGGTTTTGTGAGCCAGCACATCCAGGGGTGAGGACGTGGCTGCTGGATCCCGTGGCAGGAGCATGGCTGGGTTCTGCAGCCTGTTAATGATATCTTCAAATGATAACCCTTCAGAATTAGCTTCATAGTTTAGGAACGGGGTGGAATTGTTAGTAATACTGACAGGTGCCAGCAGAGGGCATTTGGAAACTTGGCTTTTCTGCTCATTTATCTTCCGACAGATTAGGGCCCCTGTGCAAAAGTGTGAGGCTGATGGTACCTTCTGTGTTGGTACAGACCTATGGTAAAGGCAAAACTTCGGGGTTTACTGTTTGTTGTGGTTTGGGTTTAGTTAACACACAGAATATCAGCAATAACATACGTATTTCAGAATAATTTCCAAGTTAGAAGTAAGTATTGAACCAGAAAGCCAGGAAGCTCCCACTTTCATCACAAGGGAGTATTTGGGTGTGAGGTAGATAAAAGGCCAAGAGAAAGGAAGTGAAAAAACAGCATATTTTCTATTTTTTCTCCCCAGTGTTTGTTTTTTGTAAATTAGCAATCTAAACTGGAACCTCATTGCTTGATATGAATTATCACATTTAGATAGTAATTATAGCTCCTCTGTCCTAATATTACAGGCAAAAGGCTCTCAGCAGCCACTGTTTTAGACCAATACTCTGTCTTGAGTACCAAGAAAATTGCATGTGCAGGCATGATAAAAAAAGACCAAATAGTGACTCTTTGTGTCCATGACCAAAAATCCAGTTGCATTTCTATTGATTAGGGCTTTTGTTACTTGCAGTGGGGTCTGTGACATGGTGCGGTACACAAAAGGTCTCTCACCAGCAACAGATTTGGAGAGAGCTGTTGTTGAAGCCCAGATCAATGAGTACAAAGGCATTAAAGCATAAGACCATTTAATAAAAATGCCTTTCTGTTCTCATGCTTTGATCAAATAATTCCTATCCATCAGCTTTGATTCAGGCTCTGGCAGCATCTTTCTTGAAGAGACTTTACTGGACTTTTTAAAAAGGCAGTCTTATGTGGGGGGTGCTGGTGAAACCAACTGAAGTGCATTTCTCATCTTTGCAGTATGATAAAAGGCTCTTGGACTGTGAGGCTATGAAGGTTTTCAGCTTTTTTATCTCTTTGGAAAAAAATTAATAAAAATGGGGGAAAAGTATTTTTTAAGCTGTGAAAAGATACATTAAGTGGACTTGCTTGGGGTTCCTTTGTTTGCTACTGAGCATGCTATAATATTACAGATGTGAATTTTAATATAAGTGATGGCTTTATTCCATAACTAAGCACCTACCTTTGGAGATTATTTCCACGAAATATAATTTGTTGTAAGGTATGATTTATGCTACAAATAGGATTTATGAAGCATGCCTTGAAAAAGTGGATGGAACAAGATCTTTCTGTGAGCCAGAAAGACACTGTTTTATATTATAAGCATCAGTAGCAAAGACAGAGTAAAAACAAGGAGCAGCTGGAGGGTGCATTTATTGATATATATTTCATATATACTTTACTTGCTATAACATCCACTGCCAAAATCCACCTAACGCGTCCTTGTATTTTGTTGTATCCCTGTGGCAGAGCTGTCCTTCGGCCTTTGGAAAATGCTACCTTGTTAGCAAATGTTAGTTTGTACTGCAGTACCTACCTACATTGCATTGTGCTTCCACGTGCACACATTATAAAAGAATTCTTTGACTTCATCTGAAATAACATGCCGAGCCCTTAAACTTGGTTATTAACGTTTGGGTGGTTGGTTTCAAAGGTGTTCGTTTGCACCTTTTCAACATACACAGCTATCAGCTGTAAAAAGTGAACGCTTCCTTTGTGGAGACGTGTCATTGTGGCTGAACAACAGCTGGTTCCCTTCTTGCAAGCATGCTTGAATATCTTGAGAGAGGGGCTGTCGAGAGAGGAAAGGCAGAGTAGGGCTTGGGGTGGACTCTCTGCAATTGACTGAGGCCTTGGACAAGTGGGTCCAGTGCTGTGAATTTTCATCAGCATGATGGGAATGCAGTAGCTGCCGCTCTGGAAAAGCTGTGTGTTTTGGAAATATGAAGCTGTTCTGTATTTTTTGCCCAAATCCAATGAAATTCTTGGCTTTGACTGTGTGGCTAGCAGCTCCTTTTGGTATGTGGTTTTTTTTAAGCAGAGTTAAAATACTCCCTATGTGATGACAGCATGTCTCACTCCTTTTCACTATCACCACCTGTCCCTACTGTGTTTCCCCATTTCTGTGGTGCTTTCTCTCACTTCTTCTGAGTGCTATTTGTTAGTGAACTTTTTCAGGACAATGCCAAGATAACGGAAATGTGGGAGACCTCCATTTCCATTTTCAGACCTGTCTCAGAGGAATCAAATCAACACATGGGTTGTAATACTTGTTCTGGTTAAACTGAGTTTTCATCCAGACAGTGTAATGATTGAGCATAGAGTAAGTAACACTGGAATGACTAACTGTATGTAATTGCTCTTCTAGTAAAAGCAGAAAACACTTTAGTGAAGACTAGTAGTTGTTATAATAGTAATTAACAGTAAAGTTAGAAAAGCTCTTTCTTGGTACCCGCTAACACCATTAAAAAGCATCTTAGCATGCATTATGTGTTAACGAGTTTGTGTTCATGTCCCTGTGCTCATAACCGTATGTCAGGCGTGTGCTGGGTACCTCCTCCTTGTCATTATCATAATGCTGTTCTTGCTGTGTCATAGAGCACGTCCATCTGCAGTAGTGTTGCACTGCTACCTAGAAACCTCAAGAAGCTGATGGGAGGTAGTGTTAAAAAAATAGGGCTGGAGAGCAGAACTGAAGCACAGGGATTGAATGCTGTACCCAGCAGTGGAGGACTGTGTAAGAAGTGGAATGGCTGAAATGGCTTCAGTCTGAAAGCCTATGTAATCTTTAGGGACAAAGTCTTAGTCTATTTTGTTGTTTCATGTGCAAAGTAGACTGACCCCCATCCTTCCCTTGTTTCTTTTCTCAAAAGGTCAGATCTAATCCTCTCGTTCAGCACATCGGGAGGCACATCAAGGTTTTTGAACACTAGAGGCTCAGTGTAGAAGGGCAGCTGTCAGTAAGGTAGCTGCAGATGTCTGATATTTAGCTCTTTCACATCTACAGGGAGATGACTTTGTTATTCTCTAAATGAAAAAGTTTCTCTAAAGTTTGCCTATGTGCTCTTCAGTCTCATAGGCAGACCTCCCACTAACTTCAGTGTGTGCTAGATTGGCCCACACAGGGAGAAGGAAAAGAAGATTTGGATTTTGGAATAAGCACTAGCTGGGCTGATAAATCCCAACAGCTTTCTCACTGCCATGGCCATGTTTGTCCTTACCCCAGGGAGCCGTTCTTCCTCCTCTTTTTCTCTTATCTGCTTTAGGGAAATTTCCATGCAGTATTGCACTGCCCAGTGTCCTGGGCAGTCTTCATTCAGACCATGTGTCTTCCAAAAACACTTTGAAAAGCATAAAACAGAGCTGTGATGAACAGCCTGATACAGGATAAACTACGGCATTCAGCAGCAGTGGGAGGCTATAACAAAACGTATATTTGGCAGCAGTGTTGTGCTCCCCCTTTGCCTGGAAGGAAAATTAAATCTAAAAGACAGATTCTCAGATGAAGCTGGCTCTGGTACGTGGATTGGCAGGTAGCAAATAACATTGTGAAGTGACTTATGGCCCTTCCTGGCTGCTCGCCTTGAGAGGGAAGGGGGATGGCTGTGCTCCCAGATGGAGGAGCAAGAGGGAGTCCAACACTGTGACACATCAGGGTCCCCCATAGGTGCTGAGGCCGGGCTGGCAGCTGATTCTCCAGCGAGGGTGGTGACAGCTTGGGGGAAGGGCATCTCACCTGTGCCCCAGCAATATCAACTATGTGAGTCGAACCTTGGCATGCAGAGATCAACTGAAATGGGTAAAAAGAGCCCCTACTCAAAGAAAGGGAGAATTCTAAGCAAATCCCAGGGCACAGTTCAGAAATGCTGCTGCAGATATTTCTTACTGCATCAACAGCAATGAAAAAGGCAGCATATCCATGGGGGAGAAATACTTCAGCGGTGGTGCTTACCTGAGTGGAAGCCTCTGCAATTTTAAGATGGTTGGCTGGGTTCTCAACTGGCGTAAGCATCCAGTGCTTTTGATTTACTTGTAGTTAAGTTGTTTTGCAGTGTCTGAGAATCTTGCTTACACATCTGAATCATGACTGAGGAGCTTGAGCTGCTGAGGGACTCATATCGGAACTCAAAGGTTAATTAGCATGTGGTGTTAAAAGCAGATGTAGTTGAAGTGAACAGTGCTTCAGTGCTCTAATCTAGAGAGATGTTTGATCCTTGCATCTGAAGAAGAAAAACGAGCTGGCAAGTTGCCACTCAACTCTGACAAAAGTCCAACCCCAAAATAAGAAGTTTTAAAATAAATATAACCATCATTAAATTATCCATTTCTCAGGGGCATCAGTGAAGTTCTTAAGAATCTAGCTTTTTGTGAAAGTGTATACACTGATACATGCTTATTTATATATGTTCATTATAAGTGTACATCCAGAACCAAGCTGAAACCTGGAGTAATCCAGTCAGGGAAAAGGAACTGCCAACCAATGTATCATAGAAGAACAGCAAATTGCGAAGCAAATATTTGAAACAATGTTTTCTGTGACTAAAATATATTTCTACTAGACTTGTGAGAGACAGATTTTCACGTGTATAGAAGAAAAACAGGCACCCAGCTTCCACTGAAACCCATCTTCCCTATTTATTTAATACATTCCCTGATTATTTTTTTTCATAAAAATGATAAACTGATAAAACTGAGTCATCTCATAGATAATCTGTAAATGGTAGCATAAGACTTTCAGTCACCCCAGCATGTACAGTAATTGGCTGCACTGAAAGTCTGCCTTGCAAATACAAGATTGTAGTTTATTTGTTGTGTAATGAATTGTTTCGTCACCTGCAATGCCAAAAGCTGTTGCCATGAACACTACAAAGTGATGATTTGCTTGCTGTCAAGTCACTTTGAATATTTACTATCCTGAAATCCTTGCCTCTCTGTCCCTCTCCTTTGCACGCGAAGTGAGAAATCTGAGAAGTGGGAGCATTGTTTTCTTGCCCCAAAGAGGTGGGAGCTATGTGAGTGAACTCTGATTTCCTTGAGCAGCCACCAGATGAAGCTGCACAAATGGGGCATGGCAGCAAAAGCCCTTTTCCAAAACTCTTCAGTGAGGAGGTGGAGGAGCAGCAACCTTCAGAGTTGTTTGGAGTGGAAACACGGGGGATTTTGGAGGCAGTGCACTTTTGGATCTAGCTGGTGTCAAAAGTGCTGGGCCTTCTGACCTCTGTGCGGGGACTGACCTGCCTGTGACCTCTGACGTGGTTTGACAGAGAACGCCTCTTTCAGCTCCAGTGAGAGCTGGTGGTCCTGGTCTCTTGCTGCTTCATGGGGGCCACCTGGAGTCCAGAGCAGACCCAAATCCTCCCGTGTTCCTGCCCTCTTGGAGGGGGTTGAGGTCCTGATGTTGGATGTGAAGTATAGGTGCAGTTAAATACCCCCAGGGTATTTTCTTCCCTTTGCAGTCACAGTTGTGAAGCCTGTAGGTTGTCTTGTTGGTCCTGTGGTTTCACGACAGCTCAGAATGTTATGACAGGAGCAATGCCTGTTCCAGAGTTTTCGCCTTGAAAGCTCCTTATTTAAAATCCTAGCCATCAAGCAGTCTACTTAGCTAATTGTCAGAGCTTGTCATGCCATGTAATTAAGTTTTGGACAGCATTCAGATGCCTCTTCAGGAGTGTGTAAGGGTATGTGTGGAACTGCATCTCTTACCACAAAAAATGAGTCACACTTCTGGCTGGCTCAGACAGAGCAGCAGACATCATTGCAGTAGGTTGGGTGGAGGATTTAAGAATAGGAGCTTCTGTAACCTGATCCCACAGAAAAACCCTAGCCAGCCTTGTTGCTAGTGCAGGGATCTGTTCACAACTGGCTGGGGATGACCAAAGGGATTCTTTTAATCTCATCAGCCTGCTGTTAGGAGCTTGCTTATTATAGGCTAAAACCTGTCCTGGAAGCACAGGCAGCCCTCAAATTAAGATCTCTGTGTTGGGTAGGAAGGATAAGGCTTCAGCATCATGGATTTGAGAGAGCCTTGCTGTTCACTACTTCTGTTGCACACAGACACAGAGTTCAGGTAATCAAACTCCTTCTCAAGTGTTCATGCACTGCACAGACCAGCCTGTCTTTGCCTCTGGCTGACTGAGACTGAGATGGGAATAAACCCCAGAGCTCCATTGATCTTGCAAAAAAAATAAAAAGTGTGTGTATACACAGGTATATATTTTTTTCCTGGGAAAAATGCCAACATGCTGCTTCAAATTTTGAGGCATTGCCATCCTGGGTACACTCTATTGAATTTTGGGGTTGTTTTGTTTTTAAAGCCATGTTATAGAAATTAATGTCAATGTGAAAAGTGTTTCTGTTTTTTGTTTAGACTGTAATAACAAAAAATAATCTTTGAGGTCCCCTGAATGCTCAAACATTATTGCAGCATCTGTGCTGTCCTGATTCATCCTAAGATTTTCAATAGCATCCTAGTGGAGGTAGAATAAAGCATGGCCCTCACTGGAACCTCTCTTCTGTCAGAACTCAGCATGGTCAAAAAAATAAACTTAAATCATGGAAAGCTGTTGAAGCTAATTCCTTTGTGCTGCTGTCAGACTGGGAGGAAACAGTCCTGTACCATACACAAAAAATTGTCATCTGCTTTTATGGTACTTCAAGCAGTGTAGACAAGCAGGGATCCGGGATTGAAATGTTCCTGTTAGAGGGTACAGGCTTCATCGACAGAGTCCTTGTGTGGATGATTAAAATGAGATTAAAGCATGCCAGGAGGGGGTTCCCAGCCCAGCCATTTCCGTTTGTTGTGCACATCTCTGACTTACCAAGTAGTGGCTCTGTTCCCATAACTGTGTGCCTTTCTCTGCAGCCCCTTTCAGGACTGGGGAGGCCCAGGTGAGATGACTGCTGGGTTACATACTCTGCTCATCATTTCTGGGAACAAGAGCTACTTGTCTTGGAATTTCATTGTCTTTGTCTGGAGGAAGCAACCTCCTTTCTCCTGATTGCTCTCCAGCAACCTCTGATTGACCCCATTTCAGACATACCCAAGGACTCTTGGAGTTGCCTGTTCTGCTTTTGATGTAAGAGAGCACCTGTAAGTGCAGTTCATCTTTCTAGGTGATAAGTAAAAAGGGGAGATGGAAGTAGGCTGTACCCTGGAAAGTGCAAAATCTGAATAGGAAGAGCAGAGGACAAAAGTGCTTTTCTTGTTGCTAAAAAGCTGGGGCCATGGAGAGATTTACAGCTATGCTCTATAGTTCCATGTGGAGTCTGGCAGAGGGCTGGCTGAATTTTTGCAGTAGCTCCCACTGATCTGAGGCTCCAGGTCTATCTACCAGCAAGAGCCCGTTCTTGTTCCCAACAGGCAATGCTCGACCCCCTCCTCACTGCTTAGTGGCTTTCAGTGGCTCCAGCCCCATGTAGATCACTTTCCAGCCAGATTTCCCTGCCATTTGTGCTTCTCTGATATTTCTTAGGAACTTGGGACATCATGGCCTCACATGCTGTTTTAGCTGTCAGTTGGTAGGAACTGAAACATACTGTAAGCTTGGATGCAAAATAGCACGTGGGCTCTGTGCATTGATAGGTGGGGCCAGATGATCTTGACATAATCCCTTTCACAGGGTGGGTAAATCCCACCTGGTGTTTGGCAGGAGCAGAGCAAAGCCTGCAGCTTGCTATTTCCCTGCTGGGGAAAGCAGCCATAAGGGAACATTGCCAGGCTGTGCTCAAACCAGTTATCTTATCATTGAGAACCACTGGGAGTCCAGGAAGAAAAGAGGATGCTTTTGAAGTCAAGTCTGTCTGTTTATGAGCTTCAGTAAGCAGCAGAGACCAGACTGTCCCAAGGGCCAGGGAAAGGGGAACCTCTTGTGTAATTCCTCTGATCTCTCGGTTTTGTTATGTGGATTTTGTGATCCGTAGTTTAGGATTAAAAAGACCAAAGACCTTTTAAATATGGATTTCATTCTACTGATTGTGTCATCGTCCACAGATGTGGAGCCAGCCAGAGTGTATCAGACCCTTCATCAACTAATTAACTTGAGTTGTCAGGCTGCAATCAGTGAGTTGCTCTCATACTAAAATAATAATGTTGAATTCCTCTCATCTCAAGCTGTCAGCTTCCAGCTGCAAGAGGCACAAGTTTGTAGGATCTGTAACTTACTCCATGAAGGAAAATCAGATTTGCACCTCTGTCTTGCCAAAACCAACTTTGGCTTGGTTCCCTTTCTAGCAGAGTTTGCTGTTGGAGCAGCAGCTAAGGCCAGGCCAGGATTATGCTGGGCTCATAGCAGGACCAAAGCTGCCATCAGACTGCCAGATGCAGCCCTGAGTCCTACTCATTTCAAAGGGACGTTTTTCTAGTTTCAATTGCTTATTGAGGAGCTGATTTGGTTTCTTTTTGGGTTGCATTTTTAAAAATTTGTCTCTAAGGAGTGTGTTTCTGTTGAAATTCTTCCCTGGTTGTTTTGTTAGGCAAGAAAGGTGCTACACGTTTCACTGTGGGACAGGATCTGAGACCTGTCTGAAGGAAAAGGTGTCCAGAATACCTTTGGGACTGCTTGTCTGCCCCACAGAGCTGGCAGGCCAGCAGGGAGCCCTCACAGGCTCTGGTGGGGATGTCAGCCCTTCTTTCCTCCCAGTTTTTGGAGCTTTAATGCCCTGTCACATCTGTCCTGTCACACTTGTCACACCTATCCTGTCTGAAACAGAAATCCCCTTCCACAGTGGTAAAGGGAGTCCTGGACTCAATTCTCCTGCCTCTATCTTGCATAAAAAATTGAACGCCACCTCTTCTGAGTATGACCATTCATAGCAGTCCTGCTCACCACAATATCCAGGCACCAGTGGGGCAGAAGCTTCCTCCAAGATTTGTCTGGGCTAAAGCGGTCAGACTTTTGAGGTTTTGAGTTTGGAAGAACACCTTGTGATAATTTCAATGTGTTTTGGATCAGGCCCCAAACACAATGTGCTGTTTGAGTTATCTTCTGGATATTTTCAGGTTTTGCTCTCGGAAATACACTAAACATCTTGTTGCTTGGCTTGATTCAAAAGTATGGTGTTAGCTTTATAGTGGTTGATCCCTATGGAAATTAATATTTTTTTTTTAAGTGATTGACTGCATAAGAATTCCAAGCAAAATGGAAGCAAACAAAAATTACTTGTTTGCTTTATCCAGATGGACTTTGACCACACAATTTGTGTAGCCTTCTAAGAAATAATAACTGGTGTTTACTGTAATGAATCTCTTTGCACAGTGTAAACATCACAAATGGAAATTAAAAGTACAGTTCACCCTACAGCATAGGTTTGGGTGACACTTATAAAAGGCTATAAAGCATCTTAATTAAAGTTTTATAGGCTCATAATCATGTGTTACTTGAGATAAATATCATTAGCAATACCAGAGCTATGCAGAAGCTTAGTATGGTCTTCAGATACCTGAAAATATGTGTAAAATAAATATATTATTAAGGAGGTCTTCTTTCCTCATCAAATAAGAAATCCTGTTTAAAGGCAGAAATACAGAATAGAGAAATCAGGAGGCCTGGTTTTTCTTTGTGCATTCCCTGTCATTTCTGAAAACCATCATGGAACAGTTGTCCTTTTTCTGTGGAAAAGCTCCTTTTCGGATGGCTTCTTGGTGATTTGATGCAGAATAATTTTTTAGTGTATAAATCTGCCTTCATAAGCATCCTCATAAATATAACACAGCAAACAAACTGCTTGGAGGTCAGAGTGCAGAAGAGGTTGACTCTGCATTTTTAGCAGTTTAGTGTATGCTAGAGCTTAGATTTAGCAGGATTAAATTTTGCAAAGGTCCTGCGACAAGTGTTTCTTACAGAGGGGGAATATCTGAAAGCCTACTACAGGCTAATAGGAGACACTGAGCATAAATGCTCAGGTGCAATTTAGGCACAAATTTGGTGTTGATTAAATTCAGAATCTTAGCCAGTGTGCAAAATAGGTGATGACTTTAAACAGATACTTTGGCGTACCTTTGCAATGAGCATCTTAATTCAGGCACTGATTATCTTTCATTCTTTATCATTAAAGCTCGAAGTTATATGCTTATTTCTGTCCAAACAAAGCCTCCATGATTAAAGTTAAATAGCATTAAGCACCTTAATAAATAAAGATGAGTTTCTCATTTTTTTTAAGTCATCTTGAGTCTGCTGAACTAGAGCTTCTATATTATGTTTTGGTAACTGAATTTAAGTATGTTTTGCAGAAAGGGTATCACACCTCTGCTGCCTTAAAATACAGGTGCCTCTTCTTTGTGTGTAGATGTACCCTTAGGAACATGAATTTACTTACAGATTTTGACAGCAACATATAAAAAGAGGTGGATTATGGTGACGTGAACAAGTAAGTACAAATTTACGGTTTAAAGTGCAGGTGATACTTTTTGTTCCAAAAGAACATTTTTATTTCAAGCATTATCACTTTTGTACTCACTAGTATGTCTATTAGGAGTGTAAATCCTAAGCTGTTGTTTTAAATTGTTTACACCTGTGTTATCTGTTCAAATACATATTTCAATGTGTGTCTGCTGCTAGCAGTCCGTAAGTTTTGACTGTTCACTGTTACAATGCTCAGAATAGCAAATCAAAAAGCCAAAGCTTGTGGTCCTGCCCAGAATTATTTACATTTTTTATTTTTTAATAGCAGAGGCTCCTTTATTTTTGCTTGAATGGTTACAGAGATGTCAAGGATAAGGGATCCACTTCTGTTTACTTTTGCTATGTGGGATGATAAAACTCCTGTGATTCCATACAATATTAAGAAAAGAAACAATAGCTGATAATCTAAGAAGATATATGGCCACTTGCATTTACTTTGTACAAGTTCATTGCATTTTCATATAGATATTTAATTATCACATAGTGGTTTTGTTTATTATTCCCTTTCAAATACTCTTTTAATTTGTTGGAGGCTCTTCTATATTCCAGTTTTAATTTTAAGCTCTCTCCAACACACCCTGCATTGCAAGAAATGCATTGAGTTGGTGTGACGTAACTTCCATATCATAAAAAATTTTGCTTACTCCAAGAAGTTATCTTTCAAAATGAAAAGAAGTACATGTATTGCTCCCTTACAGAGGTTATTTTCCGTCCCTTTTTTTAAAAGTAAGTGCATTTATGTTTAAGCTGGGGTTTTGGAAGAGGGGGGAGCCTAAGGGAGCTGTGAGCAAATTGAGGACTTTTGCTTCTGAAGAGAAGGATGCAGGCCCAGCAGTGCAGCAGCAGAGATCACCTCTCTGGCTGGCCCTGGGGTCCAGCCAGAGAAGTGCTCGCTCACATCTACTGACTGAGCTGTTGGTAGGAGAGCTCCTCACCCCATTTCAAGCCCTCTTCTTTTGGCTGAAGGCACCTCCCAGCCAGCAGATCTGCAGTCAGCAGCCTCAAAGGTGTGTGCTCAGGGAGGAATTCCATCCACTACAGCAGCATGTGCAGAGTCCAGCTTGATCTGAAGCCTTTGAAACACTGCATTTCTCCTGCTTGTGTACAATCCCACTCGTGAAAGCATTTAAATGTGTGCTTAGTATTTTAGAACATGAATAGCTCAAAGCAGTGAAAACTGTGGTTGAGTATTCAGTTGAAATGGGCTCTCTGTGACCTGATTCTCAAATGTGCCGAGCGCTCGCTCGGGTGCCTGTGAGGTCAGTGAGCTCTTCTGGGCCTTCATTGCTTTGGAAATGGAGCTGAAATATGGTTATATGAACTTTGCTTCATGCTTTTATGCGTGCAGAACCTTAGTCCTGTTTTTACGGATGCAAGACAAGTAGAGAATCCATTTTGAATCTCCAAGGAAAAAATCCATAAAGATGTTAAAAGGCAGACAGTAGTTAGTGAACATTATTGAATCCTTGAATTTTTTTAAGTCATTGTTTTGTTTTGTCTGCTTCTGCTTTCACAATAACTTTCTCCTTTCATTGGAACTGTGCAGTTTAAAGATTTTCATGTCTGATTACTTTATACTTGACAGAAAGACCCTGAGTACCACATGAATGTTTGAAGTGGTATTTCTTTGAACGTCAGCTGATCTCTCAGGTTAGAGAAAGTAACCTGATTTGAAGAAAACTGGCACATAAATTGCATCTGTGCTGCTGAGACCTGCTGACACCGCAAAGATAGGTCTTGACAAAAGTTTTATTTGGGCTACAACTCTTCTTGTACAGGGTGTCAGATGGGTTCTTTATTTCTGCTCTTTCATTCTTTATTACTGAAGACATTAAGAGGGAAATGGGGCTTCTGCTTCTTCAGGAGTTCACAGACTGGCACTGCTTGTCTTTAATCTGCAGCAATAATCCTCTCTGTGCAGGGCTCAAATATGCAGAATTTGCTGGGGAAACAAGGAATCTCCTTACTCTAAAATTTTACTATTGGACAAAAGAAATCATTAGGAAAGAACAGGATGACAAAAGCCCAGAAAGCACAAATGGCGAGGGAGCTCTGTGGTGCACAGGGTTTCGGGGGCCAATACCAGGTAATTTTTAGAGATTTTATTTGTTTAATCTGACATGTCACCAGCTATTCTGCGTGTGTGTACACTCTCAGCACTGTTTGAACACACAGAAGCTCCAATGTGGGTGAAGGAAATGCCCTTAGTGTGAGTCATGCATTTAGGAATAGCAGTGAGTCTGAATGCACAGGCAGAGGTGATGGCAGCAGTTATGCAGATGAGAGCACGTAAAAAGGAATGAGGTTTCTGCAAAGTTACTTGTGCACAGGCTTAAATAAAGAGCATTGCATATCATACCTAGAGTATTTTCTCTGTGTCTATGATTATGTTATTTCCATAGCAACTAATTGTACCATAAACCAAAGATCATGACTTCAGGTGACATGTGAGCAGAAGGAGATGAGCTATTAAGTATTGAAGATATTTTTTTTTTTAATGCAAATTTCCTTATTTATAAAGGAAAAAAAAAAGAAAGAAAATGAAAAAAAACAAACAAACAACAAACCAACCAACCCTGAAGTCTGCTATATAAGTGAAATTGCTTGTGACTGGAGTGTGTTTTCAAAGTTTTGTTGGAGGCATCAGTAAATATTTCAAGTAGTTGTAGATACAACTGTGAATATCAACAGATTTTTGTATTAGCTGAGGAAATCTCTAGAATGTCTGACTGTCTTCTCCTGCCCGTGCAATCCAGGGCTCAACCTCTTTCCAGCAACTGTAATCTTTTACAGATACTGAAATTGCTAATGGATGAGCAAGGACCCTGGAAATAAAAGGGAAGATCTGGGATCTTAGGTGTGTGATAAGTTTGAGGTTGCAGTGAAGCATGCTATCTTCTGCTTCACTTATCAAAAAACATTCCTATTTCTTTCTAAAACAAAAGATTCCAGAGATATCCTCAGTTTACAGCCCCATGGTGATACTCTCTGAGCTGGAGGACTTGCAGCCCAGGGTAGAACTGACATTGCTTGACTTACCTGTTTCTTGGGGGTCTGCTTCAATGTCTCTGGCTTTTGGTTCAGGAACTGGCTTTATTGCTCCCCTCCTGAGCCACTTGCGCCGCTCTTAAAGTCTTTGGCAACATGTGCAGACTCATTGCACCATGTGAATTTTTAGGAGAGAGCAGGATTTAGGGAGGAAACCTGTACATTGCTGCGTGAATTGACCTTGAATATTTCCAGGGATGTGGCATCTACAACCTCTTTGGACAACTTCCTCCAGTATTTCATCTCCTCATTGTAAAAAATGTCTTCCTTATATGTAGTCTGAATCTACCCTTTTTTAATTTAAAAACATTGCCCCTTATCCTATTGCTACAGGTCTATTAAAAAGTCAGTCCCGATCTTTCTTTAAGCCCCATTTAGGTACTGAAAGACTGCAGTAAGGTCTCCCTGGAGTCTTTTCTTCTCCGGGCTGAACAACCTGAACTCTTTTAGCCTTTCCCATTAGGTAAGGTGTTCCAGCCCGCTGATTCTTTTAGGGCCCTCCTCCTGACCCACTCCCAACAGGTCCATGTCTTCCTTGAACTGAGGATTCCAGAGGTGGATGTACTATTCCACATGGGCTGTCATCAGAGCAGAGGGGCACAATCACCCCCTTCAACCTGCTGGCCATGCTGGCCAGTACCCCCAAGTCCTTCTGGGCAGGGCTGCTCTCAATCCCTTCATCCCCCAGCCTGATACTGGAGGTTGCCCCAACCCAGGTGCAGCACCTTGCACTTGGCCTTGTTGAACCTCGTGAGGTTTCCATGGGCCCACTTTTAGAGCTTGTCCAGATCCCTATGGATGGCATCCCATCTCTCAGGTGTGTTAACCGCACCACTCAGGTTGATGACATCTGCAAATTTGGTGAGGGTGTGCTGGATCCCACTGTCTGTGTATGTCACTGATGAAGATACTAAACAGTCCTGGCCAGGGCTGAGCAGAGACTGAAAACCTGTGGCAGTGTGAGGCTGTCAGGTTAAAAATAATATTCTCACTCTCTTTGCTTTGCTCTTAGTCATTTATATTCATGCAAAATGAATATACAAAAGCAAACAAATCAAAGACTCCATCACAAGGCTTTTTTCCCTCCTAGCTGAAACAGCCAGCCTGGCCCTGAACTTTGGTTCACCCTTCAGTCAGAAGAGATAATGTTTCTCTTGCTCTTTTGGAAGAGGTACAATTTTTACAAAACCTGCATCACTGAATCAAACATAACCAAACAGTAGCTGCAAAGAGTGCACTGGGTGAGGAAACAAGATTTCTCTCCAGGCACGTTGCTGAAGAAAAGGACAGGCAGGGCCAAACAGGTTTGATTAACACTTTTGTGTGGTGATCTCTGTATGTACATGAAATTAAAAAATGGAGCATTTGGAATGTATTCATCAACTGATCACCCTTAGCTGATTTCAGTGCTGTGGTGTGAAGCAAAGCTAGTAACTCACAAAGATCCCACTTTTGTAATGTTTGATCTCGGTCATTTTGTTCACTGAAACTACTGGGAATGGCTGTCACCTGTCACGTGCATGCCTTTGCACACCCCTCTGCTGCAGAACAGGAGCAGTTGTCACATACATACCCTGCTTTATATAATATATTTCAGTAATAGCTTCTAGCAAGATTCTTTAAAATTTATTCTATTTCATGGATCACTTCTTAGCAAAGTCTGCTGAGGTTAATGCAGAGTGGGTTGCTTCATTAGGAGGATGGAGCAGGTGTGCAGAATTTTGAAGACAATGACAAGAGGCATTAGTGGGGGGAAAACCAGTGCAACCATTAAAAGACTTACAAGACTAAATTAATGAGGACGTGAGTTAGTGGCTGCATTTTGTGTGAGCTGAAGAGCCCGGTGTCTTGTGGTTGTGAGTGTTAAATCATGGAGGAGTAAGAGAAAGCGCTATACAAAATAATTCAAAAGAAAAGGAAGGCCTGAGCCAACATGACATTGAAATACTGTTGGCTTCAGTTGATGGGTCCTTTGGGTCCAGAGGCATCACACACAGTCAGGTGTGAGGAGGGGAAGGCCTGGACGTGGAACAGGCAAAGAAGCAGCTGGGTCTAGAAAAACATGCACCAAAAGAGGAGCCAAAGGTGAGTAGGAGGCCGAAGAGGGCCAGAAAGCAGCTCTCACCAAAACCATGGGGACAGGCAGGTTCTCTTGGGATCCCTGGTAGAAAGTTTTGATGTATTAACCATCACTTGAGCTCAGAGCACACACAAAGCCCGCTCCAGCCTCAGCAGCAGCAATGTCCCTGCCCTGGAAGGTCAGCGTCCAGCAGCACTCCCCAGCTGCAGCCCAGGCTGGGACTCAGGAGTGCTGCTCATGCTCTCACGTGTATCTGTTGTGGGTGTATTGCGCATACCCCATCCCGACTGACCTAGGTACCCATGACCCCTTCAAACAGGAGTGTTGCTGTGACCAGTGGAGGTGATGCAGCAGGGGCTGGTAGCAGCAGCAAGAACAACTGGGGAAACCGAGAGAAGAGTCAGCTAAGGGAGGTGGGAGCGTGGTGTGGGGTCCGTGGTGGCTGCAGCTCAGGGTGAGGTGGGAAGTGTGTGCTGAACAAGCTGTGTGTCTTCAGATGAAAGCTGAAGCCTTGGCTGCTCAGAGAAAGGGTGAAGGGATAACACAGTTAAGAGATCTGTCCCTGATGCTCAAACCTTTTACTGTTTATTGCCTGGAGCTCACCTGATGTCATTAGAGGGAGACTGCTGCCTCTTCTCTTTCAGGGCCAGGGGTTTGGCTGGAGACAGTGAAGGGTTACCAGCCCTCCACTCAAAGTGACAGGGACAGAGTTGTTATAACCTAAATGGTAGCGTGCCACCAGAATCAATACAAATTGAACCTCTGCTGGCGAGACTGCACAGTGCTTGCTTTCTTGTGGAGTGGAATCAATATGAATTGGCCACAGGATGGGAATATAGAGATGCAGCTGGGGAGAGAAAAAATAGATGTTAAGCAGAGGTGAACAGAGGACACTAGGTCCAGTCTGTGATTTTAGGCTCAATGATTAACGAAAAGTTTTGTGAAAGCTCTAATTCACCTGCCCTTTGAGTCACCCTTTAGACACAATGGCCTAGTGATGCAATGCTTCCAAGGTTTACTCTTCTTGGTTCATGTGTTACTTTATTTTTAAACAGCTTAAATGTCAATACTGGTCCCAGCATGCCCCTTCCACCCTCTTTGTACCAGGGATGGGCAAGAGTAGAGTACACCAGCCCTTCTCTTTTTGTTGCTTTTCCCCAGTTCCCATGCAGGACATCACTCCATCATGTAAGCATGTCATCCAAGCTGCAGCTAGCCTGTTGGTGAAACATTGCTGTCTCAAGGATTTCCCGTTTAGGTTAGTGATCCTGATGGCGTTTCCTAGTGTGGAAGATTTAATAAAAGAGTGATTGTAATGTCTGTATCCCAAATGACTTTGTTTCTGTTTAGCTGTTGGTAATGTCATGAGAAAGAACAGCAACTTAAGAACTACATTTTACACTAAAGTGCCTTTAAAAAGTTGTCATTTCCATGAGGTGTGCTACAGGATGATGGTGAAGAGAGGCTGGAGAAAAAGCACCCTTTATTGTAAGGGTTATGCAGGACCTCAGCCTTCCTCAAGCATTTTCTGCATCTGTCTGAAATACATCCACCATGTGTTGATGTTTATTACTTTTATTTAGAAGAAACATTTAGAAACTCTCCCTTCTACTTCAGATCTTGGCTTTATAAATTATTCCACCCATATTAAGGACTTAATTCTCTTAAGAATTGATGATTTCTTGCCTTCAGGATAGGTGAAAGCAAGTGATTTCTAACCCTTTTCTTATCCAGATAGCAGTGAGCTGCCTTTGGGGCTTTAGTTGCCTAGTTTACGGTAAATATGCCAAATTCTCCTCTGTTAAATGCAGTACCATGGGCACCCTTGTTAAATAACAGTTATCTGACTTGTCACTGTTTCAGCATAATTTGTGTGCTGAGCTGTACCCAGTTTTTCTTTCACCATTTAATGTGAAGCTCTGTGCACAGGCATTTTTGTATACTGACAGAGGATGTAGAAAATATTTGAATCATCTTTGGGTTTCTATTGCCAAACTGGTCTAGTTGTAATACAGGTGTGGAGAAGGGTTGGGGGCAGAACTGTTTGGTACCACAGGAGAAATTAATACTATATTGGAAACTCAGACCAAGAACAGATCTGCTTCCACAGGACCATCTTTATGTGCTGGGGAAGGAAGACTCCTTTAAGGGGACACAATTCATATCGTACAGGAAAGGGAGGGAAGAAGAGCAGAAAACGGCCCTCCATCATGGCTATGATGTGTCTCTAATTTTAGAGGTAGGGAAATCAAAAAAGTGGAAAAGTAAGTCATCAAAGTTACTGAAACACATGGTGCAGCAGTTGTTACCCGTGTGTTTTGTGCTCAGGTTCTTTCTCTCTAAAGCTAGCACCAGGTACGGTCAGTGTATTTATAGTTTGTGGAAGAAATGAAGAGAAATAATTAGACTCTAGACTTGCAGTTCATAAATTAACAGAATTAGAGGGTGGTTTGCAGGGGCAAACTGCTCAGGCTATGTGCAAAACCAGCTCATTTTACTTTTAATAATTTTTTCTTTAATTAATTGGTGCCCGTGTCTCTTGATTTATGCTGAGACTGGCAAGATGCTTCATGAAGGAAACCTGTTTTCATATTGATTAATTCTCTGCTGGGCAGGCCTTTTAAAAAAAATGTTAGCCAGCCATCTTTTGACTTGGCTCCAGTAGGTTACAGTCAAAATCAAAGGGCAGACAGAGGAGGAGAGGAGGAAGGCAGAGAGGAAGGTGGCACATACGGAGACAAGTGAGTTACGTAGCACAGGGAATTTGGGGCAAAGATGGTAAATGAGTCTTGCTTTCCTGAGTGTTAATACTGTAAATTGCCACAGTTTCAGTAAGATTTTTCCTTCCCGACAAAGTTGTGTGTGGCACATTTTCAACTCTTTACTGCCTGTGGGAGCTGTCAGATTGTAGGGAAGTGCTCCCCAGCGTACGGAGCTTGATGCCGATCAGTGCCTTCTGACAGGGGGACAGATGAGCTGGCCATACGTTGTGCTGAGTGATGATTCCGTGGGACCGAGCGAATTAGGAACATCCCGGTGATGGATCTGCAGCGGAACAAACGAGCCTTCCGGCAAGGGGAGCAGGGCCCGTCCTGACCCCGCTCCCCGCGGAGCATCCCCAGCGCTTTTGCGTACGAAACCTTCACAGCACTTAGTTATTCCCGTTCCTTTCGGCAGCGCCGCCTGCGTATCCGGGCAGCCCCTCAAAAGCCACCTGCACCCAGGTTCGGGCTCCGCGCGGTTTCCCCGTGCTGAGAGTTTCGGGGCGGGGGGGAACCCGCGGCCCCGGGCGGGGCTGTGAGGGCGCGGGTGCGGGCCGGGGCCGGGGCCGGNGGCCGTGCGGGCGGGCGGGCGGGCAGCGCCATTGGCGCGGCGCTCGGAGGAGGGGCGGCCGCGCCGGGAATGGAGCGCCGGGGCTGGCGTGCCACAGGCGCCCGCCGCGGGACCGGGATGCGGGGATGCGCGAAGTGAGCCCGGCGGCTCGGGGCACAGCGATGTGGCCGGGAGGAAAGGGCCACGGCAGCTGCTCGCCTTTCGGATAATTCCTGCCCCTGCCGCGGGTCTCGGGCAGCGGCACTCTCTTGTCTGTGTGTGGCATGTGGAGCCGGGGTTTTATATGGCATTTGCGAGCCGAGCGAGGTCACGGTTCCTTTTTTTAAAATTCTTTGCTCTGGGTACAGTATATCTCTCTCTGATTTTTCCTTCCCTGGTAGCGGGGTGGGCCGGGAGGGACGATCGTGACAGTGACGGGAATGTTTACTTGTGCAGAAGTCTTTCTCATGTGGAAGCACGCTGCTCCCTAACTCCTGGCTAAGCAGACTTCAGTTCACCAACTTTGCTGCCGCACAGCACGCGTAACTCCTTGGCAGGATGGCAGACAAAAGAACAACTGGTGCAAAGCAGTAGGGGATTCCTAGCGAGGAGGAGGAAGAAGGACCACCAACCTTTCCCCGACGGCTGTCAGAGCAGCAGGAACGGGACAGCTGAAGCCACCATGCGCAGGTCCAGCACCGATGAGTCGACCTATCACAGGAGCCCTTCCCTGGACAGCAAGGATTACAGTTTCCCAAATGGCGCCTTCCGTCGCTACAGCAGCATGTATGGTGGCCAGTTTGGGGCTGCCAGCAACTCTTTTTTTGGATTTCATACCAACCCAGGCCCGAAGGCCACCAAGGCTAAGTACACGACCCCCAAGGGAAACAAGTACGTTGTCTTTTACCTGGATCTCTCATTTATTTTTCTCCTAGAACTGAAGAGGTGCAGCATGGCTCACAACTGCCTGCAGTGTATCAAGTACCTAATGTTTGTTTTCAACCTTCTCTTCTGGGTGAGTACATGTTTGGAACCGCGAGACGGTTGGTTTTGTGTCTGTGTACTAAGATGGAAGGTGAACTTGCTGCTTTTAAACTTAGGAGTTGGACAAAGTGGTGCCTAGGCTACTGTTTCTGTGGCCTCATTAATTTGTGTAGATAACCTGCTGAGGGTTTTCTTCATCCTCTCATTTCCTGCTCTTCAGCTGTGTTTCAAAACTGGTACAGGACAAAAGGGTGCGTTTATAGAGGTCAGTTGCATGAATGCCTTCATCACTTTGTTCCAGTGAGAGCTGTACATTCTTTTTCGTGCCCTGATCTTTCATTCTTATGTGTGTTTGCCTCAAAAGTTACGCATAGTCCTAGAGAAATCATTGGGGCCATTCATGCTTGTAAGGTTGAGCACGTGCTTACATCCATTGCTCCGTTGCAGATGGCACACTTGGTACATCACAACGTTAAAGCCTGTATCGGGAATCTCTAGGTAATCATTCTCTGTTACAGTCAGTGGTGGGTCCTGGCATTGCCATTCCCTGTTGAAGACGTGGGTGGAGAGAGAGCGGAGCGCTCCTCTCTGCTTCTGGGGCTGCTACTCTGTGGCAGGAGCTTATCAAATCACTACGAGGCATGCGTGTGTCATCATCCTTTTAAAAAATGAGGTGGCTGTGAACAGCAAGGGTGGCTGGGCACTTCACTCCCATGTAATGGACTGTAGGCTGTAGCTGGAGACTGAAGAAGTGCGGGGTGGGGGGGGGGGAAATCCAGGTCACAAATGCTGTTTGTCCTGTAAGAAAGGGAGCAGCATGTTTGCTAGGGCAGGAGGGGATTTCTAGTTCAAGTGTTTCTTGTCCAGAATCCTGCGTGGGAAGGTCTGTTGCAAAATCCTCAGGAGATGCCTTTAAATGGCTTGTTCTTCCCAAGTGCTGAGGGAAATAAGGTGTATTGTGGAGTGACACCCTTCCTGTCCTGGCACTTAAGGAGCGGGTGTGTGTTTGCAGCTGGGTGTTACCATGTCCGTGTTACTGATGGTCTGTGCTCTTGTGAGCTGTTGGAGGTGCTCGGAGGGCTGTGAGTGAGATGGAAAGAGCTGTTCTCTAGTGTGCGCTGCTGTACAGCTGTTCAAAGCCAGGCATGCTGCAGTGCATCACAAAACACAAAGTGCAGGCAACTTCTGCTGACCCGACTCATAACAAGAGTCAGGATGTGATAAACTAGTGCAACTCCCCTGAACTGGCACTGCACTAACCAGAGCTGTGAAACACAAGGAGGGTGCTCTCTTTGCATCCTAGGTAAAGCTGGTAGAAAGAGTGTTGTTAAGGCTGCATTCTGTCTTTCAAGGCTAACTGTGGTTGCTGCTGCTCCCCTAAAAATCGTCTAATATTTATTGCGGCTTACTCCAGACCTTTCTGAAAAAGACAAACACTATCTTTCTTGCATTTTTAAGTCTTGTGCCTCTACTGACTGTCCCTGGTCGAGATTATAGATAGCACTGAGAGTTAGTTGAAGTGTGTGCTAGAGAAAAGCAGTAGGATGCTGGCGTTAATAGCTCTTTTCAGGACTGTGCACAGCAGTGCCTCAAAGGATACAGGCAGTCTGATTCCTCTTGCAATATTCATCTTCCACCGAAACATATCCATGTGATAAGAAGAGGTACTGCTGCAAGTAATGTCTGTGTATTTACAAAGGCAAGGTGTGTTTATTTACAGAGGCACAGTTGCATATAATAATACATCTTTGGAATGCTTTTCAGTAGGAAAGCCTTAATGCTTTGGGAGAGAATGAAAGGTTTCTGTCTCCTCCCTGAAACCATCAGAGCTGCTCCAAGCTATACTTGGAGGGAGAGAAAAGATGGGGGTCCCAAAAAGAGAATATCCGTGTAGCAACCAGGCTCTTGGTGAACTGAAGCACACGAGGAGGGGAGTGGGTGGTGTCAAATACTGCAGCACGATCTCTGTTTTGTTTCCCTTTCACATGCTACCTGCACAGCAGGAGTGATGGATGATGATCATGTCCAAATGAGGTTTGCACAGCATGTAGTTATAATAGATGCAGCTCTTCACCTTCTCACAGTGAAGAAAGTAACTAAAAAGAGATGGTTTCTAAAGGTACTGGCTAGCCTCTCCTTAGTACAAGCAGAAAAAAATTTCCGTTTCTAGTGATCAGAAATCTTAGAATGATTACAGGTTGATGATGCTGTTGTTTTGTTTTTCATCTTGTTTTCAGTTATCTGTCACGTTTTACTTTGTGAAATTAAAGGAAAAGCATCTCTGCAAGAAGACAGGATTTCTCTTTGCATGCATGCTCACAGAAGTTTCGCTGGTTTCACCTTTCCTCTCCACCCTTCTCTAGGCAGTTGGTTAGTAACTGACGATAGTTTAAGTTGGAAGAGGTTTTTTTTTTGTTTCATGTATTGAGAGCAGTCATTGCATTAATGGCTGTTATAGCTTGTTCCTGCTTTTGATTCTGTTTTGAGAAAATGCTTTGATTTCCATCAGAAATCTTATTTTCATCTTCTTCTTCCTGTTCCTATTCATTAGCTCCAGTAAATTTTGTGCATCCCTAGAGCCTATTTCCCAGTACTTTCAGCTGTCTTTCCCATAGTGTGGCAGAAAACAGTCCTCAGCCCTGTGCAACTCCAGTGGGATGGGTGCTGCATTTCTGAGGAAAAGATCCTTTTCTTATAATACTGGTGAATTTATAGGAAGCAAATTCTCTGAGACCTTGATTTTAAATGTTCCTGGCAAGCTTTGTTGGATTAGGAGCTGTGCTCATGCTGTAAAATGTTTTAAAGCTGTCGTATAACTGTGAAAACAGAGCAAATTTCTCCTCCCCTTTCCGACGGTTAAAGGGAACACAAAGCTCCTTCACAAGTGTCAGAGGCTGGAGTGCCTTGTCAGTGTTGATGCTGAATCAGTCCATTGGTACAGCAGACTAGCAGCTATTAATGTAGAGAAAAGAACTGGATACTCCTAGAATAACTCATTTCTCCATGAGGAGTCCTGTGGAAATTGCTCTTGGTGCATTTGCAGCTACTCTGGGGTATTAAGGTCCTGAAACATGGGCAAAACAATATTAGAGAGCAGCACTGCTTCTCTAATGGGAATTGCCATTCAGAGGCCATTTCCTGGAATAGTGCCAGATGCAGAGGAGCCATCATTGTATCTCTGCACTTACTGGTTTGTAATCTCCCAAAATAACTTTTGTCACCTGATACAGAACACTTGCCTGGCTTCATTCATTTTTATGGACTTCGATTTTCATTTGTTGAATTGCTGAACCCTCGAGACTGAGGAGCATCTCAGATGATCACAGAGCAGAATATTTTTATTTCGTAATGCAATATTTGTATTTCTCCGTGATATACCCAGGGAAGAACATTTGTTTTCCACATTCTGTCCTCCAGACATCCAGGGTTTCTTTACAGGCAGTAAAATGAACTTTTTTCTTTCAGTGCTTTTAATCCAAGGCTCTGGTGCCTTCTCTTTTCTTTTTTTTTTTTCCTTTTTTCTTGTTAAAAAAGGTGGGATATATCCTAAAGGCTGAGAGAGTGCTGTAGAAAGAGAAATGTCATTCCCTTAATCCCCTTGACTTATGCAGCATCCCCACTTGCTTCAACTTTAGCTCCCAAACCTTTAAGACCCAAAAAAGAAAATACACTAACTGTACTTGTGTTGCCAGTGGCTTGTGCTTTCCTTAGATCCTGTGCTAGGGAAAACTACCTAGAGAGTTAGCAATTTGCCCTTCAATTAACTGAATAGCTATAGCTGACTCTTCAAGTAAAGCTTTAACCAATAGAGAAATTCAACAGCAAAATGCTGTTGTTAGAAATCTTGTTGTAAAGAGGAGATGGCAACAAAAAGAAAGGAGGCAAAGATGTTTATTATTTATCAGACTTACCATTAGTTATTTCTATGCATGTGTCTCCTTTCTGTTGTTAAAACACACTACATTTGTATGCACTACAAAGCAGTCAAAGCCCTCAAAAAGTTTTGTGAGAGCTCTAATTTCATTGGGTAGGCTCCCAAAGACCCAGGGAAATAGTCTCTGGTCTCTTGAAAACTTGGGAGTTGCCATCTGCTGGACGCACTATGGCTGGAATGAGCAGCTGGAGCTCTGCTTTTCACCTTTCTCGATGAAGAGATGAGGCAAGGCACTTTGCTTTCTTTTGCCATTTGGTCCATATTAAATTCCCAACTGATACAGCCCTGGGAATGCTTTATCTTGGCTTGTGATACACAAAGTGCAAATCTGAAATGTATGGAAACACAGAGCCAAGGAAGTGGCAGGTAGCACTAGTGAATGCACCAGGATCTATGTGGGGAAAAAACACAAGAACCTGTTTAATCTGATTCTAAGGTCCAGCTCTGGGTCTCTTCCTCTGTCTTTGTTGCTGCTGGTGGTTTGTGGATCACAGTTTGGGAAGCTCTGCACTAATGAGTACTGCTGGCCTGGTGCACTGGTGATACTGCCAACATTACTCACATTTAATTAGAAGGAGAGGAAGTAATGAAAATGAGAAATCCCTCATTACTGGCATAATTTTACTTCCTTGCACTTCAGCAGCACAGGTTGTCTTGTAAGAGCTATGCAAATGTTTATAATATGTGGAAGACTGACTGCACAGGACAGCTGGAGAAAGGAACAGCTTGATCTGAAAATGCACCATGGGACACTGGATTGTGTTTGAGTGATCCTGGCCAAATTTGGCCAGAGGGTAGAGGCAGAGGGGTGTCTCTTTGTTTCACTGTACCTTGTTGGGCGACCTTCTGACATTATTAGCTTGACAAGAGCTGTTAGCTGGAAGGTGGAGAATTTTGTCAGAGAAGTAGCTGATTTTGTTGAAGTGGATTCCTTGTCCTTCATCTGCATCCTCCATCAGTCAGCTGAGTGAGATTGATGGTTAAAACAGCCAGAAGCTCTACAGATTATTAGTGGCTGAGGGCAGCAATCATTTTGTGGTTATACTTGACTTCAGTCTTAAGTTAGTGGAAAAAAATTACCAATAAAGCAGTAAGCCATTTTAAAAGCAGGGCCCCCATTTCATCATCATTGTGTGCACATGTTCTCCTCTGATGGGCAAGGGCTGCAGCTCATCCCATGGAGCTGAGCTTACCAGTTGCAGCTGCTGGGTGCTCTTCTGCACACCTCAGTCACATCCCCACCAGTGGGTGCTGCTCTGAGACAAAAGTTTGATTGGAAGTAAGACAGGCTGTGTGTTTTCAAATGTGTGAGAGGTGGATAGTGACAAACAAAAGCTTGGTTAATCAGCAAAGAAGTCTTTGCTTCTGTGTAATTAAAACATGGGAAGCTTACCCCAGAATGTCTTTTTCTCTAGCTGGCTCTGAGTTTCTGATTCTCCTTTGTTACTTGCCCCTTCCAGAAACTGCTCAGTGTGATTGACATCTTAGCTTTCCAAGGGTTCTCTGAGGATGTATTTTTGAGGAGCATTGCCTTTAAAGAGAGTCATTTGATGTGGGAATTACAGACTTCAAAAAAATGGCATTTCTGTGAGAAGCAGAACTATTGAGGGCTGATCTCAAGTGAGAGAGAGATGATTGTGTTACCTGATGTCTGATTTGTATGGGCACCAATTAGAGGCTTTTCCATAGTGGCACCTTCATGCAGTCCCTTTGCTGCGTGGATCCTGATGTCTAATAGGGACTGAGGATCATGCTGGAGTCGTATCTCCTTGTGAATGCACTGCTAAGGGCTACATTTGCTATCTAAATACATACCTCTTGAAAACTTTTAGGAAGTTAATGACTTTAGAAGAATGCATATCTGTCAGATCAGGCTAACAGTGGGAAATGGGCTCAAAAGTTATTCATGGGATACTCAGCCAACACAATTCTTTTTCATAATTTTCCTTTGTTCCTTAGGAAACCAGGTTCAGAAGGCTGCTAATAGAGCAAAAAAATTACCTTAAACTTGACCATATAATAGATACCATTTTCAGATTGCTTACTGTTGGCCAGTTTCTGCTTCTGTTGCTCATGACAAGAGCAGTTTCATAGCAATTAGGTATGTTTGTTATCATATTGATAAGCAGTGAGTAGACCCACGGGATATGGCCATGTTTCAGACGTGGACAAACTGGCCTTCATAAAGCGGTGAGTCAAAAGGCTGCAAACATAATTCCCTTTTCTGGACAATGACAGATACTAATCTATTGCAGCCAATACTTTGACCTACACAGAGGAAGAAAAAAGGCAGGGGAGATAATTTCCATCATTATTCCTCTTCCTTCTTTTCTTGACTTGAAGACTTTTGAAGGCTAGCCAGTGCTTCTTTCTTACACGGGATTTCTCATCACTGGGGCCATGATCAAAACTGGAATAACTGCTACAGCATATGCTGTCACCTCGTAGTTTATTCTGCACATGTGTTACATTCCTTTCACACCCTTTGGGTCTTTATTTTAGAAGAAGAAAAATCCCCTGATCTTTTGGCCAGGGGATTGTTTGCAACTCTGTATCCACGGAGTATATAGTAGGATAAAATCCCAGTCTCAGTTTGACTCCAGACACTGCTGGTTAAATCATGATAGCTGTTATTACCAATGTGATTTATTTATTTAGACCCGAACTTTTGGCTAAGGTTGCAAATCTATACAAGTTTGAATAATATACAGTATCTACATAAATTGTATAAAGACACTTCTCTCTGATACTCGTAGTGTAAAGTAAACACCACGGAGTCAGAAATGAAATGTGGCATTGGGTGGAATGAATTCTGCATATTCGTGAAGATTGGAGACAGTAAATTGTATTCTTAGTACTGTCCTGTAATTGTTTCTCTGGGAAATGTTAAGCCATCACGAGATGCAACAGAAGTAAATGAAATTGAAATTGCAGCCTGTAATTAGATTGTCATACCGAAACACATCTTAAGTCTGTCTTCAGTATAAAAAACCAACACCCTCCAAAATCCCTCCCTGCCTGTGTCAAGTGTGAATGTATGCAGAGCCTTATGAGTTTCAGCTGAGGCTTGTTCTAAAGATGCCATGCATTTGAAATAGTGGTTTGAATGAGGCACAGGGTTTGATATACAATGACAAAGGATTAGAATGACTTGGTCTTTTAAGTTTTTATACACAGACCTTCAAAACTTTTGGATGTTTGTTTTGCTGGGTTTTTTGTTTGGTTGGTTGTGGGTTTTTTTTCCCCCTGCTTGCTTTTCCAGATTCCTCACAGAGCCCTTTTTACTCTTTCCTTGGCCATAACAACTTTATTTGTTCTCAGGCACTTTAAATAGAGTGCAGTTTCAGTGGGTATTGGTCTGTGTTATCTTAATGTTGGAGTCTCTCTTGGCTGTATGGTATTGAGTGAGTCACACACACTCACACACAGTTACACACTAGGTAGCAGCCAGCAGCTGCTGTGGTGGCTCCAACTTGTTCTACACTTTCTCCTTCCTTCTTCAATTGCCAGTTGTTTTGTCCTTGCTGTCTTACACACTGTTTAGAAGGGAGAGCATGGAGAAGTGTTATATTCTCAGTAAATGCATTCATTCACTACTTTACGAGCACCACGACCAAGTTCCTTTTTGTGCTGCTGTGCTTGGAAAGGCTCAGTGGCTTCCTCCATAGGAGGCAGTCCTGGGCTTCAGAAGTTCTAAGGGTTTTTTTCCCCTCCCATGCTGTGCTCTCCCATTAGTGGTACTTGGAATTTCCAGTCTTGTCGCAGTTCCTGTGACAAACTAGAAGGCACTTGTAGTAGTGGCAAGGCTGCTAGTTTCTTTGGCAAGCACCATACATGAGTGTGTTTGGTTTTGTTGAAGGTTTGGATTTATCTCTAGGTCATCTTGCTATAGAGCATTTCTGTGACATCGCTGACATTCTTTACTCCCTCAGTATTCACCACTGGTTGTTTTGAAGGTATATACTGGGGGAGATGGACTTATGGCTCTTCTATAAAACATAAGACAGAGCTCCAGTTTGTTGTGAATTGCTGAAGCATTCAATATTTTCTTGGTTTTCTTTCAGTAACAATTTTTTAATATCCTCCTTTCCCCTGGTAGAAACTAGAACTTTAGATGTGGTTATTCATGGCCATTTTATTACATTACTTTTGTCCTAAAGTCCCCCAACAAATTAACCTTCAGTTGTATGCTATCCACCACATTGCTCCTGTTAAGTTTGTAAATGTTTGTAAACAGACTGCCTTCATATTGGCCAGTTGAACATTTTTACTCCTGTTTGTTTTGTAAGTAACATTCATCCAAGGTTGTAGGACAAATTGGTTATTTATGTGTCAATAAATCTTTTCACTAATTCATCTGTAGCAGCCTGGGAAGGAGCTGAGGGTGACATATTTAATACCATTTTCTTGAACAAAATAACTGGAACTCTGGATATGAATAGAGTTCCACTGCCACTTGCAATCTGTTACAAGTTCCAATCCTTGAAGGCCAGAGTTTTAACACGTCTGCCATCTGCTTTGTACTTATTATATTAATGCAGAATACTTGGTAGTTTTAGAATGACTTCGTAAACTAAAATAAAGAACACAGGAGTGGTCAAATATGTCCTATATACATATGCTGCCACTACCAAAGAATACACTGAAACATCTTTGGACATGAAAAAGCAGACATTATTTCATTGTTTATTCATGGGTCATTTCAGGACCTCCAACCACAAGACATTTTCACTTTTGCAGGGAACTAGTACTTTTCTGGTGTTTGCAAGCCCCAGAGTGTATAGTAATAAAAGTCTGGTGCGAAAAAGGAGAAACCTTGAGAGCTTTATGGCTGCTCTTTCAGTGCAAAGAAAACCAGGAACAGTTTGGGTGTGCATGAGTCCATTCATCACAGCCATATGTTTTATGAGCAGTAAGAGCTCCTTTTCAGGTTTTCGTGGTTCCCTGTCCTGTGTCAGTGGTGGGATTTAGTTTGTACCATGGAGAGAGAACATGTTGATCGTGTCTTGCGCTGCTTTGGTGCCCCTGATCTCCTCTCCCTGGCAGATGTGCTGAGGGATCTCCACGTGCCTCTTGGGTGGTGTGTTAGAGCTCGCTGTCACAGCTGGAGCACACAGCTGTGCTGCTTCTCGTCAATCAGGCTTTTCCTGGTGCTCCTTAGTGGGGAAAGCTGAACCCAGAGGTAAACACGATCACAGTGGTTTTGGTAGCCAAACTGGGGAGTGTCTTTAACATTCCAGGCTAAACTCCTTCATCCCTTTTCCGTGTCAGCATCATTGCATTCTGAAAAGGCCTAATAACATGGCAGCAAAACAATACGTGTTTCAGGGGGATCAGAGAGCAGATAGAATTACTGCTCCAGTGCCACAGGGAGGTCTCAGATTCAACTCAGAGGCAAAAAAACAGTGTAGTAAGTTAGGATTTATTTATTTGAATAAGCATCACTGAAATCCTGTGTGTAATTTACGACAACTTCAGTTTTTATTATTTGGGTAAATTCGCGGGACCTGAAACATTTTTACCATACTCTCACCAGTCTGTCTTCTTGAATATGCTCTTGTGTGTTACTTACAACATTTACCCCTTCTCTGTCTCCAATTTCCCTTTGTAAATAGGTTTTAGGTAGATAATTCTTGGAGAAAAATCGACTAAGAGTCACTGAGAAAAATGTCCTGTACCTAAGGAGAGCATGTGTCTCCACTTATGGTATTGGTTAAATTGTAATCCTGAAAAAACACAGACTGGGCAGGCCTATTTTTTTTTTTCCCCCACTGCTGACACTAAAGGGATGTTTCAATACTGCAGTAAAGCCTTAGATGAAATTCTTGCATTTTCTAAGTACTGAATTTCTTTCTGCCTTTATTTCTCAGCAAATACTCAGTAGGATTTCAAGATTAAGGCACTGGTCTTTCATCAAACACAGGTTTTGTTTTCTTTTGATTTCTTAGCTACTGGTACCTTCCTCTAAGTTCCACTTGCTCTACTCAGAAGTTATTATTTTGAGGCTGGAGCTTGGAAATACTTCATGCTTTGTCACTGCAGTTAAAATTTCTCTCTCCAGAGTAATATCCATCCCATTCAGTTCCCAGCTTAGTATTTTTAGCACAAGCTGCTGACAGTTAAACGTCGGCTTCGCTGTGATAGCAGTGTGGATTTCCCTGTGCATGTTGGGAGCGCTCCCTCTGCAACCAAATCCATTTTAGTAACTCCATAATTCTGATGTGAAATTACAAAAACAGCAGAAGGCCCTTCATTTTATATCTCACCCCTACTAGCTGGAGGAGTATATATGTCTGTCTGTATGAAGTACTTTGTTGTCCCCTGGGCTTGGCACTTGTACCTGTTTTCCGTGGGCTCCAAATGTAACTGCCCAACTAAGAAGTACAAAGTTCTCTGGCACATTCTTCTTCAGCTGGTTGTGCTTTCTTATGTCACTCTATATCTTTCTGAAAGAATATGATCTTAATTCAATGAGATTTTTACAACTTCTGTATACATTGCCATTTTTTACATTTCCTACAGGGTTTACCTTTGACCCAAGGTTCATTTTGTATTATGAAATTGTTTTTGACACTGCAAGCACACCCTGACATTGTTCTGTTCATGGCATGCTTTTGTTGAGGAAACATTCAAGTGATGCTATTGCAGCTCCTTGGCATACACATAGCATGAAAAGTTACTAAGCATAAGGAAGAAAATGCAGGTTGAAAGCAATAAGGGGTGTCATGCTGTACACCATTTGGTGCAGCATGTGCACTTGTCCTCATCACGTGGCTGAGCAGCTGCACAAATGCTCCATATTGCTGGTGAGATCTGGGCCAGACCTTGATGCTTCAGAGTCACATTTGATGCCATCAGTACCTGGTTTTGCATTGCTTCCCTTTGCTTATTGCTTGTGAGTTAATCCTCTTTGTGCATCATCTGGTTTTGTCATAACTGGCAATGCTTTGTTAATTTTTTTGTTTCAGCCACGTGTTGAGGTTTGGGGATCTTTTCCCCGCTTTTATTATGTCTGTAAAAGTGGAAAGGCTCTGTGGCCACACAGAGTCAGTGGGCTGGGAGCTCTCTAGGATTCACATAGTCCTGGCACATGCTTTGCTGTCTGCTGGTGTAACAGGAGCTGTTGGGTTGCACAGCAAGTTACAGGTGGAAGTTCCCAATATGCTCAGTAAAACAGCCATCTTTTTCTCATCACAGACGTCATCAGCTGTCATGGACTGTTTCAGTTGCTCAACAGAGGTGTCAGATCTTCCACTGGTTTACCAAACAGGTCCATTTTCCCCAAATATCAGTCCAGTTTAACCTGTGTTCTGACTATGTGTCAGGTTGCTCACAGATCCAGTGCTGCACACAGTAGTTGCAGTTTGATTTTTGGTTTTGTCTCTGCAGCTACACCTGCTTTGTTACGTTCCTGAATTAGACTCATGCCCCTATTGCCAAATGCTTTGTCTTGTCTTTCTAAACAGTATGGGTAAAGTGGGGAAGCTGCAGTGGCACAGCTGGTTTCCCTACAGCTGTGCTGTGTTAATTAGCTCCAAACCTTTAAGCCTCAGCTACCCATGGACTCTATTGCAAAGTTTATGGGGCTTCTGGTGCCGAAGACAGGGCAGACGGTGCCAGAGGGCTCAGATGGTGCTCAGAAGCCATCACTGTGCTGCACTGGGCTGTCCAGCCTGGAGCTCCTGAACCCCAGGCGCAGGTGCCATACAGTTCCCCCTGCAGGAGCTGTGGTAGGGCAGCAGGGATGCCAGTTGCTTACGGGAGGGGTTTCAGTGTTGTGACTTTCAGGCTGGGGACACGTCCTTGTGCCAGTCAATACTTGTGCCTCTACCTCTGCACAGGGGATGGTGAGAAGGAGAGGGAACAGAGCCTCTCTGTGGTGTTGCACTTACAGGGTCAAGCACAGCCTTGCTCGTCTTGGCACTGCTGTTACTGATGGCATTTGCACTGCGAGGGTTTAGTGGGAGTGTGGAGGTGTGTACTGGTATATGCCAGTATCGTGGAATGAGGCTGTTTTCCCGTACATGAAGAGGTAGGTTTTGTAAGGAGAAGCTGAACTTTGTAAAAAGGGCAGTAGGAAGATTTTACAAGTTTATCAAAGTCCTGGACACATGTTCTGAGATCTCCAGAGCCTTCCAAAAGGTTTACAAAGACTTTGTTGTGACAGTTCAGTGCTGCTGCTGATTTTGTCCTGACCTGGACAAGCAGGTGCTTAAAAGAAACTCATGAAGAGCTATAGGAAGCAACAGCTGGATGTTCACCTCAGACATACTCTTGTTTTGTGTGAAATGTAGAATAATTTATTTTATCTGAACCATTTCATCACTGCATGCGTGTGTGCATGTGTATGAGAGAGTGAGATAACTGAGTTTTTGTGAGTGGATGTTCAGTTTCGGCTAACAGGATCCTGTTTCACTTAGAATTTGGAATAACAAGTGACAGCAGTGGAACTTAGAGGTCTCTCACATTTGGAAGTTATAATGACTACTGAAACAGTAGGTGTATATATTGGACAGGTGCATTTTGTTCTAGGGGTGAAAATACACATTAAGATATATGAATATTTAGGGATATTAAGAGAAGATCATATAAATTTTCATGAAATAAATAATACAAGTTAAGAGATGAGAGGCACTGTGTATATATAAGAAGGGTATAATACAAAGTAATTACTTTACCAAGATCCGTAGATCATGGAATAGGAAGTCTCAGTGGACTTTTTTAGCAGGTTACATATTAGGGAAGGAATTCACAGACCAGGCTATTTACTTACTGTTGCTTCTTTGAAACTCTTTTTGATAAAATAGAAGATTATCACTAACATTACTGAGGAAGTCTCAGAAGATTTAAAGCAAACAATTTCCCTTTCTATCCAAATAAAAACAATACCTGAGGCATGAAAATAAGTACTTTTGTTCTCAGAAAACTACTTGAGCAATATCATTGTCCTAGTTTGGATAAATTTGGAGGAAAATATCCTCTGATAGAAAGCAGGTTACAATCACCCCTCTCCCCACCAGGTTCGGGGAAAAAAATTTTTTTTTCCTTGAAGGAAAGTGAAAGAGATAAAAGCTATTTATTTAACAAACACACAGGAAAAGAATAATAATGCTAAATAATGAAATCTCTCGCTGTGGAGAGGAAACCTGGGAAGATTTCAGAGTCCTTCTGTAGGTGTGGTCTCTCTCCTCCTCGGAGCTGGGTCAGCGAGGGCGTGGGCCCACCTCCGGGCCTCTGGGAAAAATTCTCCCAGAAGTGTTCTAATGTTGTTGAAACAGTCCAGAAGAGAAAAAAAGG
>VZTI01001003.1:96579-361604 GCA_013397865.1 Struthidea cinerea | reverse complement strand
CGAAGTTCAACTCTCCGTCTCCCGCTGGGGGAAAAGAAGAGCCGTAAAAAGTTAGCTGAAAAACCCCGGGGTGCCGCAGAAGCAGAGGAGTGTCTGTCAGTGTCCTTGAAACAACTGCTTCCAAAAGTTCGTTCGGTTTTTTTCCCCTCTCTTCCCTCTCAGGCTCAGTTTACAGGCACAGAAAAGATTGGTGGGCAATAGAGCAGTGATATGGGATACACATCACAAAGTCACCCCAAGACAATCATCAAAGAAAATCCTTGTTTCTATATAGTTTCTCTGAGATCAATACAGTGAGCTCAGTCTAGGCCTCTGCACGGCCACCCTTGCCGTGTTTGTGCTGCAGGACCCAGCGCTCATCTCCCTCACTGGACAGAGTCATTTTGCTCATGTCAGACAGCTCAACTGCAGGTCATTAGCTGTGAGACCACAGTTCTGTTGTCTAATGCAGACATTGCTTTTAAAAAATTGAAGGAGATTAAATAAAAGGTGGTAATGTTTTAGACTGGCTTTGTTTGCAGAGTTTTCTTAAATTACTTTTCTGCTTAAAATTAAATTTAAAATCTTATATATAAAATGGGAAAAGATTCAGGAGAGCAGGAGTTTTAGTCTTTTGGAACACAATATCTCCTTACAAAAGCTATTATCTAACAGCCGCCATTCCAGGCTGTTAGGTGGTTAATAGCTGTGACAGAAGAGAAAAAAATTGTCAAGATGTTATAGCTGGAAGTGAAGGCACTCCAAAAGACTTGTGCTTTGGGTCTGTGTCATTTAGAGTGTACAGCTATATACGTACGATAGGAGGAAGGAAAAAAAACATGATGTTTGATGAGCCTGTGTGTTTCTTTAACTTCTTCAAGCTGTTGCCACTTTTTGGTCATTAATTACTATATAATTTCTACGATTGGGGATGACTGAGTCATCCACACTGGGGAGATTTTATGATAGTGACGGTTTTGAGCCTGGTGTGTTCAAAAGGACTAATATGACTTAAATATCCATGTCCTGTTGAATTTCCATTACAGCTGAACATGGTTTGAGTCCTTTGAAGTTTTATTTCAAGTCTCTCTCCTCTGCCTGCAGAAGACAGGAGGAGCTTTGCCCTTGAACAAGGCAACTGTGACATGAATTCAAGAAAGCGGGTCCTCACCTCTCCCATTTCAGACTCATGTGATTCTCTTAGCAAATGTCAAGTCTGAGCAGAAGCGTTAACCATGTTGTGTGTGGTGTCATATAATCCAAGATTTATGTGAAAGGCAGAAGGTTGAAGTAGTTTTAGTAGTCTTGGATGCTCTGCTTCTAATTGTCTGCTTAAATCCTTTTTCTCAAGTGAGAAAAGTCCTGAGAATGGCACAGCAAGACTGAGTGAGTTTTCTTGTAACACTGTGATAACAGTGTTACAAGAAAACTCAGATTGCATTTAATTTTCAGATTGCATTTAATTTTCACCTCCTACCTCTGTGCCTACTGCGGCACCTCATATTGGATTTGTTTTTATGAAAACTAAAAAATAGGCTCTGCTTAAAAGACAGCTGCGGAGGGTTCGGGCTTCTTGTGTCTCGAATAATTTTAGTAACTTTTGTAATCTGAGAAGAATATATCTGCAATCTTATAAATTACCTACAGAGGAGAAATACCACTGCTGCACTGCTTCTGTGGGTGCTGCTGGGCTGGCAGGCATCCTCTTACCCCTCCACAAGTCTCTGCTTTGGAACTTGCCCTTTCTGACCTCAGTTTTTGCTCTTTTGCCTCTGTTGGCAGTTTACTCTGTCTCTGCAGGCACACACTGGTGGGTTTGTTCTTTAGATGAATACTGCATGAATATTGTTGTATTGGTGTGTAGACAACGTTGACAGGGATTTTCTGGTTTTATTTTTTCTTGCTTCATTCATATAGACTGTACTTTCCTGAGTTTTGAGAAGAAGCACCTGGGACCATTGAACTGGAGGACCTGTGTATCCCAAAGATTTTATCACCAAGGAAATATTGTTAATGAGCTGTCTCTTAAGTTTTCTGCTGTGCCCTGGTTGTTTGTCCCTAATTGTTAGGTGCTCTCTTCTGGGAAGCTGAAACTTGCTGTCTGCTTCTTTTGAAAATGTTATTAATTGTGCAGGAAGTTTTATTACTGGCTTGAACTTTGTAGTTGCCCTTGACACTCCAGAGGGTTTGTGCAGTGATCTAGATATTGTTTATACATGGCAGTCTTTTTTAATTACCTTTGATCCTAAGTTCTTAACTGTTCCTTCTAATCTACTACCTGTAAGCCTGACAGAAGGATCATGCACCTGGGAGAGTTTAATTCTGCTGTCACGCGGAGCTGAATAAGTTATTAAAAATGTTTACTCATTAGTTAGGTGACCAGCTTTGTAAAATGTGAAAGCAACTTTACAGAAACAACGTAAAATGTAGTATGAATTTGGAAATCTCTGCACTTGCTGCCCCTGCTTCAAACAAATTGTGTTTTAGAGGAGCACATACCTGTTAAAGAGCATAGCAGAGTCAGAGGGACAGAGGCAGCAGCACTGTTGTATTTGGAGTGAGTCTCTAATAAATTCTTAGTTTTGATCTTTTGGCAACATTTGGTATAAACAAACGTGAAGGTGCTTTTTATTTTTCTGCAAGTCAGAGTGTCTGGTGATGTGCCTGGGGCAGCTTCCATCCCACCTCCTATGGCATTTGTATAATTTTTGGAAGTTATGGGTCACTTGGTTGTGAAAGTCATTTGTCTTCAAAGGGTTAAACATGCCAGTTCCTGTGGAGCATTCTTCCCACTTCTTGTAGTGGTGTCATATCCGATGGAGGTGCTGTGGACTGTGGTACCAAACTACGCTCCTTTAGTTTACATATGATGCAGCTTTGATTATTGAGAAATTACGTCACCAGCCAGGGCTGTTGGAACCAGACCCTTTTGCCATCACTCATTGTCTGAAGAAGCATGTGAGTAGCAGGAAGATCTCATGCATGTCCAGGCTTAGGTGTTGAGGAAGTGCGGAAGGAGTACTGAGGACCTGATTTGGAATTTGCATGTATCATTCTCACTTTAAAAGTGTAACTTCGATTTGTGTGTCTTCCAAAGCACCCTTCTTATTTATCGTTTCCAAGCCTTTAATCAACAGTACTTAGCATGGTTCTTGCCTGCACTGTGATTTCCTCCTCAGCACATCACTGAGGAGAACCAGTGCCACTGTTGCCATCTGCTTGCTGCTCTGAACTGCCTTGGCTCTGTGACTTTTACCCAGCATTTTCCCTATTGACTTCAGCTTCTCCTCATCTTCTTTAAGGAAAAGATCCTAAAGAAGGTTTGCTACTGAATCTGTCTTTCCAAAAGAGGTCACTCATCTGAATGTCTCCCTTCTCTTTGTCTGTAGGAGCCTAAATCTAAATCAAAATCAAAACATTTCCTTTGGATGGTTTTATTGCAACTGATTTTTAGTGTTGCTATTATGATTGTTCTGGATCCACATCAGCCATATCTTCAACTTTTCCCCTTTTTGTGGCATTTATTTTTCATCACACAAGCATTACTGTGATTGGTTGGACAAGCATTGTCTTATCTGAACCCCGTGCCAGACACCTTGGAAGAAGGTGCAGAAAACCTAAAATGGGAAATTATTCCAGATCGTTGATGGTTGTCTTATCTGGGGATGTTAAGAACACGTATATAAAGCCCAAAATGGTGTTTCAATTCTCCTGAAACCAGTGTGAGAAATTCCACAGTTTCCAGTAAGATCTGGGTTTCACTGGCATTTTCTGCCTGCTTCGAAGGTTAAGATAGTAATTTTCCTGGAAGACATTAATTCCTACAGCTGTAGTTTTGAAGATAGGGTTTCCTCTCATCACTCAATATTACCTTTGTAAATTACAGAGATCTTTCAGGAGAGTAACCTCCTGAGTGGCTATGCCCTTATCTGTCCTTCCCAAATGGCATCCCATTGATTTTTGTCACTCTGCCATGCTCAGGAAGTGACTGTTGTCAAAGCCCTCCATTATTGGCAGTTGTTCTGACTAGTCTGTTTTAGCACTGGAGCTTCTCATATTGATGAACAGGCCCTTATTGCTTCTGCTTTTGGGCTTGTGAACTTTTTAGCCCCTACCTATTCCCCCTTTTTTTCCCCTTAATATTTTTAAATTCAAGACCTCTAATACCCTGAAGGTATCCAGGATGTACTTCTTCTGTTTTAGCCTATTTTTCCTGTAGTTCAGTTGTGGATATTCTGTCCTTGTCTTCAGTTATCTCTTGATTATTGGCTCAGAATTCTAGAAATTGTCTTTTCTTTAACATTGCATGATAGGGAGTGTTTTGATAGAGAATGCTCTACTCATTCAAACCTCTTACCAACTCAGCCCTTAGAAGTGGGCCTGTGCTAGGGGGAGTTTTATCAACCCCTTAGGAGAGCCTGTTTTCCTGGTTTACACAAGAACTAGAGAGTGAGTTATCTGACAGAAGCATCCATCCTTCAGTTGTTTTCATCAATTGCTACATTCCTCACCTTCAAACTAAGCAGACCTGATTTGACATAAAGCCCATGTGTCTGGAACCTAAGTCCAAGATGCACATGAGAGGTAGGTTGGGGAAGATTATCCACAGTGGATCTGGTTAGCACATTCTTTTTAGCTTGATCAGCACTCCTGGTTTTATCACAGGGGTTGTGATCAATATATTGTAGTTCCTTACGTGTAAGAGAGCAAGTCCATGCTGGCATCTGTCTGTGCAGGCTTTTATTGTCAGACTTTCCCTGCTGTTGTCCGATGTGGTTTCACTAAATGTGCTGAGTTATAGAGAAATATGCTGGATATTAAGATGTGTTTAAGCAATGGTTGTATTTGAATGTGCAGAATCGAAAGACAGTTCCTTATGTTTGCCTCTTCCTTTCTCACATCTCTGCTTTCGTTAAGTGTATCACTGATAGGTGTCTCTTCAGTAAATAGCAATTAGGCACATTCATCTGGTAGGGCAGCAAGCTCCTGATTAAGCAAAATGCTGCAAGTCTGTGAAATTCCAGGTCATGCAGGGACTGCCAGGCTGGCAGAAGCAGCTCATTTCGTCAGGATGCTTCCATAGTGCTGTTTGCTGCCTGGTTGTGGGGGAGGATGTATGGGCTGCTTTCCTTTGGCAGCTGCCAGTCCTCATTATATTTCAGTCTGTAATGAAACTGCATGTCAGAGTGCACTGGAGTGTTAAAGGTTCTCCAGAATTCTGCAGGATGTACAACCCCAGGTGGCAGAGCTGCGTGTAGCCACAACAGGCTGGATCGAAGAGAAGCCCCAGACTCCTCCTTTCTTGCTGCTCTTTCATGCAAGTGATACCAGCTTGTAAGAAACCCAGGTGTTGTTCTCAGCTGTTCCTTCTATCTGTGTTTCCATTACAGTGAGACTCTGTCACTCAACAGACTAAAATACTGCAGTTTTATAATTGGATGTAGTTGGGGAAAAAAATGAACGATAAATTGCATAGCCAAAAACTAGTCCATGACGAGTTTTATAGCAAACTTTATCAATCACTCTAATAAAGGCATTTTTTTTCTTACATCCTTGCCCCAGTTGCCTCCTTGTATTATCATGACTGTATTAACCTTTTTATTATAGTTATACCTTTGCTTCTGGATAGATAGATAGATAGATAGATAGATAGATAGATAGATAGATAGATAGATAGATAGATTGATGCAGAAGTTGCTCTGCAACATATTTTTCCTAAACTGAACATCTCACCCCGGGGACTCATCCAGTTTTCCAGAAATGTGTTTGTCAGGGTCCTGGATAAGCAATCTCATTTTCTCTAGATTATATTGCCTAAAAGATAACATAAGAAAAACTCTGCAGATGCTTCCTGCATTAAATAAAGAGCTTTCCCTATGAATTTAAATCTCCTACAGCTTATTTTCTGTGATTCAATAGTGAGTTATATTTGGTTTATATTTTGTAATTAGAGTGCAGAACAGATGGCAAACCCTTGGTTTAAAGTGAAGTGTATTGAATAACCCCCAGTGCCTGGTGCCTAACTGGAATTCAGAGAAAAGCTGCATTTTCTCACTTATCCTGACCTCGCTCCCAGAGCTTTATGTGAAAACAGAGTTAACAGAAACATTTACCAAATCTCACTTAATAGCAGCACCATGTCTGCTGCTGCTTAGGCCAGTGAACTTAATCCACTTCAGAGTAGCTGAACGTCAGGAAGCATCAAATACCATGAGCAGAGGCATCCTTCTGAGACAGACACTATAAAGCGTCCACTTGGGCAGCTGGGAGACAAACACATCATCAGAACTGAAGGCTTTGGCAAAAATACAAGAAGAACTTAGAACAGTACAAAGATACTTAAGTGATAAACTTCTAGTGAAAGAATAATCTTGATCCGTGGTGAATTTCAGTATGTAATAACAGCTTGACCACTTCAGCATCCTTCTATCTTTCAACTGCATACAGAATTTTTCATTCTTGTTGTGGTGCTGTGTTGTTTGTTCCGTGGAGTATGTGCAGGCAGGACTCCCATTTCAGCTGTAGGTAAGTACGCACTTTTCCCTGTTACAGCAAACTGTTACGAAGCTTCTGTTAATGGAATATTTTCCTTACTTCTCCTACAGGGATAGTGTATCAGGGCTGGTAGGGTATTGGATGCTGTCACACCTTGCTGTTGCTTTTTGGAAGTGGTGCCAGATGGATACATTCCAGAGATGTAGACACTTTCCATTTCCGAGCAAGCAGGAGCAAAGGAATGGGAGAAGGCAGTGAAAAAAGTGTGAAATAGAGTTCTTAGGAGTTGACTTCCTGAGATTCCTTTGCCTTATCACCCATTTAGAAGAGAATTTATCTGATGTTGGCTGTAGGTCTAGACAGGTATGGGCACTACCTGGCAGACAGGAATTACTACCAGAGATGCACCTGCATTCAGAGTTTACCTATGAGATAAAATAAAGGCCAGCTCAAAGCTCTCCTTTCTCTGCCTCTTTGAATTATTTTTTTTTCCTATCATCTCATCCTGACATTGATCTGGCGGTTTCACCACCATCCATCTCTTCCCCTGCCCACACTTGGTCTCTTTTTATCAGCAGTTGTGGTCTCTGAATTCTATATAGTATCATGATGTGAATACAGAATATCCAAGTGTTATTCTTTACTTCCCCACTCCCTTTCATCCTGCTACTTCTCCTTCATTAATTTCTTGTTCTTTTTCCTATGCCAGTCTTTCTTTTGCCTCCAGCTTTCCATTTGGTATCTAAGTTGGTTCTGCTTTGAGCTAGGAGTTGGACCTGGTGACAGTCTGTGTCACTCTGCTCACTGAAAAGCATCCTTTAAATTGCAGAGTCCACCACCAGCATTGCTAATCATAATTCTTTTATGGGGAAATAAAATAATAGACTTTTCATGTCACTGTACACTGGTCCTATTAAAAGACAAAACTCCCCAAACTGGGAATTTGCCTTGCACCTAGGTGGTGTTTTGTTTTAACAACAGCAGTGCTAGTCTGGTGCTGTGTGTCAGTCTGTATATCATAGTGGGTTTTGTATCAGCTGAGTGCTGATGATGGTCTCTGTCTGCATTTATAATCCATGATGTATTTGTGTCTTGGTTTAGAAATGGTTTTTCCCAATTCAGTGCCCCCACCGAGGCTCTTCCAAACCAGACGCTGCTCTCTTGCTCCTCCCTTCCCTTCCCCCTTCCTGCTCCAGGGATGGAGTTAAGAATTGGAGGCACAAAAAGTGAAAATCACGAGTTGAGAGGAGAACAATTTACTGGAAACAGCAATGAGATAAGAAAAAGCCAGAGAGTCCCTTTCTCTCCCCCGGCAATGACATAAGGTGGTATCAAATAGCACTAAGGTCCTGGCCCAAACTAAGACAATTTGAGGTAACCCTGCTAAGCTTCACTCATACCAAAAAATTAATATTTCTTGAGGTTACTCTCGCTGAAAGCACACAGGCAGTATCACAGCAGGTGAATTGGTAAGTAGTAACCATTTAAACCAAGGTCATTTAATTGTGGATTGAGGTCTTGGTTCAAAGATACTAGGTTGTGTGTTTGGAATTGAGCAGGGTCACGCTTTCAGCCACAGGATTTCTGTGGATAGACACCATGTTTATCGGCATCAAATAATGCTGTTTTCAGTTGGTTGCTGTTGATTTTTGTGATTTTGTTTCTAGTGTGATTTACTAATCTATGTGAAAAGGCATCAGAACCTTGTCTGACAAACAGAAAGCAGCAGTAGAGGCCTCCCTTCTTCCAGCGCATCCTTGAGTTCAAGACTGATGCCACTTTCCTCTGAAAACTGAGTATTTGCTGTGTTTAAGATCCCAGTTCTTCCAGACTCATTGCTCAGACCGCCTGGTCTTGTTACCTTACAGTCCTAAGCCACTGACTTTAATACACACTGTTAGTGAAAAATCTACCTCTGAACACCCTTAGCCTTGGACAGAACACCTCAAGGAACTTGTAACAGTAAGCAAGCATGGCCTGGGAAGTTGGTGCTCCATGGTTCCATCTCATACAGCACTTCAGTAAAAGCGTGTGATTGTGCTCACAAATCTCACTGCTGCTGCCCGGCTAATACACTTTTTCCCAGCTGCCTTGAGCTCCTTATCTTTTTTCCTTGGTGGGCTGGAGTGGGCAGCAAAAGGAAGAGGTTGTAGCAGCATCTCAGTCTGGCATTTGAGCAGCTGTTAGAACTGTGCTTTGCCAACTTCTCTTTGCCCATAACAGATTCTCAGATTCTAAGACAAACTGGGGAAACAGAGGAGTGTTTCAATGATTAATACCACTACTGGGCACCAGGATGTCAGACTGCTCTGTAAAAGAGATTAAAAAAAAAAAAGGAAGAAAAAAGAAAAGATTAGGGATAGTTTTCTGCTGAATGCCTACAGGAGAGAAAGTCAGGTTTTCAAAGTTGTTGAGGAATCAAAATACAAAGTAGGTGTCTTCGTGTCTATGTGTATCTTAAGGTGCATAATTTCTTTCAAATTACCAATCCTTTTTCACTCTTGAAAGATGCTTATTATCCTGTAGTGATTACAGAATTAAGTAATACTTTTGACTTCAAAGACTTCTGTTCCTTTTTTATGATGAGGAATCAGAAATAAAGAAATCCCTGTTATTGAAGAAGTAGGCAGAAATCCTCAGCTCTGGACACGGAGTGTGAGGAGCTGAATCCCTAGCAATATGCACAGCTGTAGTGGTCTTGAAAGCAGTGATGCTCTGTTCCAAATTAGTTGTTCCCTCACCTTTGGGGAAATGATACTGTCTTAAATGGTTTCATGTAGGGGCACACCACTTGTGTTTTCAGTGTTTGTATGTGAGAGTGCGCATGACTAAGGGACAGAAATGGCCTTGCATGCTGAAACCTTCCTCTAACAGCACATTTTCTGCAATATGAACTGGTTAAAGAGGTTGGAAGTGAGTTTTATTGATGTGTTCTATTTTTAGCAAGTAATCTGAACCAATTTATTCTCCTTGATAAGGCAGTGTATAAAAAAGAGGAGGAGAGGCAGCCTAGGGGAATGTGAAGCATCTTACTAAGGATGTTTCCTCCTATATCCCTTAATGTAATTTATTTACCTGGTGGTGTTTATTTTTGGTGGTGTTTCCATTGCCCTTCCCTCACTTCATTTTGTTAAAGCCATGCTACTAAATACTGCTGCTGATCTGGATCCTGTTAGGATCAAAAGTATTGTAGGCTACAGGAATGTCATTCCAACTATACTGTAGCTCATAAGTTTTCTGTTACACCATTCTGTACAGACTGCTGTTTTGGGAAGTTGATCTAACTTCCAGGACAGAAAATCTTCTGTAAAGGTGACAAGCTCTCAAATGACTCTTGAAGGTGTTTAGGATGTAGGATGTATGATGCCTTCCAAGTACATAATTAACCAGTGAACAACTGTTGACACCCTGGTATTTCCTGCCAGTTGGAAACTATTCAAGGATGAGAGAAAGAAAACTGCTTGTACTGCAGTTTTGAATGTACCTGGAAGGTATGGGGCTGCTCAGCTCTCTAGAGGAAAGGCACTGGTCTCTGCTTCATTACCTTCATTAAACTTTATTACAGACCTTAAGTGTCTGTAGGAATGCCAGGGAATCAATACGGCTCCATTGCCTCTGCAAGAACCATTTTCTGAGCTGTAGTGCAGTCCACAGTACCACAAACCTAATCCCAAAAGGGTAGGATTAAGGGTACTTAATCCAACAATTCTTTATCTTTGTTGCTCCCCACTAATCATGAAGGCCACGTTCACTCTCAGGTTGAAGACTGAGAGTTAAAAGATAATTTCTTTAGAAATCCAGCCATTGCAAATAATCGATTTCACCTGCCCTTCCAGAATCATGGGCTTTACCTGGGCGAGGGCATCCTTCAACCCTGGCAGAATTCCTTCTCCTCGGCCTCCTCCCCTCTCATTGCAAAGCTCTTGGTTTCTGTGATAAATAACGCTGCTCACAGGCCCGAGTTTCCCCTGCCTGTCTAATAAGCGACCACTTAGTGCTGGTGACAGGAACTGCCCGCGGCGGTCGATGGCTGACGCGCGGCCCTCGCGGCCTCTCCAGGTGACCGCAGCGGCGAATACAGATGAGGAGAGCAAGTCCTCGCTGCGAAAGGGATTTGCAGGCTATGTTCATGTGGCTAGAGAAGGAAGCACTTAGGAAAGGGTGCTCTTTGGGGTGAAAAGATGGGACTGTGGATCTGAGTGCCGGTGGGTAAAAGGGCTAAACAAATGAGGCAGTGTAGATTTGAATGTGTAACCACCTAACACGTGAGACTCGATGTTCTGTTTAGGAAATTGTTATGGGGGAGTTGGAATCTGTTTTCTAGGATATAAGTATGTGAGGATGTGACTTTGGATAAGGATTCTGGGACAAGCACTGGGATGAATTCAAGAGTTGTTTACTTGGCACAGCTGACATGGTGTCTGTGGATGTGAACCTTGGAGAATACAATACTGCATGTGCCTGGCATTCCTACAAATTCAGGTTCTAGGTGGCTGTAATGATCCATTAGGACCTTTAAAAATAAATTTCTGCATGCTCACTGAAATAACTGTTCATGATACTGGTCAGCTGCTGTATGAGGAAGGGGAGCTGGAAAGCAGTGTTCCTCTCTGATAGAATAGCTTTTATTGATACTTTGATGCCATTGGATTATTTCCATCTGGTTGAATACTTGCTGTGGAGGAAAAAATCTTTCAATCTTCACACGAAGATGCATTCAACACTGCTGCTTTTCTAGCTCATACGCTAATTCCCTTATCCCTCCAGACCAATCCTATCATGTTTGATGTGCTTGGATTTTCTTTTCCCAATACATTTTCTCTCTCCTCATCTCTAAGCTGTTTCCTCTCTTACTTGCCCTGCTGTAAAACTTTATTGTTCCCTTAGGTTGTGATTGACTGTCTTGCAGCAAGGTGATTTACAACACTTCACAATGAACGTGTTATATCAAAATCAATTGTATTCTATTTGATGGTTTGGGTTGGGTGGGTTTTTTTTTTGTTTGGTTGCAACTTTCCATTCTTCCTTCACCTTCTAACCTGTTCTATTGTACAAAAATATATACTAGTGTGAGTGCATAGTATCCACTACACATAAGATCTTGTGCACTTTCTTGTGGACTCTAGCAAACTATGTTTGTTCTGTGCAGTATGGATTGATTTTGTTCTTGTCTCCCAGATTTTTTCCTTGACTTGGGGATCAGTCTAATCTCTACCTTTTCTTGTACTCTGTTCAGTTTTTCTTCAGTTCTTTGATTAGATCTGACTGGGGTATTGTTCTACAGTGACACACTGTAATTTCATACTCTCTTGTTTTTTATTTTTTTCCCCTCCTGAAATACAGAATAATTTTCTGTGAGGTCTTTACAAGTGGCTGCCATGCTGTGAGCCAATAATTCAGCTGAAAATAAGAATGCTCCAGAGCTTCTTTAATGCATATTAATGCATATTTTAACCAACACAAGGTCTCATGACATATCAGGAATTCACTAGAATGTCATCAGCTTTACCTTAGATTTTTTTTGTTCTTGTTGGTTAAAGAGATTGGCATGTAAATATTTTCAAGTCCCTTGAAAGCACTTTTCCTCTGTGATAGTACCAAAGAATGTACTTTGTGTTACCTTGCAGTAACTGGAAGCAGTCGGGACTGCCCTGCCAGATTGCACAGGCTCTTCAAAGACTGTGCCGAGTAGTTTGAATGCACAGGGTCTTAACCTTTACCTGGCTGTGCAGTCAGGGAGTGGGGAAGATCGCAATGACTGTGTTTTACTTAATTCTCTGCATCATTCATTGCAGAGCTTCTCTGAGCAGCTCTCCAATAGCTTAAGGCAGCTGGAGCAGAAATGTGTTTCCTCTTCCATTGGCCATGCCTGGCTTTCAGGTGGCAAAACAGCAGATAATGGTACAGGTCGTTGTAGATTATCTTCCCATCTTCTTTCTTTTTTGATTATATACAGACATTTGTCTAGAATGTCTTTAGGTTTGTTTGCATTGAGTTTAAAGCAGTGCGGTTTTATTCTTGGTCCTCAAGACACACTGTAATGACCCTGGTAATTAGGAATAGTAAGATCTAAAAGCTAAGCCTTACCAAAAGCCAGTTAAAACAATTGGGAGGAATCTGACTTAATTGGATTTACAGCAGGCCCTTCTCCAAGACTGCCTCTCCACAAAATAAGAGGTGGTAGGGAATAGCACTTACAGGTAATTTTGTTCTTTTATCTCTTTTTTTTTTGTTCTGGCCAACCATTTGCAAGTGCCTACCTGTCCCAACTGTGTGTTTTGTCACTGCCACTTCCTTTCAGTAAGATTTACAAACCGCACACACACTTGCAGGAGAGATTCTGCTTTTTTCCCTCCTGCTGAAACTCTGCAAGTTAAGATAATGTAGACCACTATGTTCTCCTTTCTTTACATGGCCCTTCCAAAGTGCACAGTGAATACTTCAAAGATAATTGTTTTACTTCATTTAATTGATTTTTTCATATATTCTAGAACTTCTGGAACAAGTACATTAAGGTTTTGATGCTGCGAGTCAGTTAAACTGGTTGTGTGCTTGCTTGCTTCTGTAGAACCCAGAACTGTCAGGGCTGGTGAGAGAGCATCTCCTGTGCGTGCAGGAAGAAAGGATTCTGTTTCTTGCACTGGAGTCTCAAGGAACTTATTTTGGGGCCTAGTGTTGCACCACTGATTTAAAGGATTTTTATTCAAATGCTTCAGTGGATGCACCATTACGCATCACCTTTAGATTCTGTTTTCCTGCACTTTGGAAATCACACCTCCTTTTAGTGCCTCCCATTTTGACAGGACAGTCTCCTCCTAAATAGTGAAAAAGGGCATGAGTGGACATCTGGGGTTCTTTACCAACTCTTTAAGACCTTATGATCTCATTTTAAATGAGGCAGATTACATTTTAATACCAGGCATTTACTTGAGTAGGATTATTACAGGAGTAGGCTCATTTCATGGAGGTACACGTTTTGATGATTCCAGTGGGATGACATTTTTGCCTGCTGTGACAGTTTTGCTTACAAAATTGTATTCCTAATGTCTTTGTCGTCAAAATTCAGCTAAGGAGTTGTCAGAAATTTGTAAGGCAGAAAGAAGATCCAATTGCTCTGAGAGCACTATATTTAGCTGTGCATTAATGCATGTAATGAATGAAGACTTGTTTGCATCCATGAAGTAGGCAGAGATGCTTCAGAGACGTGCATGGAGCAAGCATATGGAACTGCTTGTTGAGAGTTAAGTCCTGCTATTTTCAATAAGGTTCATGCAATAAATTACCTGACAGTGTAAAGCAGATTTTTTGATCCTCCAAAAGCATGCTATGTGTCTTTATAGATATGAGAGTGGATAAACAGAGCTCCTAGTGAATATTTTCCACACAAAACCAGAGACTGGGAAGTTTCTATTGCTGATAGCAAATTGACTCTTCTCGTCAATATTTTGTCTTTATCAGAGGAAATATGCATTTCAAATATTTCATGGCCTCATAGTGGATGTATGTGCAGTCTCTGTGTGTTTGAATTGTTGTCATTGACTGGATCCTAGAGCACAGGAAACTGAAAAGTCCTTGAATTAGAGTGAGCAGCATTTAGCAACAACTAAAATACTGGTTTCTTATCAATATTCTCATCCTAAATCCAAAACACAGCACTGTACCAGCTACTATGAATAAAAGTAACTCTATCCCAGCCAAAACCAGGACACAGCTGAATGAAAACAGAACTCTCTAGAAATGGATCTGTTAGGTCAGCCAAGATCTGCTGCACCTTAGTGTCTGCAGAAAGAGTATCTCTAACAGAAATGGGGAAAAAAGCCTTTTAAGTTTTTGGAATATCAGGTTCAACAGCATTGATTTATAGGAAGTGATGCTGATACCCAACCCTGGAAGGCACTGACCAAGAGAAGGGTTGTGCCAGGGCAGTGTAGAGAACTGTCCAGTACTTCAGAAAGAGGTCGGATGGCCAAGACTGTTGTCACATGAAGAGAGCAAGCCTCATCTGCTTTGAGAAAATAAATTATGTCCCTTTCAGAGACTTATTGGTGGAATCTAATTAAAGTACTGCAGAAAAGGAACTAAAAAATTCCCCATAAGTGGATTTGTTTGCTGGCAATTTGATATGAAATCAGGGGACTAGGAACAGATGATTAGCCTTTTATTTTTTTAATTTTTTTTTTGTGCTTAGTTTTAAGAGATTAGGAACTACAGAATGCATATTACAGACTTCTGGCATCATTAGCAATTCCTCCAGCTTTATTTTCCCTGTCACTCTGTAATGAGTAATGAACTAAGCTGGTATTAAAGCCAGCTTAACAAGCTACTGCTTTTTAAATCGCAAGTCTCCCAATATGTCCTTCTCCTTATTATCAATTTTAAGTAACTCTTATTTTTGTTGCTGTATTTATGTTCTTGTGAATTTTGCGTAATGTTTGCATTCACATACCTTCAGTCCTCCCAGTAAAGATGCAGTCATTAGATGCAGCTCGTTCTCACCAGCTGCCAAGACATAAAAACAAAGGATGTTCCTAGGCAATGAAAGGTCAGAAAAAATGTGGTCAAAGTCAGAAATCTACTTTAGGGGCAAGATAGTCTTAGAAATTCACTACTACATTGAAGTTGCTGACATTCCTGAAAGACACTTAAAATTTCATGTCTATTAGCATCATTTGTAATTGAGCTGCTGAGAATAGTGATGAGAGCAAGCCAGAAATTTATCTTCCTTGAAAGCTATCTTTGGCCACTTGGCTATAAGGAGGATGGGATTGAATCACTGGTCCTGTTCAACTCAAATGCTCAAAGAGAGCATTATTGATGAACAATGAAGATTATTGAGATCAAAAGACACTTCGGCATGTGAAGAATTTAACGCAGTTTAATCAAAGAGGGTGTGGTAAATGTAGGGCAGAATGATGAATGCAATATCACATTCTTGTGTTTTCCATTTCTCATAAAGTAAGAACAGATGATGTCCAGCAAATGTAGAAGATCATTTTTTCAGTAACAAAGGAGAATACTTGGAAATTAACCTACTTGTGCTTGTTACCCTAATGAAGATAGAAAAACAATTTGTAAATGTGAAATTTGGGATCTTGTGTTCCTCTTCTTTTTCCAAAGGCTTTGGCATTGAGGTTAGTTGGGTTTCTTGAGTCTTCTTCAATTCCTGCACATAATAAAAGTCATATTAATATGTTAAGAATTAAAACACATATGGAAGATGTTTTCTAAATTATATTATATCACTATGTGCTCTACAACTTTGCCTTCTCTAAAGTGTTTGACCCTGTCAGAGATAAGAATAGGTGAATTACTGGTCTAATTTGAAGTTTCTATTTTTAAAAAGATAGTGAAGCTAGCAGTGAAAGAAAAGTCTTTCTATAAATACAGTTGAATTAAAGGCCAAGACTTCTGAAAACACAGATAATTTTTGGATGCTTCTCTTCTGTTGTGCTTAACCCATGAGCCACCTTTGATGGGCATTGATATCTCAAAAATAAGACACTTGCATCTTGAATGTTGCATAAAGTTCTGGTGCCTCTGACCTCAAAAAACCCTCAAATAACTGTAAAACGTGCAGAGAAGGGATACAAGAGGACCAGAGACAGGGAATGAATTCCAGATGCAGGAATCTAAGTAGATTAGATCTCTTCAGTCTAGGAACAGGTGACTTAAGGATGGACTTCACAGATTCTGTAGGCATAACATTAGGGGTTGATGGAAAAGGGTGAATAAGGAATGGTTTCTTGAAGAATATATATGGCTAAGCCTGTGGATGTTGTTGTCACAGAACATACTGAGGGCAGCACGAGCTCAAAAATGAGAAAATTAGGACTGAAACCTATTAAAGTCAATGAAATAAGAGGACACTTGGAATCATGACATGCCCAAGAGCTGGAGTGTGAGGCAGGGCTCTGGGGAAGCGTCCCTCTGTGTTGCCTCTGTCCTTGCCTCATCTCTTTCCTGTGGTGTAGGATGTGGTTAAAGATGCACTGTTGTTCTTGATAGAAGCTTGTTCTGACTTCCAGCCCTTTCTGAGTAAAATATCGGCCTCTCACCTCTTGAGAAAAAGGCTGTATAAAAACATTGCCGTTTAGGCACAAAAAAACTGATGGTTTCAAATTCCCCTCTGTACTTCAGGACCTAAAATTCCAGTTTTTGGAACATTAATTGTAAAGAATGTAAAGAACATCACCTTGCTCTGTGCCTGACCCCAGGAATATGGCATAGCTTGTAGATTAAGGTATTATTTGCTGGAGGAAGAAGGGTTGAAATTTAGCCATTATTTGTGCAAAAGAGAACACTTCATGCCAAGTGACAGTGTTAGGTGAGTGATGCCATCTTATTTCTTGTTAGGAGTGTAAGTGTAATCCCATCTAAATATGGTTCTGCGGGATGGAGCTTAACGATTTCAGAGAGGAGTCATCACAGATGATCAAGTAAGTAGAATGTATTTAGAGAGAAGAAAGCTCACCAGCTTGAAGAGTTATTTACCCAATGGCTTAGTGCATGTAGGCAGAGGAGTGGTTATTCTGTCAGGCTTCCTGTGTACCTGTCAGAGTGCTTTCTGCTCCGCAGTATACATATTTATACTGTATGATTGAAGACTCCTATGCGAAGGAGCTCTCGCCAGCTGTGATATGTATGTGCTCTCTCATGACAGGAATATCTTTTTGAATAGGAAAGCAATTCCTTTAAAAAACACAAGGCACAGACATATCTTTCACACCTGTGGTGGATTGACCTTGGCTGGATGCCAGGTGCTCACCAAGCTGCTGTGTTACTCCCCTCCACAGCTGGATAGGGGAGAGAAAATATAATGAAAGGCTGGGGATCAAGATAAGGACAGGGAGAGATCACTCACCAGCTGCAATAATAGACAAAACAGGCTCAACTTCAGGAAATTAATTTACTGCTAACGAAATCAGAGTAGAATAATGAGGAATAAACCCAAATCTTTAAACCCCCTCCTCCTTCCCTTCTTCCTGAGCTTAATTTTATTCACAATTTTCTCTTTCTCTTTCCTCCAGTGGCACAGTGGGGGCTGTGGTCAGTTCATCACATGTTGTCTCTACTACTCCTTACTCCTCAGGGAGAGGACTTTTCATATTCTTCCCCTGTTCCAGTGTGGGTTCCCCACATGGGATCACAAGCCCTGCCAGCAAACCTGTTCCAGTGTGGCCTCCTCTCTTCACAGGACCACAGATCCTGCCAGGAGCCTCTGCCAGCAGTGTGGGTCCCCCATGGGGGTCACAGCCTCCTTCAGGAATCCAGCTGCTCTGGCATGGAGTCCTCCAGAGGCTACAGGTGGATCTCTGCTCCTCCGTGGGCTGCAGGGGCACAGCTGTATCACCATGGGCTGCACCACGAGCTGCAGAGGAATCTCTGCTCCAGCACCTGGAGCACCTCCTCCCCTCCTCCTTCACTGACCTGGGTATTCTCACGGTTGTTCCTCTCACATATTTTCCCTTTGGCTCCCACTGCACAAGTTTTTTTTCTCTCTTCTTAGCTCTGCTATCCCAAAGACACTGCCATTGTCACTGATGGACTTGACCTTGTCCAGTGGTGGGTCTGTCTCAGAGCTGGCTGGCATTGGCTCTGTGGGACATGGAGGAAGCTTCTAGCAGCTTCTCACAGAAGTCACCCCTGTAGCACCCTGGCTACAAAAACCATGCCACACAAATTCAATACAACACCTTCAGGCAAACATGAAAAAGGAGGGGTGGGAAGTGGAGACGGAGGGTTGCTTTAGCAGTTCTTGGGAGAGTTACCAGCTCTGTTCACCCTGGTTTGCCCTTAGGCTAACAGAGCTTTCCCTGCACAGCATCCAACAGCCAAAATGCGTAGGAGGGTCAGTCTGCCAGCAGCGCCTGCTCAGGAGGTGGACCCTTGGACTGATGTCTTGCTCAAGGATTCCGGTTCTCACCTAGCCCTGCAAAGTTAAATAACTTGCCTAAGTATCCAACAGGGAGCATGTTCCAAAGACAGCTTTCATACAGGATTTGAGCACGATAAAAAGGCAAGTGCTTGTTTCATGTTTGCTGTTGGATATAGGCAAAGTAACCTTGTCACAGCAGAGCTGCTGACATTGGAGATCTAAGTACTGACGGTGATCCCAAAGGCTCTAAGGAGTGCTTGGCCTGGCACCTCTCCTTGCATCATTTTTCTGCACTTCCCTTAGGTCATTTGACAGGTTGATCTGAGTCACAGCCTCTGCTCCAAAGAACCTGAAGTGGTAGGAAGAGTTGTGAATCTGCACAGTGTTGTCAGCAGGGTTGCATTTACAGACCTGCGTAAACACTTCTCCGTGTTCTTCCTGGGTACAGACACTCTCTTCAGTTTCAGGGTTTGCAGAGAACTTAAATTCATTCCTGTGGAGAAAAATACACAAATGAGAAAAAAGAAAAAGTATCTACTTATCCATAAAACAAGTCAATAGAGGTCGTTACTAATAACAATTTAGCTTTGCTGTGATGCTGGCAGAGGCAATCTCTTTATCTCCAACCTGGATCAGAGTGGATTCTGAGGCACGGGGCTGCACTGTGGGTGACAGTGACGGCAATCTGCTGCCTGGGCAGCCCACTTGAAAAAGCAGCCTCAGAGGTGTACATGCTGCGTCTAGACTGGCTCTGGCCAGTTTTCCCACCTGCCACTGCTTCCTGTTATTGCAGGGTTGTGTTAATATTTGTATTTACTGACTTTCTGTCCAGATATTTAGATACGGGTACAGACTCCCTTCAGTGCTGCTATCTCTGCTGAGTTACTTGCTATATTTCAAAGATTTTTAGAGCCAGAGAATATATATTTTAAAGTGTGGTTTTGATCAGGGAAGCGACTAAGTAAAAAGAACTGCATTCTGATTTCAGAATGGTTCCCTAGTGTATTTTCAAGACACTTGATTATTTTGACAAATAGAAATCTTTATGCTGCTTCTCCCTGCAGACCTTATAAAACTATGAAAGAGTGGCCTGCAGTCTTTTCTGCCTAAAGCATCTGATACTTTAACTCTTAGGCACAGTCCTGAATATGCAATTCAGAGTCTTTATTACCTGTGCTGCAGTTAGAGACAGGAGAAATGTAGCATGATTTTTCCAGTCTCAAAATGATATTTCTGAACTGTCAGGGGAGAAAGAGCCCATCACTGAGTTGTAAACTGAGCAATAACAGAATGAGTTCAGGCTCTCTGCTGTCACTTCTCTATAAACTGACTGCTCTGGTGGTGGGCTCCTAGTGACAGCAGAGCAGGACGCTCTGTGCTGTGCTTTTTTTTCGCTCCTACCACATACTGCTTAGGCATGCTGAGGCTTAGCTGCTGCGCTGCTGATTTGAGATGGAGCTGAAATGTAAAATCTCAATTTCAGCCTGGATTTCAAGCCCTGTGGACTTGAGACTGCTTTGTTATGAAGGATTTTGTTTGAGATCCTAGCACAAGTGCGATACAGCTGTAATGTCCAGGGGGCTTCTGAGTCTGAGTCTTGGCGTGACCCTTCTGCCTCTCTGTGAGCAGAGAGGCACTTGTGTCTTGTTGGCAGCAAACCTGAATCCAAAACTTCCTGAAACTATTAATAAGCGTTCATTTAATGTGTCTCTGTCAACAGAAGTTTGGGGTTGTTTTTTTTTCCTCTACTGTTTTAGTAAGTTGTTTCTGAAAATTTTGCAGGAGCTGGGGGAAAGGCAGGGCTCTGAATCCTGGTATGGATTGAGCCAACTCAACACTGTAGCTGATAGTGCAAACCAGGGCAAAATGCTGTGAAGTAGATGTGGAGAGGAACTGTTTGCTTTAATTTTACCTTCTGTGTTGCCCCTAGACTCTGAACTCAGAAGCTGGTTGGCAGCTTGTTCACCAACATTTGGACATAACAGGGAGAGGATCCATGCCCCTCGCACCATCCGAATGCCTTCTTAAGCAGCGTTTCCTACAGCTGGTCAAGAATGGGTTTTTGTTCTCACATACAGCCTCAATATAAGTCAAATGAATTTTTATTTACATTTTCTGTCTTAGGATTTTCTTTTGGGAAAGGTGTGGGCAAAGGTTTTTTTTGTTAAACTGTATCTCAGAGCTTCCTTTTGTAATGGTGGCTTCATGCTTTGCTGTATTCAGATACAAACCAGTAATGAAATCTCCTATAATTTTGCCACCTTCCTCTAGTAGATAGACACTACTGCCCTGGTACTCTTGCATCTATGTCGTTGTGAACATAAATCCACTTCAGACCATCATAGAAACAGAAGGTCCATCAAGCTGTGTGCTTATTATTTAATGGGTATTTAGTCTTTAGGGATTCTGACTGTCCTGATGCAGGGATTTGGAAATCTTTTTCTGGGAGGAGGCTTCCAGGTGTCAGCATTCGGATGACACTTGGTCCCCTGTAGTAACTAGTGCTACTTCAGGGAAATTGCCTTACTCATTTAAGGTGTATTCAGGGAGTAAACTTACGAAAGGAGAAAGACCAAAACAGAAGCCACTGTTTTTGTAAAGGAACCTCTGATTTGGGGTTTTTATTTTGCCATGATCATAACAGCCTATACATCTGCTGCTCACTTGTTCTTTAAATGTTAGGAACTGTTGGATTTTCAGAGAAATCAAACAGAAGACAGATTTTCACTCATAACACTAAATAAATACTTGAAAGGAAGGGGAGAGGAAGAGTTAAAGGAAAGGGAAATGATGTTACAGATTTGATTCTGCTACTGCTATTTGCTGGCATATTTTTCCTGATAATTATAGAGAGTCCTTTTCAGTTTAGTACCACTTGTTTCAAGATTAAAGTTAATTTAACAGCAAAACAAAAATAATCCGAGATACTATTGATGCCAGCTAATTAGTTTAGCTGAAAATCCCAGTCAGAGACCAAGACCTCCTCAGACCAGGCTTTCTATACCTTTAATAGAAAATCAGCCCTTAACTCAAAAGAGTTTGCAGTAAAAGTGTCAGAGGAGAGAAAACCAACAAAAATGACAGATGGGAGAGTGTGCAAAGAAACAGCAGCTAATTAAGATTAGCATAATAAGCAATGCAATGAGGTTATTGTAATGCTCAGTAATTACAGACAAGTAAGAAACTGATGGGTGGTGAATTTCTTATTTTCTGCTTGAAAGTAATTGAATTCTTTCCTGCTGTTCTCTCTGTGTGCAGGAGTGTATTTTCAAAGCCCCTTCCTGCTTTTTGGTGTGGTAACTTCACTAGGTGAGCATGTTTCCTTGGGCTGCCAGATACCTGGTTTGATGGAAGCTGTATCTAGAACCATGGGTGCTCTCAGCATGTAGAAAGCATTTCACACTATGATTTCATACATTCTTTTGAGGCTTATGTTTCAGTCTTCGCATATTTTGCCTACTTACAAGTCAGCGTTAGTGAACATATGAAGAACCTGTTACTATTGGGAGAGGAGTGAAATACCTAGAGTGATGCACGGATGAATGCTGCCTTCTCTGAATGCAGCCCTCCTTTCACAGTCGCATTTGGTGGTGTGATCTGCCAGAGTGGTGTTCTGCTAGGAAGGCAGCAGGTCCAAGAAGGGAAGCCTGTCCAGTAAATGAGGCCAGGCATGTGAGCGACTGCAATCAAAACATGCTCTTTACTCCACAGGCAGGAGGACAGATGGCTCTGGAGTCTGTGAAATCAGCTAATAGTCTCTTGTTGAGGGAAGCACGTTAAATGTGTCAATCAGCCACAACTTGGAAAGCCCCCATTTGACTACTTGAATAATCAGAGCAGGTTCTCCCAGGGCTGACAAGTTGAAAATCTGTCATTGTTTTCTCCACAGTAGTAACAAACTAAGAGGGCATGTTTTTAGGAAGAAAATGAAAGTATAGTGGTACTCCTTTCAGTATCTATGGCCCTGGGACGAATGGCCTTATATGTCCATATGCTCTGCTGTGGACCCAACAAAGCCTGACCCCTGAAATCTCAATTTTCTGCACTCAGGTTTTAAGTTGACCTTAGTTCCTTTGAAGTAAGATTGCATTCGTTTAGTGTCTTCCTAGTCTCCATGGGTATGCAAACTGTGCAGTTTTTGGCTGTGTGCTGGAACAGCATTTTTTTTTGAGAGAGAGAGGAAAGGCTGTTATCCTCTCTATTTTTGGTTGTATTTTGGTACATCTAGCTGGTAAGTCCCAGCTCATTCAGTTATTATATCAGAGACCTCCACAGTTGGAGCCTCTGCCAGCTGCTAAGCTACTGCTCTTCACAAAAAGGAACATTTTCTGAAGGTCAGCAAAGTTATAGATAGAACAGGAGTTCTCTAAGGAAGCCCCATTGTCTCCAAGGCAGGAGTAATTTTCTTCTCTATGGCAGCAGACTGTGTCTTGGCTTCAGGTACCTGCCTGCCTGCCTGCTACCAGCTCCCTGCAAGCCAGAGCTATATGAGAGACGCAGCACACAAACTTCACAGGGCAGAGTCATTTGAGAATTTCCTGCTACTGCAAAAATCACGTCTGAAGCATACTAGAGGTTTTCTTTCTCACTTTCTGCCATGTGAACGTCTATTTTATGCAGGTTTTTTTTAGCACACAGCTTGGGCTGGTTTTGTTCATGTAATAGATGAATTCAGGATATGTCACCTCTGACATGAGTGTTGGCTGCAGTGAAGGCACCTGAGCACCATCACAGAGTGGGCTGGGCAGGGTGCGGCTCCACTTTATCCCTGCAAGGCAAGCAGGGCCAGGTTGGGGATGGTCATCAGGGTCAGCTGGGAGTCCAGATCATTGGACACATCTGTGGTGATGAGATTTACGCAAAGTCAAGCTGAGAACACAAGTCAGGGTCAGGCCCACATCCAGTGACACCGGGCAGGTCTGTAGTGGTGAGTGAAGCAGGGCTGAGGTCAAGTCAGGAAGATGGGATGCAGGGCTGGGTCCAGATCGACAAGGTCCATTGCCTGACACAGACAGGACTGGAGCTGGAGACAGGCACATCTCTACAACATCTGAGGCAGCGACTGGAGGCTCAGGGCTGAGCCCCTTGGGCAGAGAGCTTGGGGAAGGCCCTAGAGGAGTCAGGGTGACTCAGACCTTGGCCTTGAACTTACATTGCAGCACTCTGTGTTGGAATTTCACACTTTCTCTGCTTCACTGTCAGGAAGAGGAAAGATTCAAAGCAAGTTGTGGGGCCTTTGCTGTTGGTACAAACACCACAGTTGTGCAGGTGAGAGGCAAATGCTGCTCTCAGACTGGGGAGGGGATCATTCCCCTACGTGAACTGCGGGCTGGCCACATTAGGGTGTTGGAAGAGCTCTGCTGAGATGGACCTCACATTGTCAACCAGAAATTTATGTAAGTGAGCTGCTGCTCCTTTCATACAAAACAAACCTCCCAACGACAGACCGCCTTCCAGTCTCTTCTCTTGCCACAGCTGGGATAGTATTGACTGACAGAGCTCTTTTTCAGCCAGTTGGGGTTTGAGCGTGGCTTTAAAGTTCCTTCGTGTGCTGCTGCAGCAGCAGTTGAAGTTGTTCCTCTGTTTCCATTCATTCTTCCTTCAAATGCAGGAATATTTATCTAGCAACTGAAGCAGCATTTCTGTGCTTTGCTGCAGGAGAGGTTGGTAGGCTGAATGGAAGTGTGTGTGTGTGCTGCCTCACTGGGGATCCCTGGTAGCTTCATGCTGCTGTAGGTGTTGACTATTTTGGCTGGCTCTGAAGGCTGATGGCTTTAGCTTTACTTTTTTATTTTTTTTAAAGAATAATTCAATATCCTCTTCCTGTTCAGTCTCTTAAGAAAGAGAAAACACACACTCCAGAGAAGTGGTCTGTTGTGCAGAAAAATCAGCTATAAATTTCTTGATTTCCTTTCAGAGAGTAGCTGCTTTTGCATAATTTTTCAAAGAATTTTGTGAGGGTGTGAGGAGGCAGGGGCCATACCACAATGTTTCTGTAGCACGGAGACATACTGGTCTTCTTCAAGAGTGAAGTGCTGACTTGCATTTTGTTGTGCATTGCTTGGGAGCTGTTTGCACAGGTTTTACAAGCCTCAAGTGAAGGGAAGCAAAGTACAGTCAGCCTTGAAAGAGACAGTCAGCTGCAACTTCCTTTTGTCTGTGCTACCTATAACCCCATGGCTGGACTACATTCAGTACTCTTCATTTTGAAAACATTTTTCTTTCAGGGGTCCTCAACAAATCTCATTTGTCTTCAGCATTTTTTTGGATGTGAGTCAAGGTGTAGGAAGCAAATAGAGGAGCTGAGGGGAAAGTGACAGCCCGTTGCCTATGAGCCTCTGCTCTGCAGTGACTTTGCTGGATCCATCCTCAGGGTTAGCAAAGAAAATCACCTTTAATTTTGTTTTTTTGAAAGTAGAGACTTGTCAGGTGGATATGTGAGCTGAACCAAGAGTTCATTCACACAATAAGCACTGCACAGCAGCTGGTATGTGAGCTGTCTGAGCCCAGTGCCGGAAGCCGAAAATGGAAAGTTACCCTCCATCTGCCAAGAATTCAAGGGGGGAGGATCCCAAACATGAGTATCTCCTGATATCTACTGCAGAGATGGAGAAGAAAACTGGAAAGGATCCATGGGTGGATCTGAAAGATGTTTTCTTGTGTTTTACAGATGTTCGTTGTGTTAAAGTAAGTGTGCAATGAAGTCTACCTTGTATTAGCTCTACCCTGATGATGAATAATGTTTGGCAGTGAAGTCATGTTACAGGTACAGTCACAGGTCAGGTTGCATTAGTCATAAGAATCTCTATTCCAAGTCTAATTTACCTATTCATTGGGAATAAAGAGCTAAAAACCTTCTCCATCCATAGCTACAATTTAAAATAAAAACATCTGTTAAAGAGGAATGATGTTGAATAAGAACTGTAGTTTCACCATCCCTATTCCTTCAGGGTCTTGAAATCATGCAGGTTTGAATGATACTACTGTGGTCCAGTGTTTTTATCATCAGTCAGTGCTTTTAAATGGTTGACTTGTGCATGTCTGTTGGGCTTAAACTGCCCAGTTCAGGATGCCAGGCAAGCTCAGACCATCATGGGTAAAATATGTCTGTCTCTGTGAACCAAAGTGGAATCAGCACATTTTCGCTTTGTTGATTACCTCAGATAGGACTGGGTGTCCTAAAATGCAAAAGGTTATAATGTTCTTTCTAAAACAGGAGGTGATGTTAACATTATTTGCACAGAACATGGGCTGAGTGGTTTCAGAAGGAGGTGCTACTCGCTTTTGCCATGTGCACGATGCCCTGTCCTTGTGGAGAGCTGCAGTGGTACAGAGTCTAACAGGCATGTCTGGTTTTTTGAAAGGAAAACTAAGTTTGTCAACAGAAATAGCACTGGGAGAGGTTCTTTAATGCTTCAGAGGCATCCAAAACCACATACCAGATACTACCTGCTGTATTTGGCTTTTCCTGCTTTATAGCACCTGTCATTTGAATTGGATGCTGGTTCTTTGGCTAGATTTATGGGGACGTTTTTATACCTTTTATATAGCAGCAATGTTGCTTTCCCTTGGGAGAATAACTTTCCCTTCAAACATTTGCTCCTAGGAAGGATATTTGAGGCACTTAACACCTGCCTCATATTTGGGAATGGCATTTATTGCTACTCTGTTATTTTCTTTGGAGTGTGGAATTATTTTTTAAAAGGAAAAGGAGAAACTATAGGTGTGACCACTTCTAGTTGCAATCCCTGAGAGATCAAAAGTGTGTGCTTGTGTCTAATGGTATGCCACAGGGAAGAGCTTCATCCCAGAGGCATCTTAAGAAGCTAGAAGATAGTCCAAGGGATAGTCCTTAACGAGAAATGCAAAATTCCACTTTCTTGGGAGACTAACCCTGGTACAGTTTGGGAACCAAGTGGCTAAGTAGCAATCCTGCTGTGAGGGCCTTGCAAGCTATGAGGGATGTCAAGCTGAATGCTGACCAACATTGCGCTCTAAATGTGAATAGGATGAAATAAATGCTGGGCTGCATCTGGACTGTGGCTAGCAGATTCAAGGAAGAATATCCCTCTCCATTTGAGAGTGGTGAGGCTTTGCTTGGCATGCTGCATCTAGTTTTGGATCTCTCTTAAAAAAGAAGGGTACGGAAGCAAGAGTCATGAGTCATGCTCATCTTGGCCCCAGAGCACTGAACTGCTCAAGGTGGGTCATTGATTGGGTTGGTAAAAGGGTGAAGGTTTGTGTTTATCTCTTGGCGTTTCCCCCGTTTATTTGATGCGAGCCACGCTTGTTTCTGCCTCTGGATGAGGCTTCATTAAAACCACTCCACTAAAAATAGACTATACTGAACCAGAGTTCCTTGATTCATCTGAGAGTGTGCCCTGCTTCCACTTCTTGCCATAAGCTGTCTTTTTGCTTGTAATTAAATTTGGGTTTTATAATTTTAAATACTTTTTCTCTCCCCTACCCACCCCTCCCTCCTGCACTCCCCAAGGATTCAAGGATTTCAGTTCTGTACGAGAGGGCTGAATTTCTTCTGGGCTTTTAGAAGCACGAAGTTATTACCTGATACATAGCATTTTCCACTGGCTATGATAAACTGTGGTTTGTTACTCAATTTCTAAAGTTTTCTGGACTTCAGTGCTTCTTGAAATTTCCAAGAGACTGTATGGTTCAGTGATGTAGTTTACAGAACACCTTGCCTTGCTTTAGTGTGGCTGTGCTCAAGTATTTAATGGTGCTTGTGACCAGCAATTTTCTCTGAAGCAAAAATTGTTTTTTCTGGTTAGCCTAACTAGTTCTCAGTTGGTTAGACTAGTAATGCACTGTAAGATAAAGTGTATCTCTAACAAAAGTAAATAGGACCTTATTCTCTGCTTGGTTAAACTGCCACAACGTGGTTGATTTCAGTGAGGTCCTGATGGAACAAATCACATCTTCCTTTTGGGTTTTTTTAGCTCTGTGTTGCATGTTGGTTGGCATGGTGGGGAACAGATAAATATCTTTATTAGTGTTGAACATTTGGTAGAGTCTATCAGGCAGAACAATTTGCTGCATTGTTATTAGTTGGATTAAAAATTGTTGAGAGAAGTGCAGGTAAGTGCTAATAAGCAGAAGTTTAGACTTAGGTCTGTTGTTTTCCATTAAGTTTTTCTATTTTCTTAATAAATAATTTGTATTATTTGAGAGTATTATTTGAGTATTATTTGTCAGTTCCATTAAGTATTTGGAAGAAGTGATAAGGAAGGCAGAAGTTGTGAGGTCCATTGAATAGTAAGGAAGATAAAGAAATATTTTAAAGAAACTTGGAAGGGTGAATAGGAGTAGGAATGAGAATGACATTAATCATGGCAGAATCCAAGTGAATATGTCTGATAAAATAATTTGCACTGATGTTTGAAGGAAATGAGTAATTTCAGAAGCAGTAAACAGGACAAATCAGATGGTCTACAGCATGGTATGGCAGTGGAAAGCGAGTGCAGGCAGGTTTTGTTGCATAAATTGGGTCCCATAATAAAGCAGTGAAAACTTCTCCTTTACCCGCCTTTCAAGTAAAATCTATCAAATCTGGTGCTGAACCCTCTGATGCCACTCAGGTTTCATATACTGCATGTGAAATTATGGGAGAGGAATTGGAGGATAAGAAAAAGCATTGTGGTAGTTGTGAGCAGCATGGTTTAAGAATCTGGTAGAATATGGTGGAGGAAAACAAGTATGGTGACATGAAGGGTAAAATTAGAGAGGAGGGAAAGGAATTCTTCAGGCATAAATGAATGAGTTTTAGAAAGGATGAGTTATCGGGGAAAAAAATTCTCCTTTTCATCTGCTAAAGTCTTGATGGTGCCATCATGGTAAAATGAAGCTGGATGACTGGGAGGTAAAGTGTATTTAACAATTCTGCAGTGTCTGGGAAGTCACTTAGGGCGAATTAAATAGTTTGTGCAAAGTGAGTTCAACAGCAGAGTTCAAAACGAAGGCAGTAGTTAAGCCTCAGAGAAGAGTAAACAAATGTAAGATGTGTACCTTGCCATCTACACATAAGAATTAATTCCAAATTGAGTCTTTGTGTCTGGCTTTTGACTTGAGGGCACTGGGTCTTGCCTTTCCATGAAGAGGCAAAAATAATTGTAGATCATTTTCCAGTCTGGAACACTGTGACCTACCTCCTATAGATTTGGTAACTTAAAATAACTCCCAGCTCATTACGTGCAATTTAGTTCTGTCCCAGTCTGAGAACACTTCTTGGTCTCCACAAACTCCAAAGAGGTACTTGCTGCTGCATTAAAAACATCACGTTAGCACTTGGCATTTATCCTGAGTTCTCATGAATTTTCATGCACTGAAAAATGTCTAGGAGGTGTCAGTCTACTAAAATTATAAATATTTTCTGCTGAAACCAGATGATGTGTTACAGCTTTGCCTCACATAAACTCTTCCTCTACATTCTTTATGTAGTGTGGTTCAGAATGAGTGTGAAAGGGGCTAAGAGAATTAACCACCTATTCTTCATGGTTTCTGCGTTTCATCTTTCAGTTTACAATATTAACCATTAAGTTTTTTGCACATACAGAAGGTTCAGAATACTACAGTTTTTTGCTCTGTCAGACAAAAAAGTATATGTAAGAAGCCTGAAGTGTAGAGTCATAATTTAGGCACTATATATAAATGATTTCATTCCACATGTTGGACTTCATTCTGCCTTATGCCTGTAAGATTTTTGTATTACTATTTTTTATTTGTCCACCCAACTTTTCAAAAATTGTTTTGTCATTTCATTCAGCATTTGTCATTTTCATTTCAGCACATTTCATAGTCTTTCCTATTCAAGGAGCCAGATCTGTGTGCAACTGAATTCTGTGTGAGGCACTGACTGACTCCAGCAGAATTCAGCTTAAAGAATGGAGGCAACCTCACGGCCTCCATCAGCACAAATAACATTCCCCTGCTGAAATAGTTGCATTGGCACTTCGGAGCTGATTGCTTGAGGAAGAAGTGCTCTCAGGTGCCTTGGACTGCAGAAGAACAGTGTAAGGTAATCAATTACAGGATTGCAACTGGATTCAGAAGGATCTGTGGTGATTATATAGGGGAGCTGAAAGCAGGCCTTACTAGATGAGGTTGTTCATATGCTTGTCCGATCAAGTTTTAAGTATCTTCAAAGTTGGAGCTCAGTCTCTCTGTGAACCTTTTCCTGCGGTTGACCACAGGTTCACTCTCCAACAAATTAATTTGTCTTTATTGTGTAAATACATGACAGCAAAAAGAATGGTGCAGAGGAGAAGCTTGGTATGAGGCACATTCTTGCTCTTATCATTCCCTGCTATAAACCAGTAGTAACAAGCTAGCTACGAGGCAGTGGGAAATATCACAATATTCACAGTATCTTCACTAATTCATTGCTGCAAAATGGTCTTTTTGTTCCATCACCATTTATCTGGATGAAAGAGTTGAGAAAAGGTCTTGGATGATTTTTAAAGTGAATATATTCTTTTCCCATCCATTCTAAAGAATCACATAGTGTTTAAGAGAGGGGGAGAAAACTCTTGCAGCTTATACCTGTTGAGACAGAATCAGCAAAAGCAAAGTATTCTGCTCACTATGAGAGCCTTGCCCATGATTATGGGCAAATCACTTGAATTTGATGTCTTAGCCCTTTCATGGATGTCACACTGCTTGGCGTTCGTTGAAGTGGTTGTTGATGTCTTTGTATCTACTGATGTTAAAAATAAACCGTGGTTCATTGATGCTCATGGTTCTGTAAATTAGCTGTGAAGTGCCTTAGGCAACATGGTGGAAGGCCTTCCAGGTGTCTTGCATTTGCAGTTCCTCAGTGGCCCGTGAAACAGGGGTGCCTGATCTCATGTTTGCAGTCACTCACATTTTTATTGTTCTTGTTCAGCCATTTCAGCAACTTGCTTTCTCCTCATTCCTTTGCAGACTTTTGGGCAAATCCTGAGCTCTCTGGTTTTTCCTCACATCTCCACTTTACATCAAAAATGACCTTTCTTTTCACACAACTTAAAAAAGATCTGCTTGCAAACCTGTTTCATTATATTACTTGTTAAGCCTGATTAACAGTATCTTTAGCTTGTGGAATTACTGGGATTTTGGTCTCATGTACATGACTTCATTTGCATTCACCATTTTGTCTGAACTGTGTTAAGCCTGCATTATTATGGAGAAGGATCCAGTGTTGATTTTATGTGTGATCCTGTACAGCATAAAATGTTCCTAGTAAGATGGAGCCTTGAAACTCACAGCCAGAACTGAGAGAAGGAAAAACTGAGGATGAACCATATCAATATTGAAAAACAGTGCTTAGGGGCCAGGTTTCTTGCTGGCTGATGGGAAGGGGAAAATGAACCATGTGAGTAGAAAAAATGAAGAATCTTTTTTAAAGCCAAGTAACGAAAACAAACAAGCAAAAATCCTTGAGCTGTTATCTCTCATCTCTATATATGTTTTCTCTTTATTTTGTTTCTAGGATTTCCCTACTGCCCTTACTCTTCTGCAAGATTTCTTTTTTTTCCTGAGATTTGCATTTAGAATTAAATTTTCCTTCCTTCTCCCATGTGCATGCAGAAAAGAAAACATTTTTATTGCTATAGCTGGTGATATCTGCTCATCAGGAGGATGTGAAAGGCCTTTCATATTTGGTTTGCTATTTTTTGTTTCCCCTGCTACCTCTTCTCTGTGAATGTCAGACTTTCAGCTGCCAGAGTGAGCTGGTAGAAGAGAGTCTGCTTGAGGGAATTGTGACGTGGATTAGGATTGAATTCTGCATGCTAAAAACTGACTGTCCTGCAACCCTGGAAAAAATCACTCCAGGTCATTTCCAGTGCTGGAACCTCTTCCCTTCTTTACTGCCAAGAGTAGCACTGGAGGAGATGGCGTAGCCGATAAAACCAAATGTGTTCTCCAGCTTATAGAGGGTTTTGAAATTATTTTCTGGTCTAGTCTGGAATATAGCTGTCTAAAAGGTACACAACTGTACTTCTTGGACTGTGTTGCTTGTGGAATCAGAATGTGAGGTGCTGAATACAAAGAAACATTCTTTTATTATCCATCTTAGAAGACTAATGTAGCGAAATGACAGCGTTGTCCTCATGGAATTTTCTTGTAGTACTTGCAGTATTTGCTATTTTTCAGAAAATCCCAACTTTTACAACCACGTTAATATTTCAGAATATTAGGTTTTATTTTTTTCTGTGAGCACATTTTAAACCTTGTTTTCCAGAGGGAAAGGTGTCACTCAAATGTCATACTTTCTAGAGTCTCTCAAAAGTTCTGGAATATTCAGACTCCCAGCATTCCACAAAAGAAATGCATCCTGCATTTTAATCCAGCCTCACTCAGTTTTAGGAGTTTGATTCCTGATTTCTCTGTGTATGAGATAAAAAGTATTTAATTGAGCTGCATTTTATTCCTTTTGTATCTACAGCAGACTAGATATCTAGTGAGCTGACTCAACCAAAGTTCATTTATAGCCAGCTATAAATCAGAAGAGACTGTGGGAGGTGGTGAGGTTGCCCAAAGATCATTTTAGTTATAATGGGCAGTTGTCAGGACTGTCTTGTTGTCCCTTTGGGTCAGCTACATGAGTGTTAATGTGAGGGATGATTGGAAGGTGCTGTATATTCTTAAACCTTCAAAGAGAAAATGTCCAATCTTCAAGAATCAATTACCAACCGTTCTCTTGATTAAGAGAAGTTGAGACAAGTTGGGGTAGTGTTGGGGCAGTTTTGCGGCATCGTATTTCTTGACGCAGTAGCAGGATAAGAAATCCCCATGGTCGGTTCCATCTTGAGCTGTAACCTGCTCCAGGCAGGTAATGGTTGGAGTCAGGGGACAATAAATTCAAGGAAGGCCTTAGTTGACACTGAACTTTAACACAAATAAATATTTTAAGCAGAGGACCTGGGTCTGAAGTGAAGTGACCAGATGCTTTTCTGTGTGTTTATATACACTGGTTTTATCTTTCTGTAGCCACCTTGCATAAAATAACATAATAATTCTTGGCTGGCTTATTTTCTTCTACTGTGTGATCCCTGGCTTAGACTCAACTGTTTCAGAGATTTGTTTGATCCCCACTACAGTGGCTGGGATCCCTGAAAGTCATTAGGACAAATTCATCTCTTGGATTACCCACATGCCTTGTTGCTTTTGTCCTGCCTTGACTAACAGGTTTTGACAAGTAAATTATCAGATCAATAGCCCTTGTCAGACGAGGCTGATGGAGAGAATGGGAAGCAGCTTCAAAGCACAAATGGTTTGTTGTCTCAAGAAACATAGTAGATCTTCAGGGATGTTGAACCCAATTATCCATATCCTCCTTGGATAATGCTAAGCTGTTTCAAGCTAATTACCCAGAGCTTACACCAATCTGGATATGAATTTCATCTAGTTCTAATGAACTTTTATTCTTTGCTGTGCTCATCTCAACTGAAGTGAATTTCACTTTTGAGTTAATGTTGGTTTTGTTTTAATTACATCGCAGCAGACTAATTGGATGGCTCGGGACTAGATGCTTAATAACTTGATATTGCATATTATTAGTGCTGTCATTTAATATTAGAGGATGAAAGACAGTTATTACTAAGTACAGAGGTTTTGGAGCTTATTCTTCCAGGGGAAGCATCCTGGATTTTTCCACTACTTGGTTTGGTCTCCTTTGACTTAGTGGCTGACAGAGCTCTTAGTAAGGTCTATAAAAAGATTGCCATTGGTTTGAACAAAGCTTTTATAGATGCTGATTTAGGTCTCAATTTAGAAAAGTACTTTAGCAGGTGAATAAATAAGTTTTCTTATCAACAGAACTTAAGTACATGTTCAAAAAAAAAAGCACTGAAGCATGAATCAAGGCTTAAAAGGGTAATTTATTCAGAAATGCTTACCTTCCAACTTACCAGAAGAAAATACTAAATCATTTTGAGGGTGGGCTAACCTTTCTCTTTTAGTTTTTACCTTATAGTCATGACTGATTTATCTGTCATACTTTTCCTTTGAGAAATTAGGGAGAAACCTCAAAACTTACTTGCAGTTTGTCTGCTACTTAATTCACCAACAGCTTGTATATTTCAAGTCTGCTTCTGTTCTCCCTTACTTTTTAAAATGTTGGTTGAGTGGCATTTGATCTATCTAGACTGAGTGGCAGTATTACTGCTTAATTCACTAATTAAGAGATTTGTACCCACCAACATCAGAGAGATGGCAGGTGTTATAAACTTGATGTGAGACCAGAATCAGGTCTTGGGGTACTGGGCCTACGTTTGAACTCAGTCTTTCATTTTGCAAAGCCGTGGCAGTGAAGTTCACCTTTGAGAACTACCGGGGAGGCAGTGGGACTGTTCATCAAATCTAGCGTGCAGAGATGTTTTTAAATATGGTATTGTCTTTACAGAACAGGACTATATTCAGTGCCTGATTTTTGCATCTTCCAGATAATTTAACATCTTCTAATGATATTCCAGTGTTTACTGCCTCTGGCAAAGCACATAATTATGTTCCTAACTGTTCCAGTTGCTACTTCAGCATCTCTGTACGAAGTGCAGATGATCTGAAGGGACGGAAGCAAGTGAGAAAATGAAGAGTTGCACATCTCTGTGCTCTCATCTTTGTTTCTTTAAATTTTAGATGGAACTTCAGCGGTTTAAATGGAAGTTCTTATATTAAACCCTTTTTATTCGTTATTCTGTTTAAACTCAGGTCTTGGAATGACTGCATTACTAGCAGTCATTAAGATGTTGGAAAAAACTACAATAAAAAAAATTGCTGCTTTGCTTTCTGCACTTCTCTTAGTCTAAGATAATAAAACCTAATGGGTCAGTTATGATTTTTGTGACTCACTAGATCAGCACAGTGCAATTTATTTAGAGCTCTGGAAATAGACTGTATTTTGAAAAAAATCTGTTCTCATCTGGAGGAAAAAAGTAATGTTCTTAGGCATATGAACTTTAATAGCATTTCTCTTAAGTTTCCATCTGCAGCTCAAAACTTACAATGCACGTTGAGACACAAAGATATGGTTAAGTGGAACTTCAAGTTCTTCTATACTTCTCAGCTTGATGGAATTTACATTTTGCCAAGGCTGGTCACAAGCTTGTGTTGCAGTTTCTTTAACTTAGGGTGACGAGCAAAGGCTCAACTTATTTGGGGAGTCAAACATTCCAGTCTCTAGCTAGAAAACAATGAGACTTTAAACAGAGATCTGAATGCTTTTGTTGTCATTTTGTTAGGTCTAAAGTCTTTTTTAGCTGTTCTTTGAAAGCATCAACTGTGAATAATTTTTATTGTTAGCAGAGACTCTGCTGTTATCCACGGTTCCAGGAGCTAGAACTGTGAGGGACTCACTAAGCAGATCACAGTTAATAATCTTGAGTTTTTGATAATCTAACTGCAGTTAATAATGCTGATAAGATGCAAGTCTTATAAATTATAAGAAACAGTGGAATTTATAGTTTTACATAGATATTGCTATGCCAGCCCTACATCATCTGGGGATTTCTTTTCACTGGAGTGACTTTATTACATATGACTCTGTTGCTGTTACATTGTTTTCTGCTAGCCATGTCATCTGTACCTAAGAGAGAACCTGAATCTGTATTTCTAGACTTGAAATTATTGTTGTTTGGATGCAGTAACACAATGGGAATGTGAATAAAACATCATGCAGACCCCTGCCTTTTCAAGTTTAGGTGCAATTAGAGTAAGAAAGATTTGCATGTAGTGCCCCAGAGCTGTGACTGAATAGCAGACAGCTATTTAAATGTTCTGGGGAAAAAAAAAATCTCACAGGCGTAAGCTAACTAGTTTAAATGAGATAAAATGCTGCACTGCAGAGTTAGTTCAAATAGGAGGAAATATAAAATACTGAAATATAATAATAGATCTCCAGAACATTCTCTCTTAGAGATTTTTGGCAGGTAAGGCGCTGAATAGAATGCAAATAAATCTGGTTTTAATAGTAATCAATAGATTATTGTGTTGGTGTAGAACAAATTTACTGTTTGGATCACACATGGTGATTCTGCACTAATTACCCATTGCTCTTCTTCTGCAAAGTCCCATTTCAGTAAGAAGCCACAAGGTCTGCACACAAATACATATTGAAGTCACACCCAACATACAGCTCAACATGCAGACATACTGTAAACTAGTTTTTACCAGTGTCTCCTCGATTGTAGCTCATGTTGGAAAATCCTTGCTTTTTGAAATGATCCAAATTACTGAACATTTATCCCAGGCCCTTTATGAAAGCGGTGTTGATCTGTGAGCTGCTGTGGAAACACTGTTGTGCCAAGCACGTTGCCAGATAGTGGCTGTGTCCCACGTGAGATGTCAGGAAGGCCAAGAGGTTGTGCCTGTGCATTTTGACCTGAGTGTGCCAGCACTGGGAACATGCAGTTGGCAGAGATGTGAATATGTTTCCCTGCATTTTCATTTTGTAGGTGAGGTCTTTGGTGAAGGTAGGCAAAGAGCGAGTTTGGTTAGCATTTGTATGTATGCAGCTATATGGCTGCTCAGTAAGGATGAAAGAGGAATTAGGTAGAGGATAAATAATTAGAGTGATGGGTGAAGTTCTATATCCAACAAAGCACAGGAAATACATAACAATCAAATATTGAGCCCAAGTTTTAATTTTCTGAGTCCCCAGGCCAGTTCTTTTTAGCCACAAAATATTATTAATGTCACCACAGCTAGTTTTTTACAAGATAGACAATATTAGAAATTACTCTTGTGTAGCACATTACAGAATGAGTAATAGTGAAGCCTCTAAGACTTTTTTTAATGTCTTTCAAAGCATAATGGGAGCAAGAGTAATTTTCCAAGAAATTGTATATTCAATGCTGTTACTTTACTTTTCTTTCAACTCTTATTACTACTGAATTGGGGGAGATCAAGCCTGTTCTCTTACCTTTTTTTCTTTTTACATTATAAAGCAGCAATAGCTATAAAATATATGCACTAGTATGAAAAAACACCCCAATGTTTGAAACAGCCAGCAAGGTATCATAAACTGGAGTGAAAGTTTTGTATTTCAGAGAAAGCAGCTATTGTAAATTAAGTCAGGTTTATTTATGAGACTTATTAATGTGAAATATAGAATTGGTCGGTGTACTGTGGTTTTCACAGACGGCTACTCTCTTAAGAGACAGGGTAATTGTGGTCATAAATATTGTGTGTAATCCTGATGGTTAGAAAGGGGAGGAAAGGTTAGAAAGGGAAGGCTGCAAAAGGGTTTTGAGGGGGCGTGCTGTTGCCAGCAGGGGTTTAACACTCTGTTTGGAAACCTGACTAGAAGTATGAATGCAAAAATTCTGCATCACCAGCAATTCATTATTACAGACTTCTTACTAAGTAAGTAAGGGGGAGAAAATGATGTTTGAAATGGGTCTGCCTCAGACGGAGGCAAGGTAAAAAGTGTGTTGTTCTTCAGAGGTGCCCAGTGGAGACTGGCAGAGCCCTGGCGGGGATGGCCTGGCGGGAGCCTGCGGCGCACTGTGGGCTCCTTGAGGGCTGCCGCAGCGGGCGCTGGCTGAGACCTGGTGCCCTGCAAAGGTCGTACGATTTTCAGAGAAGCAGAGAAGTTTGTTCAGACCTGGCTGAAGGCAGCAAGGAGAATTAGTGAGCCGCTAATACAATAATTTCAATTCTGGTCCTGCTGCTGTGCTTCTTGCTTGCTCTAAACAGGCCGCTCTTGATGCGTGTGCAAAACATGGAGGGAAGCTTTTAAAATAACTCCCTGTCACATGCTGTATATGCCTTTCAGAGCAAAGCTGCTCCACCTGCACACAAGGCATTTTGGTGAGCACGGGGCACCAGAAGGCCCTGAGGGCCCTGCCCAGCCCCCTGCTGCAGTGGGAGCACTGCACACCACCTTTCCTGTGCGCAATAAATGTCATGCTCGAGAAACAGGTGAGAATGAAGCTTGGCAGGAGTTCCTGTCTGTGGGTGCATATGTATATTTGTATCCCTGTAGCTGTGACCTTTCAGTGATCTCCAGGTATGGGAGATAGCTGTTGTGTTCAGGTGTTGCCTCAGGTACCTGTCAGCAATCAGTGTCGCTGTTGCAGCATCAAAAGTGCTCATTGCTGAAAGCCTCCCTTTGTGGCTGTCATGTTGTTTACCTCTACTGCCTGCTACACAACAACAGCACAGATGTTTTCAGGAAATGCATTTTTCCAGGTGTTTGTCAGAAAAGACCATGTGCTGGGGAGGAGTGGGGGCTACAAATGCGTAAGAATAAAGCTATGCAGGAGAAAGGGTGTTGTAAAATAGAAGTCTTTCTGTGAGAAAGTAGTCACACAGAAGTGACTTGTAAAAAGAGTCTGACTCTAGTAAAAAGTAAGTCTGACTTGTAAAAAGAAAAAAAAAAGAAATTTTAGCAACCCACAAAGTTCCCTACAGTAATTCTGCCTCTTTCAGAAGGAGGTTGTTTTTCCCTTGTTCTGCTGGTGGGATGGCTTTGGTATAGTTGGACCATGATGGTGTGATGCTCCCCATGTGCTTTATCCTTGCATTAGTGCTGCTTTTGGATAGGCATTTATTTGGCACTGAGTAAATGCTCCATACAGTATGACTTATTTACACAGCATGTTACTTAAAAACTACCAAATAACCTTCAGGGGATAGCAGAGACTTGCTGCTGCTTTAGACTCTGGATTTACTTTGAACTAGTAACTGCAGGTGAGTGGCTCCTGTTTATCAGCCTTTTTCATGCTTTTTTCCCAGGCTTTTCAAAAAGGTAGGGAGAGTAAGAGCCACTGTGGGCTCTTGCTAACTGACCACCTCCAGTTTCAGTTTGTTGGTTCTTCAGATCTCTCATGGCCCATGTGATTCCATTTTGTGTTAGATGTTTTCTCTCAAAAGGAACGTTGGCCAGCGTGGCACAGCTAGGTCATTATACACGAGGAAACGGAGATAGGGGAGCAGTACTATTTCTTGAGTTGCTTCCTGAGCACACCTCTCAGCAGAAACATGCAGTGAGGAACCTGCCAGACAGCCATTAAAATCCCAAAGGGGAAACTTCTTCGGTCAGAAGGAAAATCCTCCCTACCTGCTGAGTGTGTCACAGGTTGTTAATGGCACTGTCACCTGATGGTATAAACGTGTACAAAAATGCAAACCGCAGCGCAATAAATACTTCAGGGCGTAATCTGCTTAACAGCTGGGATCAAGCTGGGCTTTCTCACGCAGGTCAGCATTACAAAGGGCTGTTTGACGTAAGAGAGGGCAGCAGTGGCTGACTCAGCACGCTGACACTAGTGTGGGTGGGATAGGGATGCAGGAATGAAGATGACTGAGGCTCATACACCTAACAGATGGAGGAAGAAAGCTGGGTTAGTGGTCATGGCAGTCATGATGGGGTGATCGTGTTGGCTTTTTGCTCTGGCAGTTATCATAGATGTTAGCAAGGGAATTCTTGGAAAGAGTGATGGGTAGCAGATTCAAGGCCTGATTCATTAGCCTGAGCTTGCCTTGTGTTCTGCCAAATACACAAAAAAATGGCAAAATCTGTTCAAATTGCAAAGTTTGCCTGTATGTCATACAGGTAGCATATCCATGTGGAACTGAAAGGGCCTGGAGTGGTCCTGTGATGGTATTTGTGGACGGGACTATGAGGCCATCAGTTAATAATTGATCCTTTTCACTTGCCCTTTCTGTACCTACCAAGGGGAGATTAAAATGCCACATCACTTCCAAAGCCACCCAGGATAGCAATTTCAAGGTGAGGCATGACTTCATGAGGCTTGAAGGCTTTACAGAATGTGGGACTAAACACTGCAAAACTGAAAGTTAGATGAGCATCTAAATAGTAGCTGTCCAAGCTTCACTGGAAGCACTCACGTTTCAGAAAATTGAGACTTTTATAAAGAAAAAAAAAACATAGGAGAAGGGCAAATTACTCTCCTTATACACCACTTAGTTTTGCCTTGGGAATTAGCTGTGATTATAGCTAGGCAAAATTTGAAGTTTCCATCACAGTGGGAATGCCTGCATTTCAATATGTGAGTTTGTTCCAGGTTGGTACTAGAACGTGAAATAGGACATTTTAACATAGTGGGAATTCCAAAACACTCCATTTGCTTTTTCTTTAATTAAAATGAAATATTTTAACACTTTTCAGGTTGAAAATGCTTAATTTCTATTATTGTTTGGCTCTGCAGTATTTCATTTTGAGCCTGTTTAGTATTTCAGCTACATACAGGACGAGGATTGTAGTTAAGACACATGATATGTTTTCCATTCTCCCTTTTGGGTTGGCCTGCTTTTCTGGATTGCATCTCCAGGGATTATTCAAAATTATGCAGTTTCTATAATATATCATACGGATCCCTCAGAGGAAGATCTGCATTGCATTATAGGAAATGTAATCTTCTGAGCCATTCAGTTTATGTTAGAAAATGTGGGCCCATACCTCAATTCACAAAAATCAACATGCTGTTAGGAAAATGCAGTTCAGTAATTTCTTAATGCAAGTTCAGGGAAACATTTTTGGTTAGATCACACTAAAAACTATGAACACCGTTTGGTGTAAGGAACTCTGAATGAGGTATTGTATCTGAAATTTCCTTTGATGGTGGTAGTAATAATAATTAATGGTTTTCAGTAGGAAATAGTGGGTTTGGGAAGTTGCATATTTGATTAGCAAGCTCTAGTATCACTTAAATTTGTATTTCTAGAAGTTTTGCTCACTGACTGAATGAATAAACCCAGAGGTCTTCCCTCTGCTGATGACTGTACAAATACAGACACTATGAAATTTTGCCCTAGAGATTCTGTAAGTGCTATCAGTTTGCCATTGATTTCCAAGATGTACAGGTCACTAAGATTCAGTAATGGTTTGGTTTACAACTATCAATCTAAGGAAGAAGAAATCTAAAATACCTGCTGAACAGGGTGCAGGGATAGTGAGGGTAGTGCTAACCTGCATGGTCAAGGTTTTAAAGCAGTGAGTGCCCATGAGATTTGTTAGGGAGAAGTGTGGAGAAAACAGCTGCCATCTGATTAGGTATCTGGTGTTATTAGTTCATATTAGCCTTGTTAAGCAGCTTATCTTAGGTATTAGTGTAGGCAATCCAATGAATGTATAATGAGAAGCATTTGGAGATATCTTTAATTTTTCACTTATTTTCTTTGTACTTTATTTTTTTTCCTTTTGTTTTGCCTGTGAATTCTCTTTAAACAAGGCATTGGCTGAGAGACACAGGGGATGGTCGATAAAATAATCCTAACAGCTTTTCAGAGTGACATAAGTAATTGGGATGAGCTTTCCCTTAACTAACTGCAGTCCAGTATTCCTTGTTTCAAGTTGTCTCTGAGTGTTATGCTGACATGGCTTTTCAGATGAGATTAAAGAGGGCTTTAATTTGAAACGAAATGTGGTTGTCACTGCCTGTGTTGGCAGAGAATTTCCTTCTCATTCAGTTTTTTCTGTCTTTTAAATGCGTAAGTCTGAGGAATTTCTTTCCATCACCATTATGTCGCAGATATCCTTGTATGTGGTAACTTTTTCTGAAGGTTCTCCAAGGCCACTGCTCTCACAAGACAAACAAAAACCTATTGCTTCCCTGTCTATGTTTTGGGAAGGACGAGGGATGCTTTGCAAGCTTCCTTATGTTAGGATAATAATAGGAGACAATAGTCTGTTAATGCAGACTTTGCCATATTGAATTAGCTCATTGCCTCCTGTGGCATATTAGCACACTGCCTGCAACAGCGATGGAGCTGGATCAAGGTGACCCACAGCTCCTTTCAGTAATTTATCTAATCAACTGTGCAGTAATTTACTTAAGGTTGAAAAGGCAGAGGAGTTACTTCATGACCTTTGTATCTGTCAGTTCATACTCCAAAGTGTGGTTTTTTTTTTTTTTACTACCTGTTTTATGTGAAGTTGCATAATGATAACATTGGGTCCTTCTTAAAATTCTTTCCCTGCACCTGTCTTTAACAAATTCTAGCAATTTTGTATTCCATGAACTCCCTCTATGTTGCCTTAAGAAGTCTGCCTTTGTATTGATTTTTAATTCACTGCCTTTTAGCTTTATTGATGAACCTAAATATTTCAAAATATAGAAATGCAGATTGTACCATCCAAGCATATGTAAACCTTATGGCAGTGCCTGAGAGCACTCTTGTGTCAAATTTATTCAGACACAATAAACAAGTGTAACTGGTGACTACAAAGGCTGGGACTGGCAATTGCATTGAATTCATCTTAATGCATGGAAATGTTCTGAATAAAAGTCCTATTTAACTATTTCTTCACCTTTGAATTAGCAAGGTAATAATTTTCCAGACTTCATTAAGATCCTAGATGCCACCACTTGTACAAGTGTCATTAATCAGCTAGTGTAGCTACCTGGGCAAATTTCGAGGCTCAGCTTATTAAAATAAGGGCAGTTCATGGATGGAATAAAAAGTTGGTGTAGTAATGAAACATATATTAGAAATACAGACACAAAAGCAATGTTTTATACTTAATAAAGTATTTTGTATTTAATAGCCTACTTCATAGCTTACACTTACCAAAATCTATAATCTAGGCACAACTCAAGTTGCATCTGGCAGGGGTTCTGTGAGCACCCCCATCAGAGAGCTCCAACACCACCCAGTGCTGGTGGTGCCTCACCCAAGGGCTCGGTGGCCACAGCTCCTGCCCAGGCTGCTGAAGTTCAGTTCTCTTCTGAATCTCAAGGGCTTTGGATGAGCCAGTCCCTGTGCACTGGTGTGCTGTGTTTAATGAGAAAGGGCTGTTAGAAACTCGTCTTTAGGGTGCCTGGGTGCTGGTTGCTTCACTGCAACTTCAAAACGCTTATTCCTAATAATTTTTCAGCTGTACTTAACATTTCTCATTGATAAGGCTTTGTCCTTTCTTCTTGGCATCTAATCCCATTGTGAGGTGGGTGGGTGTCATGGTGAGTAGGTGAGCAGCAAATGGCAGGTGAACTCAGCAAGTGCCTAAGAGCCAGTGTCCCTTGGGACTGTGTGTTAGGTAACAGGATCCACCATGTGTGCACACTTGGGAAAACATACTCCTCACAGTGCAGAGGACTAACGCTCTATGTTTATCTCTTCTCCCCAGCATAAAAACCTGGTAAGGAGTCAAAGTAGTCTAATTTGGACACAACACATCGTCCCTTGCAGGAAGTTATGGGTACTGTCCGAGTACACTGCACCACCTGAGAAAAGAAAGAACAGGCTCCTGGCAATAGTTTATCTTGTAAGGAGCCTTATACACTCGCTGGAGAGGGCAAAACAAAACTGCATGGATTCAGAGATCTGGTGTTCCCTCAAAACCACAGCTCTTAACAGTTGTTGTTCAGAGTTTTTCAAAAGCACAGAGAGGCCCTTTCTGGTGCAGATCTGCCAGCTCAGGTCCTCTATTGCGTGGCCGACAGGATATAAGTGAGATTTTGCCCCCTTAATCAGTTCAGCGTAATAAAAATGATAGGCTAATCTAGACAGAAACAGAAGTGAGCCAGTGAAGAATAATCACTGCCCAAGCTTTTATAAAGCCATTCTACTTAGAATGTCTTAAGAGTGTTATTGTGCCTCCTTAATCTCTGCTTACCCCCCTGTACAAAGGGGAATGGCTGTGGACCGGTGTGTAAGTACAGATGATAGGGCACTTAAGTGGTAGGAGAGAGGAGAGTATACAGCTTGGTTCGGTATTGCTAAAGAGGGCCAAGTCACTTGAGGCTTGGGAAGTGCTGTGTTAACCACAGCTCCTGGCTTTTCATTACCTTTGTGCCCTCCAATGTGTTCATGTTTACTGAAAATTGGTAACAAAGTTGGTAAGTAAAAGAATGCCTTTGTTACAAAGTGTGTCTCTGTCTTCTGGCTGCATTTCCCACAACCTTGCCACTCAAGTGTTTCATTAATATGAAAGCTTTTGCTTTATAATTTTTGAGAGGGTTGAGACAGCTGCGATAACCACAAAGAACTGTGCCTGGGCAGTCGTGCTACATGTCTATTTCTGAGTTGCTCAGAGGCACCAGGTGGTCTCTGACGCTGATGTAGTGTGGTGCATCCCTTAACACCTTCATTTTCATTTCAGACATGCTCCCACTCTCCCATTATGGCTGGCTCCAGCAGTTTATGATCAGTATTAGCACCTCATTTCCTTCTGCCCTCTCCACCCCACTTCAAAGCTCCATAAAATCCATCTCATGTCTGGTACCTGACAGATATTTCTGGGCACCTTGAAGCACTTTGTTGTGAGAGGAAAGCAAGGGTCAGGTGTGTCTGCCTCTGTAAACCAGCTAAGGGCAGCATTAACTCCATTTAAAACCTGTGAATGTGGTATCCCTCTGTCCCTCCCTCCAATTCTCTGTCGTCTTCTTCCTTTTCTCTTATTGCTGATGGTTCTTACTTTGATGGAGCCTCGTAAGAGGTTTCTGCTTTATGCAGTCAGCAGGTGGCTCAGTCTTTGCTGCAGAACTTTCTAGCACTTTTCCGGCACATCTATGTGAGCTTATTCCCTTCCTGCTGTTCCAAAAACCTCTGTATTATTACTGTAATTACTTACGTTTATGGTGTTAGTGCCTGGAGATGTGCGGATAGTGTCACATCAGGCCACAAATGTTAGCAAATGTGGGCTTGTAGAGTAGGTGTTTATTTTTACCCAAAGAGGCTTGCAAGGTGATATATATTAAGACTCATTTTATAATATCTTAGCCTATGAAGTTGCGTTTTACTTAGGATAGGCTTCCTTTTGCTCGCTCTAGGACCCATCAGGAACAATGAGGGTCATATATTTATGGTGGCCTTACTTATTCTCTCCAGCACTATACAAGTGTAGATAGGAAGTAAAATTCCCATCAGTGGCTTTATCCTCTTGTGTCAGATGCAGTTGATAGAGTTAATTTTCTGCTGAGACAAGACAGTGTGCCTGCTCCAGAGATGGGACAGGTATGAAAGCAAAGAGGGGGGAATGGTCGCGGAGCCTATGCCCTTTTATTTTAATGTACTTCCTCTGTATGGCAAAGGAGGTAGCGAACAGGCAAAGGAATAGAGAGAAGGAAGCAAGCAGGTTGCCATGAAAGATTAAATAGTACAAGAAAATGATGCCTGGACTTCTGCTTTTACTGTCAGCATGTTGACTTCACTGCTGTTCAGGGTAGTGACAGCTTATCCACTGCTCAGCACATGCTTCTGGCTAATGCTGCAGAGACCTCGGCTGTCTTGGGGAAAGTGCACTATTCCATTACTCTTAGGGGGCAGGAAAGACCCCTCCAGACCCAGCCTCTGGTGAGAGGGACAGTTGCTCTCACAGATGTCTCTTTGCTGAACTCTGACATGACAGGAAGGAGGTCTTTTCTTGCCCCAGCTTCCTTCTGTTTCAAAGTACTGTAAACTCTTCAAATCCCATTAACTCTTTGGGCGCAAATTGGGTTGTTACCTATTTTTAGCAAGCAGATTTACATTTTGTGTTTCCAGTTCCGGAGGAAGAAGAGGAATTGTCTTTATACAAAGTGGTGGGCCTGTGTTAAATCTTTGAATAAGTCGCTATGTATAGGTGTGCTCTGGATTTCATACTGGGAGAAGGTTGAAGGAGTTCTGTGATTCTAAATTAGATCTGAAATGTGAAAATGCTGTTTGAAGTGTAAGACTGACTGGCTGCCATCCATAGTCTGGATCACTCAAAGCGAGGAGCCTCCAGCAGCCAATTTAGAATAGTAAATCCAAGTATGTTTGGAGATTTGAAATCTGCTATTGTCTGCTGTTAGGTATGTCTGGTCAAAAGTAAAATATGTCCATGGTCAAGAGACACGGTTTAGTGTAAAGATAAGTGAGAAAATTTCCACCCTTCAGTTATCCTAATATTTTAGCTACCTTGCATGGGAGACAATGTGTCTTTCTCTTAGGCTGTTGCTTTAGACACAGCCTTGTCAACTAATCTCATGAAAACGAAAAGTGTGTAGCTCTTGCAGAACATCAATAACATTTGGACACTTGGTTCTCTTCATCCACCTTGGAAATCTCTGCTGATTGCGAAGGCATTTTGCTGAGTCTTCATGCTGTGCTGCGAAGGGTGTGCATTAATGCCCCTTTGTGGATTTTGGTTGGTGGTTTTATTTATAGAGAACTTCAGAATTAGGATAGCTTTCAGAGGAGCAGATTGGGTGCATGCCCTTCTATGCATGACCTTTTAAAAAGCAACCAAGCGTCCAGCCCACCCTCCTAGTTGCGCACATGAATGATGAAGAATATATTTTTGCAATTCTTTAATGCTGAAAACTCATTTGTCTTCTCTGTCCTTAATCAGACCTACAGAAAAAGAGAGATATAGCTTAAGTAATTTACTTTGCAGAATGAGGCACTGACAATTTACTTGATTAATGACATGTACTAGCTTTTGCTCTGAATTTGAAATCCCACAAAAATCATTTGACCTCTTTTTACAATTAGCTCTATAGTGACAAAGGAAGCCAAGCCAAAAAAATGTGTTCAGGGTTTCTGAGAGTGCCAAGGGTTTCAAGGAAGCTTCCTGTTTCTGCCCAAGATAGCTGATGGTTCCTGTTGAGCCAGGCGTATTTCTGCTCAGTGGTTGCCTTTCATACTGTGGTTTCTTTAAGACTGTAATTGTCTTAGCCATTAAAAAACAAAGTTGAGATGTTGTTTGAATTTGTCTTTATTTGTTAGGTCTGTGACAAAGCAATGCCTGAAAGAGCAGTATTTTATCTGTTACTAAGCTCCTATTTCAGCATGCTGTTTTGTGCCAGAAACTTCATAATCTAATTAATTGAATACAAACAGAGCAAAAGTATTATTTGAAATTAATTAACAGAAAGCTACAAATAAATGCAAATAGAAAATGCTTCAGGATGTTTGAGCAGAGCAAGGTCTTGCTTGTAGGGGTTTTCAAGGATTCACAGATACTGGTTTGGACCAGTAATTTGGCTGGTGGGCTGAGATGCAATACGGGACTGACAGTATCATGCTGCGTTCTGCTGTTTTCCTCACCTAAGGAATATTCCGGTCCTGAATGGAAGGAGACTGCTCTAAAAGAAAATAGCTTCGATTTACGGAAACCGACATCATGAAGACAATAAAGCTATCTCTGTTTTTCAGAGGAAACTTTGTTAGGGCCATTGTGCACCAGAGCCAGTGAGGTAGATCTATAAGGCCCAGTGCTTCTGGCCAGGGAAACAAGTTTTCAGGTCTTTCTGCTTTTCTCCCTCAAATTCTGACTTACTTCCCTATATCTGCCTTAGGAGTACCTCTGATTGTTTCTAGTATGCATGTTTCCCCCTTCATATTTGTTCATTTCAGCATATGGGCTCTAACTTAAGTAATTAAATTCATGGGGTTCTATTTCATAGTCATTATTCCACATCTAATTGGGGCAGGTCAGGAATTAAGATACTAGAACACTAGTTTTAGAAATTTAGTAGGTTTAGTTGTCTTTGAAGGGCTAGAGTATCTTCCAGCTTGGAAGTCACTTGGGCCTTGTGCTCTGCCTAAATTTTAAGTATCAATAAAAATTGCTAAGGAAAGCCCTGTAAAAGCAGTAGTCAGTAAGGGAGGAGTTTTAAAACCAGGTAACTACATATTTCCCAGAACTTTGACTATGACTGAGGTTTGTTGGGTTGGATTTTTTGTGTCACTCATTTTAATGACAAAATGTCCTTTCTGTAAAGTAAGGAGAACTAAGTGCCTCCACTTGGACAATCAATAGCAAATCACAAATCCCAGCAGCAAGCACACAAGAGGTTGCTGTAGCTCAAATCCCTTTTATTTTCACCTTTAATGAGGTAGAAAGTAGTTCAATTGATACATTGTGCCCTGGTCTTTTCCCAGTAATTGACCTGGACTGCTGGGCCATGCCTTAATAAATCTGTTGTATGAAGGGAGGGAGAGATCAGGAGAGGACCAGTGAGTTTGGTCTAGACTTGTCTTACAGCTCTGAGTCTCCTCATTAGTTATTTCAAGGATCCTTCTTCTCTGAACAAGTGTGCTATCATACCATAAAACTGACCGGAGTAGAGTTTGATTTGACTTCTGGAATATAGTTTTGCTTTTACCAAAATTGCTGTATATGCAGGGCAGCAGCTGTGGTCTTCTTGAGGATACAGTGAAGATCCTTGTCCTTTCTGATGGCTGCTGTCTATGGCAGAGGAGTGCTGTCTGACTACTCTGTAAGCTCACTTCATCTGTAGGGGAAGAAAGAGTCACGAGGTGTTTTCCATGCTTAGAGACGTGCAGATTTCACGATAGAGGACTGTTTGCAGGAAACGTGGTGTTTGTCCATACCCCTTCAACCAACTGCCTGGCGGGACTGGCAGTGGACACGCTGCTTTGCTGCCTTCCTCTCTAAGCTCAGGTGTCTCTGTGGTTCCAGCTGTGATCTCAAGCTCCCTGGATCAAACCATCATTGCTTCAGTTTCCAAATTTTTCCTGGTTAACAGTGTCCATTGGGTGGCACCAAAAAGCAGAATCTTTCCTGTCCTTCCACAGCAAGTAATGTTTCTTCTCAGGAGCTTGGCCGTTAGTCAACTGTAGGTGTATTACCATAGTAAAAAAAGAAAAAAACTTCCCTAAAACCACAGGTTGTGGTGGGATGTTTTAGATGTTGATTCCTTTTGAAAATCAAGTCAGCTGTATTTATATATAAGTGCAGAGACTAGAAAAGAGTATAACATAAGCACACTAGGTGTTTTCAAAAGCATGTTTGTAACTCAACCACTTTAATAATTTACATTCCTTTGAATGTTATGTGCTCTGTTTGGGAGATCTTTGTTAAAGCATGCTTCTTCGAGCACAAAGGATACATAGGAACAACATTTAATCCAGCCTCTCTGTTTCAAAATAAGCAATGTCTACATTATAAAATATTAGTAACTGCATAGATACATTCAAGTGCTGAATTGTCAGTGTATTGCAGGTGTTTATGTGCACACATGTAACCATAGCAGTAGTTAAAACTGCTAAGAACTGTCCTGAGAGTGAATGTGGGGTAGAGGGGACTTCAAGCCTCTCTACAAGGTAGTGAATTGTTGGGGTTTTTTTTTTAAGTAATGCATAAACAGCAATTTCAGAATGTGACATTGTTATTGTTTCACACCTCCTGCTCTTAAAACGTTCGGCAGCTGCATCTTTCACATTGGCTCTAGGTGTAAAAACTGTAAATGCACAAGTACATGTGGCTGGCTTGCTTCAGGAATTGGGTGTCAGACACCAGCAGATGAGCTGGAGATCAGTCAGAGTAGCCAGTTTTCCCATTTTATAAATATTTGAGTAAAAACACTAAGATCTTGCGAGCCACACAGTTTTGGTTTGACTGCTGGGTTAGTTCAGTTCTCCAGCTGGTTCATTTCCCGCCCTTTGGATTGGAATGACAATTTATTTTTGGTGAATATTCCCTGTCTCAGAATAAAGGCAAACAGGATGCTTTCATACTGTCATAAAACTGTGCATAAATACCGTCAGAGTCTGTGTCTGCTTATGTGCCAAAAAATACCCAAAGGAATCTTAATAAAACTGCAAAGTTCTTTAAAATTAGGAAACAACAGAGCTGGAGTAACTTAACATTTTCTGTGTTAAATGACTTACGGTAAAGATTTAATAGCTACATCCTATAATAGTGGTGGTCCTATCATGTCTTATTGAGAAGGATGCTTCATCATCGATTTTCTACCAATTTTGTTAATGGAATAACTGAAGTATCAGTAGCTTGGGGTTTTTAATGGAAATAGGAATAAGACACACATCTTTTAATATGTTGCAAAGCTATTTACTAACGGGAAGGGTATTTCTGGAATGCTGAGATTCAAATTTTAGATTCCATTCCAAGCTTTGGAGGTCCATAGATTTTTTTTAGCATATATAAAAGTTTCCTTATCTCATCTTCATAAATTTGGATACTTCTCTGCTTTCTGTGCTGACCACCTTCCTGTGCCATTTTTCCCACCCAGCCAGAGCCTGAGGAGAAGCAAGAAACTGTTTATGTGCTTTTGATGCTGAGGCTGAGAGAGGAATCTGCATTTGTAGGAAAACCTTGGCTGCCCTCACGCAGCTGCCGGCTGCAGCCTGCTCAGGGGAAATGGAGTTTTCAGCAAAGTCAGCTGCAGCAAACTACAATAACTTCGCTAAGGAGCACTTGGCTCCAGTTTGTCTGATGGCTTTTGAGCTGTTATTTTTCCTTGCCAAGTTGCACTTTCACACTCTATGTGTAGAGCTTCTTAAAGAAAGTATTTTTTTTCTTTGGTTTTTAAACCTGAGCAAAACAATGCAAGTTTCTCTAACGTGCTCCTGGGAAATGCCTGAACTGTCAAGCCTGAAATTTTCCAAAACAGCATAGCTAGAGGCATGCTCCTGATATGGTAAAGTCTCTGGGATTTGAAGGGTTTCTCCTTTGGTCCTAGGAACAGTCCTGTCCTGTGCAGGGTACCCTTTAAAAACATTTCAGCATCAGCTTGCTGCTGCTGACATTGTCAGAAATCAACTTGACAGAGCAAATTTTGTTTATAGTTAAAGTTGTTACTCATGCTACTGTATACCTTTCTAAATATGTAAGGCTAAATGGCACATTGGCCTTTTACAGGAAACCATCATTTTGACCTTAATGGGTTCTTTATTCCCCAAGACATTTATTTGCCCAACAGAGCAGAGGTCTTGCAGAGGACATAAGCAGTCAGTCTGAAATTAAAAAGTAGTTTCCTGACCAGAGTACACAATTCACAGTGAACTCAACAGATGCTATTAGATAAAGAAGCTCTGCGTTAGAGAGGACAGTCATAACTATTCAGAAATAATTTCATGTTTCCAGCATCCTTACCTATGTTTGTTCTACTTCCTGCTCTCTCTATTGCAGTGGGTTTCTCTTGTAGAGATTTTTCCTTTGTGTCTTTTCTGCTTGAATTCTTCAGCTTTACTGTTTACTTGAATCTAATAGTTCTTCCAGCTTGCAGAGTGACAATGCTTATTTTTAGCTTAGGATTCTTAGTTTGGTTGTTTTGGGTTTCTTTATCATATCAGTACTGATTCTCATATGTGAGCTACAAAATTTACTTTTTTTTTTTATAAAATACTGTAAGGCTTTCCTTTGAAATGCTGGAGTGTAAGTGAGGAGTTGTGCTTGTGGGAGCATTCAGAAGGAGAAATTATTAATGATGAGTATACTTTAGGAAGACAGTCCATTTTTGTTCCTGTCTTTCCAACAGGGTCCTGTGTATCTCTGTGTGTGGCATTATTACCCAAGAGTAAAGAGTGATGTTAAAGTTTTCTTCTACCCATCTCTGATTGTGTAGTTGTATTTTTAACATTTTGTGGAATGCATCAGAAAAGTACAATAATGATATAGGTTCACCCTACTAGCCTTTAACCAGTTAATGAAACAAATTGTAAGGTCAGTAAATCAGTTTCAATAGTAAATCCATTAAATTCAGCTGAGTAGAATATTCTTGTTTATAGTAGTTACAGATCTGCCCCCAACTTTATCTGTTCAATGAAAACCCACATAGAAAAAGAATTTGTGTGAACACCTATAAAGATACTTAATTTGTTCTATAAATGTATTTTGAAGTACGCTACTCTGAAGCTTCAGTGGAGCACTGTAACATAAAGTCAAATTTAATTGTGCTCCACAGACAGGAATGGATTCACAGAAGGACAGATTGCCCATAAGATGTGCCTGCTTTGGTGGCCTTAGTGTTTACTCTGCTACATGTTTATCTCACCTCAGCCTTTCTGGGCTTTTCCTAAGTGTAACACGTCGATTCTGGGCAGGACTAACTTTTTTCACTCTTCAGGAGTGTTTTGCCCTTGGTCAGCATGTACAGACATTTGCTGAAAAGCGATGTTGCAAATTGCACATGTATAGAGTGATAGCAACAAAAACGTCTGTCCATTAAAAGGTGAAGTAGATTAATAAACTGGTAGTAACTTACTAAATTTTGTTAAGTACAAGGAGCTGTCCCGGGATATTGGAACATGTTGGTAGCTATTAGGTCAGTTTTTTTTCAGTGTTCTGTAGAGCTGGTGTAGCTGGTGTGCTCTAGTGATGGGTGGGTTTTTTAGTACAGATCTTGGTTAGAATTCGTGAAGTGTTTATAAATTACTATCTCAGTGTGTCCAGTTTTGGTTACTTTAATGACACTTGCTACAAGCAATTTACTTGCTTAGATTAACCCTCGTGTTTATTTGATTAATTAAATATCTTTTATTTATGAATGTATGCATCCAGAGATCACAAGTATGCCGTTAAACTGAAGAAGGATGTTGGCAGTTGCATTTGGCTTTGACCTCACCTTCCAAGGTGATGAATAAACAGTTTCTTTGAAAATGGAAGCAGTGGAATTGTCTATTTCAAGTCATTCATTCTTCAAAAGGAGAGCTGCAGTCTTTAGAAAACGTGATCAGTTCCTTGTATCTGTGAGGCTATATAAACGTGTCTCGGTTTTAGACAAATTAGGAGGAAATGTCCTGAGATGAACGTCTCCTCCAATGGAAGGCAGGTTTTGGCAGCCCCTCCCCCACAGGTTCAAAAGGAATTGCTTGGAGGAAAGTGGAAAAAAAAGCTGTTTATTTAACAAGCAGGGTGCACGCAGGCAGAGAAAAAGTGAATAACGTTAGATAATAAACCTTCTCGTTGTGGAGAAATGCAGTAATGATGCATGGGCAAGGACCTTGCTCATCAGATGGAAAATGCAAAGCCGTTTACTGCGCAGTCAGAATTCCTTAAATACCAGCACCCAACTGTCTCCCTGCATTTTGCAGTTCTTCAGCTTGCAATCCAGATGTCGCTCTCTCGGACACGAAATAAGCACACGAGACGCAGCTTGTCAGGTCAAAAGCAGCCAGGGCAGCGAGGCCAGAAAAGCCTGACCCCTGCCCTCCGTCGTNGTGGAAGAATGCAAAGCCGTTCATTGCGCAGTCAGAATTCCCTAAATCCCAGCACCCAACAGGATATAACATCATAGAAACAGGAAAGATGTTCCCCACAGTGTCTCCCAATCACCTGGGGTATTACACAGATTTTACCTAGTATGCTAATAGGTAAACAATATCCTATAAGGCTACAAACTACAATTAACACTTCTCCTAGGCCCAGTCTGTCCATAAACACACAATCTTCTCTCAGTCCGTCTCCGGTGACCTGGATGCACTCCCAGGGTCACCTCCGGGCCCAGGATAGAGGCCCTCTCTCTGATCCTCAGGGCCTATCTCTCTACCATCACCTAGTGCACTCCAACAGAGAAAGATGGTGGATTTTCTAGAGTCCTGCTTGGGTTCTCCTGAGGTCCTCTGGAGCTGGGGTGTGGCGCCTCAGGGCCTCCCCTCTGGGCCGCAGCATGGGGCTCCTGGCTATGTTCTGGTGTTTTGGACCGGAGCAAAGCTGAACAGTTCCAGAAGAAGAAGAAGCAGGCACAGTCCTGGGAAAATTCCTTGCCTCAGCTAACAGGTTAGCTAAAGCAGGAAGGTGCTCCCTCGCCTCTGCAGCAGTGAGAACGTGGGGGAGTCTGTGAGTCCTTGAACACAAACCGCACTGAAGAATTCGCTTGGCTTCCCGCCTCTTTCCCTCGGACCCGGCTTAAAGCTGTGGCACTCATTTCTGGGCAATAAGCAGATGATAGGGGAATACAGTATTATCATAAAATCACCCCAAGACATTCCACCCCTTATTCCATATCATCAGCTTAGTGCCCAAACTTATAAGAGCCATGTTTGTAGTATAGCATCTTGTGCCTAGCTCTCTCTAATCCCCACTGGTGGTTAAAACAGTGCTCTAGGTTATAAGAAGCTTTGTTCCCAAATCTGTGCAGCTTTCATGACAGAGGAATGGGTGGACCAATGTGTGTCACACCAGTTGGAGTCAGTGGTAGAAGTTCACTGTCTTCTTCAAACCACCAATGTCTTTCCTTACTCACCTGGGGAATCACTGAATTCTGGACCTGTAGGACTTACAACCTGACACAGCCAGACAACCTGACACAACCAAATTAAAGCAGAATAAAATTGATTCTATCCTAGAACATAGTTACCTCGACATTTGTCCCTTCTCTCCTTCATCTGCTAGGATACTTTTATTCTCTGTTTCTCTTACCCTGCCTCTTTGGCAAGAAATACGTCATCATTTCTGAATCACCATGACCTTGTCTGACTGATGAGGACAGAACTGCTTAATATTTTCTCCTCCGTGTTATGCTCCAGCCTAACATTTACTGAAAGCATAGCTCATGGGGGAGAAAACTGGGATGCTTCTATGGTGAGGAAATCTTGCTCTAATGGGGCTGCATCAGCACTTCTAGTGCATTAATATTTTTATTAGCCTGTATAGCAAATACTGGAAGTAAATGCAGTAGTGTGGATCAGCATTTCTGAGCTATGGGTGTGTTTTATAGAGGCTATCAAACAAGACAGTGCATTTGAAAGCTTTGTTGATCTGGATCAACAATTCAGTGTATTAGTGATTCATGCAAATGCCTAGGCCCTGGGGCCCACGGAGAACAGAGATGTCTTGCTTTGTGTCACTAATTCGAGGATTATTAGCCTTTGACTTGAAGCTGAAGTTCAGAATTTGATGGATATTGATTATCATGTGAAAACTTTCTTGATGATGAATTTATTTCACAGTGAAAATGGGAATGTGCATAGCAGTAAGTGATTATTTTTGCCTTTGAAATTTAATTTATTGAATCTTTTTGGAGTAAGATAAAATTCAATTCTAATAGCAGCTATAAAAATCCACTCAGCTCTTAATGACTGTATATGGCACACTATCAAATGGAGGCAGAACCAAAAACTAAAAAAGAAATGTTTCCATTACATTGAAACAGCAATGTAAACCTGATGTAATCTCTAGTCTTCCATGTCTTGTCCCTGACTCCACTTTTTGGTCTTCTGGTTGTCCATCTGACAGCACTTGAGGCAGCTCAGACCTTTCCTGCTTGCTTTCTGAGGTCTTGGTCTCCCAACCTCATGGGTTTTCCATATTTCCCTGGTCATCATTCCCTTTGGATTGTAACTACATTGGAACTAGAAGAACATCAACAGTGGAAACCAGGGGAAGTTGGTCTTGAAAAGGGAAGCAAAGTGACAAAGCAGCACAGTTAATCTGGGTGGAAGGAGATACTGAAGTGAGACAGGTAAGATCTGAAATTGAGGAACAGGTCCCTTGAGTCTTGTTTGTCTAGGAGAGGGAAGACACAGAAAGGAGCAATGCCTCAGTAAACAACAGGGTATGGGGAGGAGACAGAGGTGAATCCTATCCAAAAAGAGACGGTGTTAGGTCACAGTATTTATTTATTATGCAGTATAATTGTTTACATTGTGCAGCGAGTATATTCGAAAGCTATAATCTTTCTTTCTTCCATTACCTAGAAATGTGGTCATAGAGGAGTGGGCACTTGGGACCAAGAGAAACTTGTCGTTTCTCCTTCCTGATGTAAGAGATATGGTGCACTGTTAGGGATTCAGGGATGCATACCACTGTTCTGTCCTTGGGCATGGACATGAAGGCCCCAGTAATGGGGGCATTTTTGTTCATATCCAAAATTATTAACTGATTTTTAAGAAGTACAGCATTTTCTTCTGCTTTTCCTAATGGCTTTGACATATTCAGTCCCTGTGAGCATCACACTGGGAGAATGTGATATGAAAGAGAATAAAGTCCACTGAGAGTGAGTGCTAGAGATCCCTCACTCTTTGCCTACCCAGATGAGAGAAGATGCACCTGCAATTTCAGAACAGATTTTCAGCACAGGAGAAGAAGTAGTGGAAATAATTTCCATTTCATTATTTTCCTCCTTCTTCAGTCAGGTCTAAAGGTTACATTGCTGTATTCTATGATTTCTTCAGAATTGCAATAGTATTTCACCTAAACTCCATTCTGCCTTACACTGAAGTCCTGGAAGTGTCACAGGACATCAGTATGGGTTGTAATTTAAATGCACTCGCATTGTCTGCTCTGGCTCCCCTTATCAACTCTGTTATTTAATACCTGCCTATTACATTATTTCTACCCTTCCTTTCAATGCACAGGTGAAATACCAGAGCAAATTGGCTTGTACTTTGTCCATACTCTGGTAGCATAAGCAGGTGCATGAGCTTTTCAGATTTTTAAGTTCTTATCATACAAGGGGAATGAAAATGTGTGAGAGATGTAACGAGACAACTGGGCAGTCAGGTTGAAGTGGCTCCATGAGTATTGCTGATTTTGCTCATAATCTGATCCTACTGGGTACAGATTACCTTTGTGGGTAATGACCTAAAAAGGTGCCTAGCGCAGGTTACTTGTGGAGGATTTAGGAAGTGCTCTCTCAGATGCCCATTCTGGGGCACAGAAATTTAGATGTTTTTCTGCTTTGCGGAAAACAGAGAGCTGATCTGATGGTTTTGGCTCTAAAGCAGCTGTCATCTGCGTGTCCTTTTTCATGTCACCAGTCAGATTAAGCAGCAGAAATGGCAGTAGCAGCAGCAACACTGTCACTCAGTCTATTTATTTCTCTTGAGCTCCTTGTACTGTGCTTTCGGGATATAATTTTCAGGTACATATTGGATATCCAGAGAAAGGTACTCAGAAGCAGCATGTTGTTGGCATGCTGTTCAAAGCCACAGAATGAGCTCATGCACTTGCTCCCAGGTGTCTGTATCAGCACATTGCCTGCCTCTGTGTTGTTAAGTCCTGAACAAAATCAGGAGTGTTACTCTCCGGTTGTGTTTTGCAGCCCCATGGAAGTGTCTGGTTGTGATGGTTTTAATGTGCTCGCAGATGGCTCCCGCAGACTGAGAGACTCTGTACCCCTCCCTCCAGTGGGTCACTTCTGTTGGGCATCTCTGTGTGCAGAGAGACCGGGCAAGCAGGACACGTGCAGTGTAAGGGTACACAGTGATAATTTATTGACTAATGCATGTAGTAGTCAACTAGGATTAAATCAGCTAGGATTATAATGGTATCAATGCGTCCTCCACTGCAGATGCAGAGATTTAAGGAGTGGTGGGTTAATTGGTAGATTGGCACCAGTCAGGTGGGAAAGGGCTCTCCTCTACTGCTCAAGCTTATTCTTGACCATTTGTGCTAAATTGCTGTCATTTAATTCTCCATTTTTTTTCTAAGGGCTTTATAGCTTCTTTTGTCACTGTTTTTGTCTTGAATCACTGACTGGAACCATCTGAATAGTTTAATTTCTGTCTGCATTTTTTCTTGCTTGTCTTTAGCTTATGGATTGTCTCACAACTCAATAACCATGTCTGTACAACAAAGCTGAGCCAGCTTCTCATGGCTGTTCTGCAGCATGCCAGGTGTCAGACAGCTGAACCCCAAGGGATGTGGCTCGTCTTTGGGGAAGTGCCAGTAATCATCTGTGATGGTGCAACTTTTATTTGGAAAGGGGAGACACAACTGGGGTAGAACAAATTTTCTCCCTAATTTAATGTTTTGGTAGAATGGAGATAAAGCTCTTTTTTGAAACCAGGGATGTGGGTGAAGTGAGCTTTTGATGTTGTACCTACCTGTGCAAAACACAGCTTCTGCTCACCAGTCTGACTAAGAAAACAGTCTGACTATCTACTTCCTACTGCTATCTCAAAGCACTGGAATGTTATAAATGTCCTTTTTGGTGGCGGGGGGAGGGCATTTGTTTTGGTTTTTTGTTTGGTTTTTTTTTCCCCGTGTGATCCATTCGGCAGTGTTTGGGTAATAGAATGTTCCTTTAGTCACTGAGGTTATTTCCTGAGATGTGTGTTCTTACTCTAAGTGAGCTACATCATCCAGCTTCTGCTGGTCTGTGTGGGAGATCTGGGCTTAGTCTCCAGAAGGAACGAACAGGTGGAGATATAAATGGCATGAACACCAATAAAGAGAATGAAAGAGTAAAGTTGAGCAGATCATGGGCACACATAAAAAGGGGTGCTTTAAAGTGTGCCTAGAGCAGTGGGACTGTACAGAGCCTTTGAGCATCTCAGCAAGAATCCATTAGAAGTGCTCAAAGCCCTGAAAAGGGAAAAACACTTGGGGTCCTGTGCTTGCAGGAGAGAATCTGTCCTGTGTGAAAAGTCTGAGTGAAGGACCTCCAAATACAGAAATCAAAATCAAACCTTACTTTGTGTCTTCCAGGTTTTGCCTCATATCTACTGCTGTATTTTAAGAATGAAAAAATACAATGTCTTTTGTGGCTGGAGGTGACCCTGAATACTTAAGCTCTTTAGCATTCTAGTTTATCTTTGCCATCACCCACACCTTGAAGTGAATCTCCCAGATTAATTTTTTATTGAAGCAGGATTTGCCATCTTCTGAGCCAGGATTCCGTGAAAAGCTGCCCGTCTTTTCATGTGTTTTCTTTTTAGACCTTGCACTGTGACAGTGAACAGTGCAGCCTGCTCTTCCACGCTCTGGAAATGTCAGCTTTGCAAAGGCAGCTCTCTGAGGTCTCCACAAGTGAGAGCATTCCTGATGCTGCACTTAGGGGAAATGTTGCCAGTCAGTCACAAGGGAAATGATGACACAGAATAATCATAGCATCCCAGAATGGTTTGGGTCAGAAGGGACTCTGAAGATCCTCTAGTTCCAATCCCCCTGCCACGGGCAGGGGCACCTTCCACTAGACCAGGTTACTCAGAGACCCCCCATCCAACCTGGCCTTGAGCACTTCCAGAGATGGGACTTTTTTGTAGGCTTCCTTTAGGTACTGCAAGGGGCTGTAAGGTCTCCCTGAAGCCTTTTCTTCCCCAGACTGAACAACCCCGGTTCTCTCAGCCTGCCTTTGTAGGACAGGTGCTGATCATCTTCAAGTCTCTCCTCTCGACCCACTCAAACAGGTCCCTGTCTTTCCTGTGTTGAGGGCTCCAGAGCTGGCTGTAATACTGCAGGTAGGGTCTCACCAAAGTGGAGTAGAGGGGAGAATCAACCTCTCTCACCCTGCTGGCCATGCTTCTCTTGATGCAGTCTGGGATACGACTGGCTTTCTGAGCTGCAAGTGCATATTGCTGGGTCACGTTGAGCTTCTCATCCTCCAGCATCCCCAGTTCTCCTCAGGATTGCTCTCAGTCCATTCTCTGCCTAGACTGTATTTGTACTTGGGATTACCCCAACCCAAGTGCAGGACCTTGTACTTGGCCTTGTTGATCTTCAGAAAATTCTCTCAGGCCAATGTCTCCAGCCTGTCCAGGCCCCTCTGGATGGCATTCCTTCCCTCCAGCGTGTTGACTGCACCTCACAGCTTGGTGTTGTCTGCACGCTTGCTGAGGGTACCCCCAATCCCACTGCCCACGTCACCAGCAAAGATGTTGAACAGTGCTGGTCCCAAGAACTCACACGATGACAGCGCGACAACTCTAGGAAGTGTGTGTGAAAGAGGCACCGAGATCCTGAACGAAAAATAAAAATAGGACCTTTAATTTGTATTTGGCTGCACTTAACTCATCTGTGACAGCTTTGAGCTGATGGTTTGGCTTGGTGTGAATGATAACGCTGTAGCCGAGCGCCTGAAGTTCATGGGCACACGTGTAGGCACAGGCACAAACATACACATGTGCACACACACAGAGGGTAATTATTGTGAGATGATTTTAAATGGGCAGACGGCAGTTAATCATGGTGGATATACATGACTACAAGACTCAACTTTCCTGCATGCATAAAGCCAGACCATGTGAACAGTCCTGCAGGTAGACCAGAAAGGGTTTTAGACTACAGACTGTGAGTATGACTTAGGAGAGAAAAGGGACTGTCAGCCCGCAGAAGCAGATATATTTCCTGGGCTTGTATGATTGGTATATCAGATCTGAGTAACTGCTCCTTGCTCTTCCTACTCACTTTGTTAATACAGAGAACAAATAAAGTACCCAAAAGGATGTGGATAAGTTGAATTGTGAAACAGTGATTCTATTCAGCCCAGTCTGTTGTCTGTTTTTTATGCTGTCTGTAGAGTAAATTGAGCGTTTTTTCATGATCAAGAGCACTAAAGAAAAAATGATGTAATAAATAACATGGTAAATCATCTTGTACTCAGATGCTCAATCAAGGTTCCTTATATTAAGCCCAAAGCCCAGGCAGACTGAGGAGTTGCTTTTCTCAGGATATTAGAATGTGCTTCTGGCGGTGAGCTGTAGAGATGAGAATTGTAATAATTAAAATATGTCCACATGATTCTAACAGGCAAGCTATTGTGCAAGACACAGGCAAAAAAAATATCCCCTCAGGCCCTTGGAAAATTCCTTTTCAATATGACTTCAAATGATCTGCATGCTCCTGAGCACCCAAATAGTGCTTACCAGCCAGCCCTCTACAGGAGAAAAAGGACTCTGCTGCAGAGCACAGCAGTGGCTCTCCATACAGTGCCCACAGCTCCAGCTGCAGCTGCTCTGATGCCTCAGACTAGCAAGAAATATCAGCCAAGGGAAAGCCACAGTGTGCCTGGTCAAGCATGCATAGACGGAAAAACCTTTCCTGATTCCCTCCACAGAGCATCTAAAGCTGTGCAGTGAGTTTTGACTTCTACCCATGCTGCAAATAGAGAAATACAAGATCAGGACATGGAGTAAATTTGGTCCACTTTTGGGAGAGTCAGGGTCAGGAGGGTTCTCCTGGAACATTTAGGCCAGTTTCTTTCTTCTTTCCCAGCTGTCTAGACCATAAAATCTCTTCTAGAAGCAGCATTAAAATACATGTTTTAAAGTCTTCAGGTCCAGGCAAGTCTATTACCTCTTCTGGTAACCAGTTTTGATACTTATTTATACTTTCCCTAAGAAATTTTTCCTTGAGATTAACTCTGTCTCACGTTAGCTTTCAGTCAGTGGATCTTGCTATGCTGTTGTCAGCAGGATTAGAAAGGCTACACTATATGATCTCTTTTTTCTGTGAAAAAACAGTGTTTCACGTTGTTCACATCAACTCCAGGTTTACTCTTCATTACACTAAAATCATAAAAAATTCCTTAGTCCTTGCATTGCCAGGATGACTTTGTCAGTTCCTGGGACACTTCTGTGATCCTCCTTTGCACTTGCTTTGTGATGACCACAGCCACACTGTTACGTGTAGGCCAGAACTGCACACTCCAGTCTAATAATGTTCTTTCCAGTGCTGCACACACAGAGCCAGGAATTGCTTCCCTGGGTCTTGTTAGGGCTGAAGTTACCCTTTTTATAAGTTTGCTGTTCTCCCAAGTTGTTGGCTAATAACTATATTAAAACCAGCAACTTGTTTTCTTAGTTACTCTTCCTGCAGAGAGTCTCTTCTGATGCAGGTATCGTTGTATTTGTTGTTCCCATATGCACAGTGTTCCTCGAGGTCATGTTGAATGGTGACCATTTATTCTGGTTAGCAGCAACTCAAGATTCTCTGCAGCCTGGGCAAAGCTCCTGGCCCAAGAAGGCAGCCTGTGCTGAGCTGAGAGTGAGGCTTGAAGAGCTGTGTGCTTTTCTCTATGCCTAGAGCAGGGCTCCTTAGCAGCTGGCTTAGGTGAGGCTTAACTGGTTGTCCTGTGCTTCTTCCGTGACAAACGTAGAGATTAAAGGATAGAAAAACAAAGCTACGTGCATCATAAGTCAGTAAAGAGAAACTGCACTTGCATGATGTTTGGTAAGGCTATCTTCCAGGATATATATGTACCTTTTCAAAAAACAGATGAAATAATGGGATGAAATAGTTGGGATGAAAAGTCAAACTCATTTGCAAATTAAATATTTAAAGGTTTAACAGATAGGAAACCGAATCGCTGCTCAAATTGACTTACCCAAAACTGTAAGCATCATTTATGCAATGATGACACACGGGTGGAATCAGTGATGAAGCAGAGATGTGCAAATATCAGATTTAATATAAACACTGAGCACAAAAATTCTGTGCTAAGAATCTTTTGATGTGCTCATTATGTTACAGTGAGATAGAATGGTCACAGGTGTAGTGTAAAGCACTGGCTGGCTGAGTTAGTCATACTTCTCTCAGAATTTTTAAATAGGGAACAGGAGGCATATTTGGGTTTTGCCAAACCCCCACATCCTCATGTGTTTACTGTGCCACCTAATGTTTGTGGGTTTCTAAAGAATTGTAGGAAACTGTATGATAGTGCTTTTGTGAATCTGTTGAGGATGTTTCTTACATTATTACCTAGGAAAATATGCTTACTTCACTTTTTCAAAAGGGGCAATCAGAAGAAGCTGATAGGTGAAACCCACCTGTGTAGTCGACACAGGAACTCTGATTCATTGTCTTTGCAGGCTTAACTCACCCTCTCTCTGCTCATGCACTGTGCCAGAGTCTTGAATCAGGTGCTGGCATTCTGTTTTGTTCCTCATACATAAGACAGTTGTAGGACTCTGCAGGGATTGAGTCTGATCTTGGTAGAGCCCTTATCTAGTTTGGAAGCTATGCAGTGAACGTGGCCAGGGATTGCTGACAGGCAGTGGATGTCAAATGTGCAATGCCAAAATACTCCGAGCACAGGCTGCACATTCCTAATTATGCAGGTAGGTGGTAGGATGTGTGTTAGGCCAGATCTGCATAAATGCCGAGCATTCCCAGCTGCAGGCATGAGGCTTGGATCTGTGCTCGGCACGTGTGGGGTGCCATCAAAATGGTAAGTACTTTGGAAATATCACACACCAGGGGGCTCAAGTTTGTTCCTTAAATGTAGGGTTTTAGCTTCTTTGGCTTTACTCATGGCTAGCGTTAGTTTCATGTCTGCCAGAAAAAGACTGTAATAATGCCAAATGTTTTAGGAATATTGAGGCAAACCAAAAAATTTTCTGGTGCTAGCTAGTGTAAAAAATAAAAGCCTGAAAGTGTAATGCAGTTGTTTAGGGTTTATGGGTGTACAGAAACAAAATGTGGTGCAGTGAAGTGAATGTAGAGGTTGAGAAGAACTACCAAGTGACTACAGAATCTCAAAATGAGCTATAATTCCTATCAAAACGTGGTTTTTTTGCAGTGCATCCCAGTGCATGTGCACTGCAGAGGAACCTGAAGTGCAGCAGGCAGCCTGGCATTGCAGTCCTAGCTCTGATGTGCTGGAGGGTTTTCTGGTTTGTTTTTCAAATTTAATAAAAATATGTCACTGCACTTCACCAGCTATTTGTTTGATGGGAAGTGAAGACATCTGAGCCATTAATGCCTGAGGCAAGCCAGGTGTGGCTGTGGAAGAAGGTCCTTCTCTGTGAGCCTAATGAGTCATTCCGGGAGATGACTGCACACTGTGTCATTCAACATCACTGCTGACACCTGATGGAATTAATAATACTATTTATGTCAACAAGATTAGCAGCAGATAGGTTCAGTGTTATTAATGGTATAATTAGCAACTATGAATTTGTATCAGTGGCGTGTAGTACCTTCTACATTAGCATGTCATAAAAGCTATCGCTGATAGTAAGGAGATGTCAGGTGCTGAGTCAATGAAACGCCTGCTTACACGTAATTGTAATTTAAGCAGCCACATTTACCTTGGTGAGTGTCATCTTTTCTCTCTCTAGGGCTTACCATAATGTCATGGATAGCAAAAATAGCACCAAAAACTGGAAGCATCTAGTCAACCTCCAGGGGTCTTGCAGCTCTTCTCAGTGCATCTAACCCACTGGTATCGATTTTACCTGTTCTTGAATATTTACAGCAATGGTTCCTAGCCAGCATCCCTGGAGATGCTATTCACTTACCAGTTATTCTTTTCCTTATACTGCCAACTTACCTACCAACTTCTGAGATAGAACAATTCCCTTCTTTCGTTTATACATTTATGTTATTGCCTTGAAGATATTTATAGATTGTGATCGTCTGCCCCATGAGTCATCTCTTTTCTAAACTATTAGTTCCTCCAGCATTTCTGTATGTGTGACCTGTTTTTCTAATTTTCTGGGTCGCTGATGGAGAAGGGGAGCTGCCAGAAGAATGTAAATAGGGTGTGGGTCAAAGGAGAAAAGACCATATGAGAATTCATACCTGAACTTCCTATCCCAAACCTTTTCTTTCAGTCCCTGCTGAAACTATTGTAAATTTAACTTGGGATCTGCTGATTCACACCCTTGGTTCTCAATATAGCAAAGCCAAACATTAGATGAACCTCAGTCATTTAAGTTCATCTGTATTGAAATAGCTGTCCACAGCCATATGGAATTCAGTGAAATGGTGTACTGAAGGTAAACGACCATAAAATTAGCTCATCACCTGCCCAGGACTGTAATTCAAGAGTTATCTTTGAACATCTGCCTGTTGTGCTGAGAGTGTTTTATACTTCACAGAAATAATATAGTATAGCTGGTAGGTACCTGATCAGGCTTCTTATTACTTAGCTTGTGTGCCAGCTGCAGTGGATCTCAGCACAACTGAATTTGTCTAGAGTGAAGGTATACTGAGCATACATATATATGTGAACACACGTTACACTATAGCTGACTTGATGTTAGCACAGAATGTTTTGCTGAAAATAAATGCCAGCTATCCTATGTAAATAAAATGTGCAGAGACGAGGGTAAGATCTAGCTGCCTTGGAAAACTCAGATTTTAAGGGCACGTTTTAATGTTTCAGGATACAGTAATTTACTCTGGCGTCCTGTCACTGTGTCTTCACTGTATGCATTCGCTATGTTCCACATAAGATCAAAGAAAAGCAAATCCCTATCATCCTTCAGTTAAATAAATATTTAATTTGAAAAGAATAGGACAAACAGTGCATTAAGCATGTCATTCAGCCTGCATCTGATGACCTGACCTAGTTCCTTGTTTGCACAAAGTTCTACTTACGGAGCATCCTAAATTACAAATGTTCTTTACTTGAGAAAACTCTTCAGTGCAGTATCATGTTAAGTACAAGAAAGTAATACAGCTCATACAAGATGAAAGTGTCTTCAGGGACTCATAGAACAATGTCGGCCATAACATTGATGTATTTTACAGACTCCCTGCCCTTCCTTTAGTTCTAATCTGCTCTTGCAAATAGCTTGCAGGAAGTTCAAGTGTTTGTGTACCAACCAAGTAAGTTACAATTTACAGCTGGCTCTTTCAAAATGCTTGCTTCAGCTCATGCATCTTTATCTTAAAAGATTCTCCAAGTGATGTTTTCTTCATATTTATAGCAGAATATAAAGCAACTTTTCCAGCTGTGGCTGTATAAAATGTTTCATGTGTGGTAGAAAAGGTGTCTCACCTGTGCAGTAATCGGCATTGGGCATTACAGAGTGCCATAATCCTGGTACTTGCGGTGTCTCTCAAGCAGTAACAGCCATTGCTGTCAAAACCATTCTGAATCCACAATATGTACATAGAAAACCAAACGGCTGGTGACTGCCTCATAAATTTTATGTTGATTATCTTTACGTTACCATTTAACATAAAGGGAAAAGCTCAAAATACTGGAATGAACAGTTTTGTGTTTTGTCAGTTACTTACTCTAGCACTTAGTAGAGCCTCAATATTGTTTTCTAGAAAAGCTTTTGCTTCAGTCTGGTGTCCTGCAGAAGTCAGACTTAGTCTGGATTCTAGTTTTTGTATAGACCTTACAACTGGCATTTCATAAGGACCGGTGGAAGAGAGAGGGAAGAGCCCAGTGAGGGCAATGTCAGTGTAGCAGCACTGTTTGTGAATTACTGAGGGGATCTTTGGGGATCATCAGTAGGGAATAAGGAGAAGTGCTTGGTTAAACAGCAGTGTAACTACAGAAACTTTCAATTCATTAATCAATGTACGCACAATGTCCACTTTCACATGGGTGAGATAGTAAAATACAGAGACAAGAAAATCGATCTGCATCACTAGAACACTTCAATAAATAAAATATTACAAAGAACAGTAGCTTTAGAGTCTCCTGAAAATATCTAGCAATAGAGTTTACTTCTAACTCAAGCATTGATCTTCATTTCTTTAGGGATGAATTGTCACAGCCTAAAAGTACATGCAAGCATGCAGTGTGTGTAAGTATAATGAGAGATACAAATCATACATCAAAGCCAAATGCTGTATCCACCCTCTAGATCTTACCTGTTGTCTGTTAACTTGTTTTGCCCATTAATGCTGTTTGTGTCCTGATTATGGGTGCACACTCATAGTGATTCTTACGTAGGTTAGGATCAGCGAGTGAGGAAACTCCGTGGAAAAACTGCTCACACTACCAAAAAAAATTATGCTTCCCTTATCCTCAGAGGCAGAGTAACATGATAAAGTGTAGCCTGCTTCTGTGAATGTTCTTCATAGAAAAATACCACAACTCTTCACACTGTTATATTCTGTGTATGAAAACATAAGTATTTTAATTTAGATTTTCTCCTCCTTCCTCCATCAAAGGAAAACTAGATTTTTGACAGCCTCTTCTTTTTACCTACTTACTAAAATACTTCAGCAATCTTGAACACTGTTGTAAACAAACTCATTTAAGCCTGTCTTCCCCACATAAGGATTAACACAAGCCAGACATTCTTTCTCTGTTTGCAGCTTCCTGAGAAAGTCGTCTTTGTGGCAGACCTGTAAACCAGTGATTCAGGCTGCAGTGTGCTGTATCTCCCACTGCATTCTCTGGAATTCTAGTCTGTAAACCCACTCCTTCTTCTGCAGGACTATAGCAGGGGAATATCACCTTTATATTTTTCAAGAACAAAGTGGATCTATCAGCAGCCCAAGCCAATAGAAAAAAATACTGAACAAATTAATCCAAGCAGAGCATAATTATCTGGAAGGCAGTGCAAATCCAGGGACCTGAAGGTCGGTCTGTCTATCTATCTATCTATCTATCTATCTATCTATCTATCTATCTATCTATCTATCTATCTATCTCTGCAAAAACATTCACAGGTGATTCCCTCTGAATGAACTGAAACTGTTGAATGGCCTTCATGTGCAGCACATTGCAATGCTCAGGCTGAGGAAGTTAGGGCTGTTCAGCCTGGAGAAGAGAAGGTTATGTGGAGACCTCACATCAACATTCCAGTATCTGAAGGGGGCCTGTAAGGAAGCTGGAGAGGGATTCTTTATCAGGAACTGCAGTGGTAGGACAAGGAGTAATGGGTTCAAACTGAAAGAGGGGAAATTTAGGCCAGGTAAAGGTGGTGAGGCACTGGAACAGGTTGCCCAGGGAGGTTGTGGTTGCCCCATCCTTGGCAGTGTTCAAGTCCAGGTTGGATAAGGCATTGAACAACCAGGTCTAGTGGGAGGTGTCCTTCCCCATGGCAGGGGGGTTGGAACTGAATGATGTTTAAGGTCCATTCAAACGTTTAACATCCTGTGATTATTGCAGTCAGTCATTGACCTTGTCAGTTCTGCAAATGGCATTGAGGATGCAGGATAGCAAGAGATGAGAAGGCTGGTGGCTGGTAGAGAGTACCTGGGCATCTGACAGTACCTGGGCATCTGTGATGTAAGTAAGGGGCTTAAGCATTTCACATAAACTGGGCCTTGATGTTAGTCACCTAGTGCAGTACGTTTCCATATTGTGGTGCAAGTCCCAGTATCCCTCAGCAGCAGCTGAGGCAAAGTTCAGAAACACTCTGGACATAGAAAACAGTGGGGTGGGCTGAGTCATCTTTCTGGTATCAGTGATGTAGCAGATTGGCCACTCCAGGGAGCTAGAGTTCCTCCATCACTCCTGTTATCCTGGAAAACAATCCTGCTGAGAAAGAATATGGTTGAGGGGAAGGCAAGGAAATAGCCAGGAGATTTTACCAAGTGCAGTTCATTCTATGTTGCTTGGTCCTAACAGTGCGATGGCCTGGAACTCCCACTCGGAAGTTAACTGTGAGCAAGAAAACTGCCTTGCATCTGTGTGCTGGCAGACCCACACACCTTCAGTATCAACCTTTTTTTTTTGTTTTTAATCTTAAGGAATAAGGTCACTAGGAGCCTTCTCTGAGGTGCCTTTTTGGTGCTTTTCAATACTTTGAAGTCTCTAGCAGGCTCTTTAAGGCACTCTAAAGACGCATCAGTGAAAGTACAAAACCAGTAAAATAATGGGGGAAAAGGTTGGATGTAATTAGATGTTGTAGTGAGAAGGTAACAGGCCTGTGTTAGATTCTGTGCATAATTGCTTTTATCCAGAGCAGACATCCTCTTAGCACATGGAGATTCCAGAGATAAATTGTGTAGGACAGGCTGAAGCAAAGGTTTTCTTGCTGTTTTACAGTTTCAGGAAGTGTGTGATAAATTGTTGGTCTGAGAATAGTGTGAAATGGTCAGCACCAAACTCTCAAAACCTCATTCACACCTTCTGACCACTACTTTCTTTTGGTGCAGCAGAGCAACACCTTCTCTGGGGCAAGTTGCAAAGGGGCTAGAACAAGTCAAAGCAGCATCAAAGCCTCATGCACAGACTGAGGGACAAGGAGCATGGAGGCCACCGAAGGGAAGCACTGCTAAGCAGCACTTCTGCAACATGGCCCCTTACAAATGCAATGAAGATTCCTTACTCACTGCTGACAGCAGAAGGCATAAATTGAGGCATGAAAGTCTCTTTGTTCACTGAGCAGATGGAAATGTTTGGCCACTTTGTGGATTTCTTCTTGCAGTCTGGACTGGAATTACCCTTGTTTTTGTACCATCCAGCATTAATGTTTCCCAGAGTTGCCCCTTAAACAAAGCAAAAATACTCTACAGCATATTAACAGCACGAGCATATCACAGTAAATGGTTTTATACATAATACAACACGGTCATTAGCCAGCTGTGCACATAAAACACCAAGTGGAGGCAGCAGGATGTAAAGCAGGTTCTTCAGCTCCGAAGGCATTAGGCACAGAGGGCTTACGGAGCTCTCCTGGCCTGTGTGTTGCAATGGAGAGTGCTTTTCCATCTGCAGTAGTCATCCTTCTCCAGGGTGTTTTACAGCACTGCAAAATGCCTGTAAGCCATGGGCTAGCTCACTGAGAACAAACTAATTACACAGCAGGCAATAACTCCTCTGTGATAATCATAGATCTGTTGGCCATGATAAGTTTTAAGCCTTCCTAAATTACTGCCAGTCAGATTTGGACAGGTTTGTATCTTGTGATGTACTGCAGTTAGAAGCATCTCATACTGGCCTAGCCTAATGTCTGAATCTACCTGCTCAATCATCACTGTATTTCTATATAATTAGAGAAAGAGAAAATATTTGATGATGTAGCATAGAAGGTTTTTATTAGCAAAAGTTTATGGCCACAAGTTTTATTGGCTAAAATTTTATATCCACACCAAGTTATGTATGTCATCCTTAACAAGGGCAAATAAACTTGTATACTGTGCCACATACACTGTCATGTAGTCAGAACATGCCTCGGGACCATTTCTGTTTCAGTGTCTGCATTGCCTCTTTGACAGTGGAAACACAAAGAAACGGGCCTGATGGTCCTGAAAGCTCCACTGGTGAAAACCAGAGTAAGACACTGATGGGGGTTCCTCGTTCTCTTTGCTGCCTATGTATCTGGTAAGTCTAGGAGTCCATGGTAAGGACTAGTACGGGCCATGGTGGGTGGCTGGTTTCTGAAAAGTGAAGCTGTATTTTCTGTTGTCCAGTAGGAGGATGGAACTAGGCAAGTAGATAAGTCGATGATATTTGATAGACAGATTTTCCAGCAATGTTTTGGCTTGGTCAGTTATTGCTTACAATTGAATTGCAAAGAGTCAAGGAGATTTGTTGTTGTTGTTGTTTTAAGCTCAGTGTAAATTCAGGGAGTAGGTAAATAGCATAATCATATTGACATCTTTTCAGGGGCAAAACCATTTCCTGATAAATACCTGTAAGCAATAAGAGTGCATCAGTTTTCCATAAGGCCTAACCATAGCTACTGTAAAGGAAATGAAGCAAAATCTTTTGTGCTTATTTCTTTTGCGGAATACAAGTGATTTGCCCTTCTCACTTTACACTATCAGAGCTTGCACAGTGCAAATGAGAGGAGGAGAACTTCAGATTTCTGGAACATTTGAATCCTAGACTTCGCTCTAGTGTGAAACAAAGATGGAACATCCCAACCCTCTGATATGCAAAGTGCACTTGCTTTCACAACTGAACTGCAGTGGAGTTAAGCTGGGTGCAGTATTTAAGTTTATCTCAAGCAAATACCTCTCTTTGTCTTGAGGGAAAAAGTGGAACTGCAGTTTCATGTCAGTCTCTGAGATACCTATGCTGTATGAGATCACTGCAAGAGGGAAAAGAAATCAAAGCAAGAGCTTGCTCAGAAAGAGAGAGATTCAGCAAACATCAGCAAGCTGCCAAGTGATCATTTTAGTGCTGCAGTTGTTTGCCTCCAACATTTCAAGGACACTCCTCAGAAAAGCTTGATGGGGAAAAATCCTTTTAAAAAGGGGAATTCTGTGGTGGCAATTTCATTTGGAAGAGAGAGACAGTGCAGTATTTCTTTAATAGGAGAGAAAAAAAGCAGATTTGATAATAAACAGTTCCTATATTTATTCTGCTGCTATTACATTGCCTTTTATAAAGCACTCCCATTTAGTGTTATATCAGTATGTGCCTAATAACTCTATAGGAGCCTGAGATGGAGTTTACTGTGTATTCACTGTATTTTTGTATCAGTTCTCTCTTCCCTTGGAAAGATACTGATAATAGTGAGCAGCTTTACAGTAGGAAAGCTGTTGTGCTTTCTCATTGTAATGACAACACAGAAAAAGCATTCAAGAAGGGCAAAACAAATGGTCTTTTTTATTTAAAGGATAGTGAATACATTCCCCTTTATCAGAGGTAACAGGTGCTGCTTAGAGGGGTTCCCTAGTTGAATGGAATGTTTCCAAAGGACATGAATATGACTGAGTTGTAACCTAGTGTTCCCTGAAAACTTTCAGCCCACAGGGTTTGTATTATTCTTTCTGTTTTGTCCTGTAATGCCTCTCCTTTTCCTAAAATCGATAGACTGTTATGTTCTTATATAACAATGCCCCTTCAAAGCCTGAAATCATCTGACCAACCAAATATTTGTGCCAGAACCATTTAATTTCAAAGAACTTGTACACAGTGTCATAATTCAGCCCTGGTTCACTTGTGTTTTGGCTGAGGCAAGGGCTTTTCTCAAAGCACCAACTGATATAAACTTTGCTTCCCTCAGTCCTGCTCTTTTCGGGGATTTGTTCTGATGCTGTCACCTCTGCATTAGCTGGTGAGTGCTGAAATAGAGCAGAAATAATGTGGTGCTTTACTGTGGCAACTTTACATATAAATAACTCACAACTGGAGAGGTTATTACCTGACATTATGCATTCAGTTATATTATAAGTATATGCTCTTGGACATTTTTCCACAGCAGTTCTGATGGGAGTGGGGTAGTGGTATTTTTTTCATTTTGTTTAATTTTTCCTGCAGATATGGATTTTCCACAGTGAAACTACTACAAAGAATCACTTTTCAGATACCAGGGCTACACAATTCTTGGGTTTGATTGCATTTATGGGAAGGGAGTTGCAAATCTGCAAATTTTGTCGTCCTGGGGCCAAGGACTACAAAAGATTTGATTTGTGATGTGAAGAGTGCAGTCTTTGCTACTGATCTTGGTGTGATGTCCCTGTCAGCAAACCAAGAGAGTGTAAAACCCCTGCTCTCTTAAAGGTACTGGGTTGGGTTAGGTCTGCTTAGGATCACTGGATGATAATTCACAATCAATTGTCTTGTAACCCCCTTGTTGCAGAGTACAGGCATTGGCTTGCTGCTGCTAAACTGGTTAATCATAGATGAGTAACAATCTGGGCAGGTGAGCTTCCAGAGGACACTGACGTCGTATTTTATACAGCTACGGACTTCTCCTGATGCTGGAGCAGGAGCAAAGACTCCTTTCAGAGCAGCAGGGGAATCAGCTGCTTTATCTGTAAATTCTGGGACTTTTCCTGTTCAGACCTTGTCCATGCCCCATCACAGTACTCTAATTTTTCTGTATCACATTTGCCTGGGCAGCTACTTCAGCGTGCAGTAGCTGTCTCCATCCTGCTGTTCATCTCAGGCAACATAACCAGCCTTCTCCTCAAACCCAGATCTGCCTTTCAAGGGTCAGGAGCTGCTGCTGAAATATCCTTTCATAATCTTTGATATCCTCTTATTGCATTGCTCTGTACTAACAATATAGCCTGGGGTTTTGCACACTGAGCTTGCTGAGGTACCAAAAGCACAGATTATGGGCTACCATGTGGCAGTGACAGCAGCAGTGACTGCAAATAGCTTTTGACTCCATATCAGGCCCTGTGCAGAGGCAGATGGTTAGGAGTTGTTCAGGCAATATTCAGTCTTCTCTAGAGGAAAAGATGGTCATCCCGATTCCTGTTTGTGTACCATGGTTTGGGAACAGTTCACATAGCCACAAGCACACAAACACTTCATCACAAGTCCTAGAGAATTGGATTGGCAGTGGCTGGAGTTTGCAAAAGGAGTATTACAATTTGTCCCCAAAAACATTTCCTTGGTACTTCAGTCTACTAAATTACACAGAAGTTTTCCTTGCTGCCACAATATTGTATTGTTGAAAATATCCCAGAACAGCTTTATTTTATGTCTCTGCACCCCACCTCTCAGCTCCAGTTTGGTACAGGCATAGACTGCTAATTCATAGCATTATTGCCAGATCTGTGCAGGCCCAGAGTCATCAGTGATCAGGGTCTAAAACAAAGCAATCAGGCAAATTTCAAATTCTGTATTGGGGGAGGAATAACAAAAGGGAAGCATGTGGTTTTTTCCTTCTTCCATTATAGTATTTTACATAAATTTTAATTACTCCCTCTTCTTTTTTTCCACATCAGTTTCAATCATGTAGTAGGGATGAGTACCAGGCCCAATGTGCTATGCTAGAAAGGGATGGGGTTATTAAGAAAACAGATTAATTGAAACTTCTGGTCATTGGAACAACTGCTGTTGTAACCAGACTGAAAACCCTGAAGTACCATCTTTTTAAATAATCAAAAAAACTTATGGAAGTGCTAGAAAATGTCCTGTGCCTGAGATGAAGTTCTTTGTGTTTGATGAAAGATTGAATCAAGTTGGACAGTGATGGTGTCTTAGTTCCTTTGCTTGCTTTAAGAGTAAACTTTAATCTCATTTATCCAGACCATTTATACTTTGCTTAGGAGTGTGCTTGGTTGACCCCTCACAGTCCCTTGTACTAAAGCAATGCTTATTAAATCAAGTGTGATTTTATTAGAACGAGAATATTTAGACAGAAAGGCCCTTGACATTAATGTTCCTTGTGATATGGAGCTTACTTATTAATTTTGATTGAATGTGTAAACACTCTTTTAAATTTTTTTTTCTCTATTCTTCTCCTGGTATGGGGTTAGTGAGGAGAGGGAAGGACATTATTTTCTGCACTTGACAAGTATTTTTGTAGATGTAGAGAAAACCGTGCACTTACTGTTTTTAACTTGAGCTGTTGGAAATGAGAGGCTCTATCCACACACTTCTGAAGAGTCCCAAAATACGTGGATGCTTTTCCTCAATAGTGAATTAAACACTGGTAATATCTGTCTCAAGAGCAGATTTTCATCTGCAGATAAGACCTGAAGGAGCAGTTAATGACAAATGCACCTTTAAATCTTATTATACAAGACTGAGGAGGGTAGAAAAATAGAGGCTGAGACCAAAGAGGTAGTCAGCTGTTTCTGAAATCTTACTGGTTGTGGTTTCTCTCAATTTAAAATGCTTATTTTTCATAATGTTTGGGTTTTTTTCTGGTAAGTTATTTGTTTTATTATCAAATCTTTATGAAGAGCAAGAATTATCTGATATTAACAATAGAAATTAAGAATTGACTTTAGTATAGTTGAAGAGGTTTCATATAGTTTCATAGAGTATATGAAACAGGTTGCTAGATTTTTTTGTTGTGTATTTTGTGCACGGACAGTTCAGTAAAATGTTTCCATGTATTACATTGCATGGTCTGTTTCCTCCCCTCTGCAACTCATTGATTAACAGAGCCTTCTAATATCATGAGACAGACTTCAGTCTGGGCTTCAGACCGGACCACAGAGAATGACTGGTGGAAAAGAAATCAGCAGCAAAATGGTAAAGACACGTCAAAATAAAATTAAAATTTTAAACCGCAGACATATAAGACTGTGACTCTTTGGGCTGAAGTAGTTTTTGGACAGCTATTATCTAGTAGCAGGTGCAATGCAAAGCAGAAGATCCAAATCATGGTTCCTAGTTGACATCCTGTTGAAATTTCTGTCTCCTTTCTGTGTGTTCCTACTGTGATGTAAGGAAAATGTTTTTGAACAAAGTCTAAAGATGTGGCTACCTTTTTTCATATTTCAGGATACATCTCTTGTCTAGTTCAAGTTGATGTAATTTACTCAATGCAGCACAGTGATATCTTTTACTGTCAGGCTGAGAATATAATTCTGTCCACAAGGGAGATGCTTTTCTCTCTACAGTTAGGCACTAGAGATAAGATGCAGGACAATGTTGCCATTTCCAGCTCTCAGCAGAAAATGAAGACTTGACAAAATAAGTCTTGTTAGGAGTCAGGGAATATCTTTGCAGGGTGTTTTTTGGATGTGATGCACGAAAGGGGGAGATGGTGTTAAAATGATGCTGTTTGAGAAGACGCTTCAGGGAAGAGGATAACAGAGGTCTGTTTTCCACTTGGCTCTAGGAGAAGGGAGAAGGTGTTCACAGTGTGTGTGCTTTTGTGTTAGCAGCATGAAGATTATTCCTTTGAATGATGTTTAGTGTTGCAAGCAGCAGCATATGCTGTCATCGCAGTACACAGGCAAATGCTTGCATGCAAGAGTACTGTTTTTGAAGAGGAGTTGCCTAGAAAGCCCCAGGTTGTCCTTGTAGGTTTACTGGGACACATGGTTGATGAATGCTGCATGAATATTTAAAATTACTTTTATGGAATCCTTTACAAGCTTCACTGAACCTGCAGATGAGGAGAAAAGTGGTTTTGGATTATATATGCTAACCTACCCAGGGTATTGCATACCGATCTAACAGGAAGGAAATATAATACCTAAAGTAAACAGATTCTCTCACCTGTTCAGGCAGTAGGGTTTCCTGGTATCACTGAGCCTAGGACTGTGCTTGACAGTCCTCCCTTCCTCCCCTGGCAATTTGGAATAAGGATACTGCTGTAATTTAAGCATTTTCACTTGTTTGTGTTACCACTTCAGTCCGGACCCTTGCCTCTGCTTAAGTGCTTTTTTGAGTCAAACGTGCTGTGTAGCTCATAAAAGCGATAATATTGCAGCAATGGCACCATTTTCCCAGAAAAGGCTTCTCAGCCTTTTTGTTGCCTCATCTAATGCTTCTTGTGTGGTGAGACACACTGCAAAGGCAGATTGCTCCTCTCTTCTCCTTGGCCTTGTGAGAAGAGAAAGGTTTTGATGTGAGGTTGCATTTTGAGTCCCATTAAGTTGCACTGGCTGCTGGCTGTGACCTCTGTGTGCTGGACAGAGTTTGTTAGCAGAGTCCATCAGCAACTTTGGGCCAGGATATCTGGTAGCAGGGCTCAGCACTGGGCTTCTAAGTTTCCATGCTTGTTGCCAGCAGCACAACCTATTTCTGCCATAAATTGCAGAGTTGTTAAACTAGAGGAGAAGGTTATGAAGGTGAAGCCCAAGCAATGCTCACGGAGGAATAGAGTTGTCAAAGGCTATAAAGATCATTAAAAATGAAGGCACCAGATGATGGTAAATGCAGATCTCATGGATGACATTTATTTGGATTTTCACTCTTATTTCTACTTGCAAAAAAACCCAGCCCTGAATGCCGTCTGCTGCATAGCAGACTTTGACAGTTGTTTGAATGAAGCAGTCAAGACTCTCCAGTAACTTCTCAGGATAACAGTCTGTAATCATGCTTTGTGACAGGCTGTGTGTTTGACCTCTTTTGCCTCAGCTGTTTTGCTCATGTTCCTGTAAATGGGATGGTTGAGTCAGGGGAAACCCTCGGGCATGGGAGAGAAATCACACCATCCCTGGACACCAGCTGAGAAAGAGCAGGTGAAGGGACTTTGGGAGACACTGAGTAGGGGAGACAGGAGAGGCATTGCAGGGAACTGAGAGCAGCGGCTCAGGGGACAGAGAAAACTTACTGAAGAACATGTTCCTTAAGGACTTCTTACAAAGTGGGCACTGTTTGCTGCAGAAAGTGACTGATGGCAGGAATAAAGTTTAAGGACAATGACATGCTTGCAGGGAGACCATGGGTGAAGAGAGTATTGGTTTTAACCCACTTTCATTTCTCTTCCCTTTGTAGTAGTCTTTTAAAAATTTTTTCTTTATTTAAATGTTAACTATTCTACTTTATATTTTTAACAAAGCCTGACTTTTTTATTTTAGAAGTCCTTTGGTCTGTTTTGCAGAACTGTCTATAAAAAGAAGGTTTGGGACCTTTTCACACATTAAATAAAGTTAATCCTTATCTCCATCCCTGCCTTCTGCCACCTGGCAGTACTAAAGGGCAAGGTGGAAAGGGACAAAGCTCCTTATACTGTAAAATGTGAAACAGCTTTGACCTTATGCTCAGTAATTCCCCCAGTGACTCAAGCACAAAAATCAGCAAAATTAATATGAGTGTGCAGGGTTAAGTATCAAGCAAATCCTGTGAAGACAGAGAAATTCAAAATGGTGTTCAGTGCTCAAGGGCCAGTTAAGCCCCAGCAGTTCAGTGCCTGCAGTGGGCATCAGAGGAGGGCTGGGCAGGACACCCTGATCTAAATGCCATCCATCCCATTTCCTCCAGGACCCTACACTCAACAGGGGGTATGCACAAGATTGCATATGGAGATATATAGATATAGATGTATACAACTGCAAATACATTACACATTAAATCCATTCAATTACTATCTGCATTTGCTTGGAAATGTCAAGAGTTTAGCAAAAGACAAGATCAGTATTACCAGAGCTTTGCATTTTCCTTTTTTGTTACCTATGTCACCTCTAAAAGCTGCATGCCCTAAGTTTCTGTGTTCTTTTAGATCTCAGGAGGGTGTAAATGTTTGCAAGGGATCCCTAGAGACAGGGCAAAGCACAAGGGTTGTAAAATTGTGCTGTTCTAATATGAGGAGGCAGAAAGCCAAGTTACATTGACGGGGTAAGTACCAACAAAATAATAAACTAAATGCAGTTTCTCTGTCCAAACCTCTTCTGCTTTCAGTTCCCACTGGGACACTGTTCCAGTGCCCTTGTTCTATTTGACTTTCTTGCAGAGAAATTGGACAGTATCCAGTCTTTAAAATTACCTCAGTTTTAATTTATTCTGGTTTTGATGTTCATTGCACCATATAACTAATGGTCCCCAGATCTTTTCCTTAGTCTATGAGTCTATAATTTACCTGCCCAGTGTCTCAAAGGCAGGTACCACTTACATTAAAAGTTAGGTATAATTTTAATATCCATATGTTTATATAATATATGAGGTTTGTGGGGTCAGTGATGAAGGGAGATGATTTACGCTTCATGAACATTTCCAACCATTCAAAAGACAAGTGAATTTCAATTTTACAGAGGCATCTTAGCAGAAACCTGCACAGGTCCAGCATATTTAATGTAACTTAGACTCAGCAAAAAAATGAACAAGATATTCTCCCTGAGGACTTAGTACCAACCTCGTGGAACTAGGCATGATCCAGCTAAATTAATTCCTTTTCCATGAGAGGGTTTTTAAAGAAAAATGCAGAGATGGGGGATTCTGGGAAAAAGGCACATGAATTAGGAAGCACTGAATTTTATATGTCAGGACTTAGGAGTACTAGATTACAGTTTCCACTGAGGCACCTTAATGTGAACCTGGAAATGCAATGGGAAATCACTGAAACAAAGCTGTAGCGCTTGCTAGGGCTCCTCTTTAGAAGAGGTTAAATTTAGATAAAGCTCAGATCCTAAGCCTTGTTTCCCCCATGATTGCAGGGCTCTAGGAATGGGAGTTATATATATGTAAGTAAAAGAGAATGATGGTTAGAATTATATTCTGAAGACTGGCCACATAAGGACACAGAATAGCTCAGGAAAGTAAATCTGAGCAAGATATCCCATGATTGCAGAGCAGCTGGTGGAAGTGAGCTCTGGTCCAAGGTGAGCACTGATTCCGGAGCCCTGCGGACGCTCACCCGCTGGCTGCCACATCGCCTCTCTTGGCTCACTGTGGCTGGCCAGGGCAGAACATGGACATTGATTTCCTCCTGCATCTAAGCCTGGTATGATCTCTGTGTGCTCTTGCTGTTCTCCTGGCATTACGGCGTTCAGACATGGTAGAAAAGGAAATTGGCCAATTTGCCGCAAAGCAAGTTAATGCAGCTTTTGTCACACATCTTCCAATTTCAGATGTGTCATCTCCTTTTTTTTCACTTGCACATACGCACTCAGGCAGAGCCAGAGGTGGTGTAGCTTTCTTAAAGCCTGGTAGAGGCAAAAAGAACTACAGAGATCTGGAACCTTGTCTGACCTTAAGAATTCTGATCTGAATAGAGAAGCAGTGTGTGTAACTTAGCATCCATTAGCAATAGAAACAAAACTCCTCTTAAGAATCAGACAAGTATCTCTATTTCAGTCTATGCTTGAAGGAACTGGTAACTTTTCTTACTGTCCAAAAATGGTAAGTTTTTTTAGGGGAAAGAGGGGATGCACAGACACTGCTTACATCATACCCGCACTGCCCAATAGGTTATCCTAAGCAAGGTGAAATGTTCTTTTGCATCTTTCTAACAAGCTGCTTCTTGCTCCTTTTCTTTTATCCTTTGTACGTAATGAAATAGATTGACTCCAGCTCTCCCCTCCTGGCATGCCATATGGGCTGTGTGATACCCTTCACTGCTAGATTGTTCCAGCCTTTGGGGAGGTGGGAATTTATTTCTGGAATCATTCCAGTGTCCAGATCACTTTCATTGTCTTTATTAGTATGGACTGTAGCCCATCATCGAGGAGAGCAGTTGGTAGGGAGCACATGAGATAATTGCCTAAAATGAACTCTACCTCCACGGGGCACAAAATCACTCAGTGGCATTGAAGTATTCTTAGTCTGGTTTAAGTCACCTTTTTCCCTGTAGGCAGTATCTGGTTCTTACGTATGTAATGGGGACCATATGCTCAGCCTAGACCCAGTCCCAGGCTCATACCATCTGCCTATAAAGCAATACACTTTTTCTTTCCTGTGGACCATTCTAGGTGGCATCTCCATCCTTCAGGTGCAGGATGGCTGGCAGCAAAGAAATCAGCTTTTCTGCATGCTCAGTATTGAGCAAAGCTCAGTGGGTCCAAAGGGTCAAACTCTTCCCGTCTGCTCATCCCCATTCCTGGAACAGCTCCGTGCAGTAGGGCCAGCCTCTCGAATACTCCTCTGCCTCGTGCAAGTGTATATGACTTTTATAGAATCATTAGGTTGGAAAAGACCTTTTAGATCATCAAGTCCACCACTAAACCATGTACTAAGCACCAGGTCTTACAAATATCTTCAGGGATGGTGACTCAACCACTTCCCTGTTCCAGTGCTTGATAACTCAGTGAAGAAATTTTTCCTAATGTCCAATCTAAATTTCCTCTGGTGCCACTTGAGGCCATTTCCTCTTGTCCTGTCTTGTCACTTGTGGTAATTTACATGACTTCACTGTTTTTGAAATCTCTTGTCAAGTGGAGTTTTCACTTGAGGTTCCTTCTTGAAACATGTGTGGTTCAAGCAAAGATTAGAAGCAAAAGCTCTCCTCTCAGGAGTAGCACAACCCTGCAGCACCTGTGTGCCTTGGGGCAGCTGTGTCCCATGACAGCTCACTACAGCAGCTGGAGGGCCTCTCTCAACCCTTTAAGGGGAAGAGAGCTTAGGGAGGAGAGTTTGGCTGTTTGTTAGGCTCTTGTCTGGCCTCCCCCACTTTAATTTGTTGGGTTGCTCAGGAGGGAAGAAGGCAGTAAGCTCTTGCATTCTGGGCTTAAAACTGGGCTGTAACCATGGCTTGAATTAGAAGTATCAGGACAAGGGCAAAACCTCATAAACTGGTGAGCTCTTTTACAACCTACTGTAAATGTTTGTTTTACCCTTCTAAAGCCACACATCTCTTTGCCACTTGAGTGAGCAGGAAGCTTTATTAGAAAATGTTTCCTATCAGGTGCGTCCTGCTTGGTTTGCTTGGTTCCTGTTAGTAATTGTTTCATTAGTGTAGAAATAGATGTCATGTTACTTTTTCGTGTTGGTTTTTATCCCACCCTGTTGTTGTGTGAACATTTCTTACAGTCATTTGCTGCAGGGAAAATGTGAAATGGGCTGTACAACAGGAGGCAGTAACAGAGAAATTGCCTTAGCTTGGGAAGAGCCTTGCTTCTTGCCCTCAGCTGGCATCAACAAACCCATCAATATTAAAGTCAAGTGTGAGCCAAAATGGCCCAGCTTTACAATTATAAAGGAAAGGGTGAGGGGAGGTTGAACCAGGGCAGATTAGGAGACTGAAAAAGACTGATTTGGAGGTTTGCACTGCTGAAAGCACACCAGTTTCTAGTCATTACTGGTTGAATCAGAATCAGGAAGGAGTAGAAGCACTGGTGTGCTTTATAGGGCCCTTTGTTTATACCTTTATTCTCTCAACTGCTAGTTCTTTCTGATCCATGGATCTCCAGCAAGAGCCTCCTTTAACTTGGCCCTGCCTCTGCAACAGGGTGGCACGAGAAGGCAGTGTCAGTGGGTCTGTGTGGTCTAATGTTGACAGAGTGGTGCTGGTGCTACTAGATTTTAGTGTCTGGAAGAGCTGCTGTATTAACCACTGGTCTGTCCTGCTGTGTCCCAGGAGGACATAGATCCTGGCCAGGTATGGCCTTCTGACAGCAGCTGGTAAGACACGTGTAGTATTATTTATGGTGAATAAATACTGAATAGTTTAATATTTTATGTGCTCATCCTGGAGTGATGGAATTTTAAAGGTATGATGTAGGGGTTAGAGAGGACTTAACAAAGCTTCCTTTTTCTCATCACCCCACAACCTAAAATTTTCTGCAGCAGCTGGGAGGAGAGAGATGGAATACGTAGGGCTTTTGGAGAAAATGTATTTGAAGAAGAGATGTGAAAGAGGGGTTGAATGAAGAACAGGAGGAAGCTCCAGGCTTTTGCAGTTGAAGGGAATGGGAAGACTGTACATGTAGACATGAAGATTGTGTGCTGTTTGGCTGGGGAGGAACAGGCACGTAGAAAACAGCAGTTAGCAAATGTCCAAAAGCAATCTGAGGCTTTACAAAAGGCTAAAAATAGTTCAGAGATCATGAGGATCTTTATATATGCAGGACTGTCATGCAGTAACTCTGCGTGATGCCATTGTTTCATTGGAGCCTTTGGAAGAACACAGAACACCCTGCTGGAAGTGCATTGCTCTCTCCTTTGCCCTGTGTATCTTGACAGCAAAGACTTTGAGGCTTAGGGCTTTTATGAAGGATTTTGGTTTTTTAGCAGAATTAAGTGGCAGGCAGTATACCCACAGCTTTCCTATGGGAGAGCTTGGCCTAACATCCCTGTGACCTGCTGTGGCTCTGTCCCCTCCTGGACCTTGCGGTCATGGGGACACTGCTGATGCTTTTGTTTTTATGGTAAATTGAAGAAGCCAACAGACACGTTGAAATTCAGGTGTAGTCTTGGTATTTCAAGCAGAGGTTGTACAGACACTTTTTTACCCCCACCGATAACTTTAATGCAGAGAAAAGAGCTGCAGCAGAGAGCTTTGCACATTAAGGAACTGATGAATGATACATGAAGCACAGCAGTCTGGTATTGGCAGTGCCTGCTTTGTGAGAGAAAAGGAGTGATAGTAACTGTGTGCCATACGTTAGTTGTAGGTTTTCATACTGGGGCAGTAATGGGAGCTGCTGGGCTGGGAATGAACAACAGGGCTCCTCCTTGAGCCCTGGGGGCTGAGAAAGATTGTTGGGCAGTGGGGATAACAGACTTGTTTTGAGCAAAGCAGGAAGAGCAGGCAGGGAGGACACATCAGCTCTTGGCAGGGCTGTGCTGAAGAGCAGTGGAGTTGCTGCTGGGTTGGCAAACCCAGCATGGGCACAGTAAAAAACCAGTAGGACCAACACCTAAAGCATCATATGAGGCAATCCATGCTGCCTGGGCTTGCTGTCCTGCAAAGCAAAGGTGGAAGGAGAAGGAGGAAGCAGTGGTTAAAAAAATCTTGTTAAAGGTGAAGGTTGACTGCAGAAAAAGAAAGGGGTAATACTCTGCAGTGCTTTAATGTGAGGTCTGTAGCTCTGGGTGACAGCAGACATGTGGAGTTACTGCATGTCAGAAGCTGTGAGGTAATGCTCTATAGGTAGCTGGTTCAAGTGATTTGCCAGGAAATTAAATGTCCTAGAAGTTCTCCAAGCCTTTGTGATTCAGCAGCAAAAAGAAATTTCTGCACTTGCTGGCAAGTTGCCACTGCATACTTACAAGGCAGTTATGTCTTTGGAGTGGCAGTAGTAAGACCTTGGGTTTCCTTGTCATTGTTTGTGGTTCTCTCTCAACCAAACCTGCATCTTCTATCATTCCCTTTTTTTTTTTTGGCCGTTCATGATTTTGGACCTTTATTAGGAAGAGCCAGTTCCTAGAGGTGTTGAAAGTGGGCTGTATTGCTGTGAGGCATCTGAACACCAATAATGATGATTTTTCTTTTTTATAGTGTTGGTTTATTTTCCCTTTCCAAAAGAGCTTTGTAAACAGCAAGCTTTTATCCTTCATGGTGGGAGAGTATTGTCATTCTCAATTTGCATATGGAGAGACTGACATGCAGAGAACAGTCCAGCATTTTCAGAAGTGTTTTGTATTAGGAGGCAGACATTTCCCAAGATTTTCAGAGATGCTGATCATGTGAGGCGTCTCTGGACATCAGCTAAAGTGCTTGGTATTTATGAAACTGGAAAGCATTGATACTGCACAAAACTTGAGGCTACTCTGGAAAACATTGGCCCAGGAGACTCCCTTGGGCTAAAGAGCTTAAAAGAAATCTTGGACATTGCTGTGATTAGTAATTCTCTGTTCCTGTACCGTCTTTAAACGGTGACTGTGTTTGTCTTGGCCCCTGTCTCCCCAGGCTCTGTCAGAATCCTTTATGTGATGAAGTAATGTGTTTGAGTCTTGTATTTTGGAGTTGTTTTTCTGACTAACCTTAACCATGAGCAGCACAACCAGATGTTGTTTTACTTGAGCCTCTCACTGCACACTTGGGTGTGGAAGAGAGGAGAAACCCCAGCACTCTCAGAGAGAGTTTTAACCCCTGTCTGGGTTCCTCCTGAATATCAACTCACAGCTCTCCTCAATGTTAAAAGTGTTGATTCAACAGTTTTAACAAAATTATTAAAGAACACTGATCAGACTGGGAGCTCTCTTGGCAATGAATTGGCAAAGCTTTGGTTCTGACTCTGTAGTGTCTCCAGTGTACACATGGCATGGCAGTATCTCATTACTGTAGTTTCAAGCAGCCTTCACTGAATTGTTTTATTTTACATCTATTGGTGTGGGTATGCACAGAAAATGAAACCACCCTTCTTAACTGTAAGCAGGAAAAAAGTATTGTGCTTTAATTGTTTTCATTTTTGGCTGAGCTATTGTATAATGCAATTATGCTCGTGCCTAGGGGCATGTGGGATTGGAATATTGGGTATCCACCTTCCAGCACTCTCTCAGACACCCTATACTTAAATTATATGAACCCTTGGGAACCACACTTGTCTAAGTGTTAGCTAGCAAAAATCATCATTGTTGCAAACAAACATACTTCAGAACCATTTTGTAGGTAACTTTTTATTAATCTAAGTACTTTGAATAGGGACTTTAGAGTTCTTTTCAAGTGACTTCTTACAATGATGTCCTTCTGTGTATGGGGACAAGAGACAGCTGGGGAAAATGTAAATCACCTACTCTGGCCAAGCATGAAAAGAGGAAAAGGGAAAAAAAGAAGTCTTTTGGGAAAAGTAAGTCTATTAGTTGAAGTGCAAGCTCTGGTAATCCTTTTTCAGACAAGGCTTTTATTATAACAAGGTTAATTTTCCACAAATAATCTTCTTTGTTTGCTATTCTTTTTTGTGTTTTCTATTTAATTTTTTAAGCACTTTATGGAAGATGAGGTGTGTCTGATGTTTTTATAAAGATGCCTAGGCAGGAGCTACTTGTTGCAGGGAAGAAATTAAGGCCAGTATCATATGCATCTTATGTCAGTTTAGCTAAGATATTTTTTTTTTTTTTTAAGTATTCATGATTAAGCGAAAGGAAATTTTTCCATTCTTATCCTGGCTTGTCCCTATTTCTCAGATGATCTAAGAATTATAAACGCTCTAAATTAAAGTTCATGCACAAAGTTGTTTGCAATCAGTTAAACATAACAGCTTTGATCCAGATTAATATTAATTTACTCCATAGATTTACAGTAGTACCTTGTAAACAGGGGCAATACACAATGGTTTGATCAAAGTTCTGGCTTCTCTATAACTTCAGCTAAGTTGAGGGATGCAGATGTTTTGCCATGCAAAGACTTGATGTGAAATCTGATTTAAACCATGGTGGTTCCACCTTCTTTAATGTTGCAATTGGTGCAAGGCATGTGAATGCATATCCAAATTTTACAGTGTGTGTCTGCCTGTATCTCCATATAGATCTGTAGCTAATAGAGATCCCTCCTTCTTTAACCAAACAGAGATGTGGACACTGCTTCTGTGTCTGGACCTTCAGATTCATTTTGTGTGACTATCTAGCCGGTTATTCCTTCATTGTTTCTTAACAGCTTTCAAAGGTCTTGGTTCCTCTGTTTTAAATGTAAAACACTCCAACTCCGTGTATGTTTAAAGTATGCTCATAGCTACTCAAAGGTATCTATTTCTTTGTAAGCCAGGCTGATGATTCAGTCAAAATTCATTCGTGTCTTGGGCAGAAATTTTCCCTTCTGGTGCTGGTCCAAACAGAGTTTTTATGACTGGATCTTTGCTTATACACAGAGGTGTTCTTGTGATTGCTGAAATTATGCTTGGTTATTTACCTAAGGATAATAATATGCACTGTATGTAACCTCTTCCCTTGGCTTTTATTTGAATGCTAAAAGGAGAGAAATGATCTGCCTGAAGAGGTTTCCTTGGTGTTTCCCTTCTCATCCTCTCTCTCTTTCAGAGGGGAAAAAAATATAATAAGCCCAACTGCCATGTTCTCTAGCTAAAACCTATTCAAACAAAAGAATTCTTAAATCCATATTAATCACCGCCACCTTTAATTTTTCAATCACTGCTTGATTAAATTGCTGCCTAGATTTGTCCTTTCACTGATAGGGCCTGGCGAGTGCTCTGCAGTGAGCTCAAACAGAGAAGTAATAAAGTGCTTTCTGTCACAGGCACTCCCAAAGTGCCAGACACAACACAAGTTATTAAAAAATATCGAAGAGTGAGCTCCTCTAAACTGTGCACAGAGGAAAAAAATGATTGTCCAGGGAAGGGGAAGAAGATTTTAATTTTGCATCTGCAATTGTGAAGGCAAATACATCTGTATAGAGGATATTTCAAAGTCAAAAAGAAACGAGCAAACTTGAATGGCTGGGCCTGTGTCAAGACACAGGTTTGTAATGGTTTTACCACTGTCAGAATGCAAGTGCCTCGGTTTTTTTCCTTTCAGTATAAGTTTCAGCATAGAGCATGTCTGCTCACATTGGTCCACGACCACAGAGTCACAGAGTGGGGCAGGTTGGAAGGGACAAGAGTGGGTTCTCTGGCCCAACCTCCCTGCTCAAGCAGGCCCCTCCTAGAGCACGTGGCACAGGATTGTGGCCAGATAGTTCTTGAATATCTCCGGGGAGGGAGACTCCACACCCTTTCTGGGCAATATCTTCCAGTGCTCAGTCACCTGCACAGTGAAGAAGTTTTCCTTAACTTCACCTGCCTTTGAGTCTTCCCTCTGAGAATGCAGGTATTCCAGCTCTGATTCCAGCGAAGGCCGCGTTCTGCACAACCCTCTTCCAATGCTCCACAGCCATTATGAGCATGGTTTATGCTGCCCTAGAATGTGACAGTCACCCTGTGGGTCCTGAGCCGCTATCCACCAGTGAGCAGTCAAGGTGCCGTTCCCATGCTGGGCCATTGTTTGCAGTCCGGTGCTGGCACTGAGGTTACCGTGTAGCCTGACATGAGCCAGCAGGTCTTCTGTGGTGACTGCCCTCACTCTGGAAGTGACCTGTAAAGTTGGCTTCGGTGTTGTGTTGTGTTCTGATACAACTGGATTCTGTACATTACAGCATGACTGCCGATCGAAGCACATTAAGTCAGTGTATCCTGGTGGCTCAACACTTGGAATGGTTAGAATAGGGCATTTTACAAAGCCTTGTCCTTCATCTCAGTGTGTTAGCTGCCAGCACGAACTCTGATTATCCAGTAAATACAGAATAAAACGGACAAAATGAAGCAAATAGCTGGGGCTAAGAGTGCCTGTTTGGCTTCCTGCCTCTAGCTGAGGAGAAGTAACATCCAGATGAAATGGGCGATTTTGTTTAAAGTAAAATCGTGAGTTTTTTGCACATGACCACTTGGCTTTATATCTTGTCTTTGACCAGTCTTCAAACCTTGATGTTGTTAAGGGTGTATATTGGACAACCTTGTTCTTGTTACGATGTTTCACGGGATGCATTTCTGTGTCCTGACACAAATACTTTTCCTTTTTTTTTCCCTGCTGTGGCCACAACCCTGAGTCAATAGAGAGTCAACATATGCTCAATCATTATAAGTCAATTTTAAACCAATTCAGGAATGTCCATACTGGGGTTTATGTGGACAACAATTTAGTGAAAAAATCAATGTTTGCCATCATCTCTTAGTTTAAGTAGCTTCCTTCCCATTCAGCTTCCAGCCTGTTAATAGCTGGCAAACCCCTGCAACATAATGTTATCTTGGGCTTACATAATCTTCATTGGTAAAAGGATTTTAGAGGTTGATTTTCCTCCCTTAAGTTTATATTGTGCAGATCTTTACCCAGCTCAGGGTGTGATGGATACAGCTTGTTTCGTGCTGAGAAAGCCTGTAGCTACAGCTTTTTGAAAGCAGAAGAGTCTTATAGACAAGATACCAGAGTAGGATTCAAGAGAACCAATTGCTCTTTCTTCCACTTCTACTTTATCTTTCTATCTTTTCCCTCCCCCCAAACAGCTGCAGTAATACAAATCTCACATGTGGTGTATGTGCTTATTTTCATTCATTTGTGATCGGGAAGTACTTTAAGAGTCAGTGATTACAAAGGTAATGAAACTACTGGCGATTGTACTCACTGAGTGTTTGGAGTGGTGCTGGCCTGTTGGTGATATTCTGCAACCGTGCCTGCTTTTATTGATGTGCTTTGATGTAAACCTTAGGCTGCTGTTACAGTGATGAGGCTGGTCTAAAGAAACCTGTCATCACACAAAGCTTCATCTAATTATTTAGCAAGTGCCTTTGAAACATCAGAGCTAAATACGGATTCCTTCTGGTTAATAAGGATGTGATTTCTGTGAAAGATACATTTCTTCCCTTAGTTTTCTTGTACTGTTAAAGGAGTTATGCTACTGTGGTGGTTTTGATGCCGTGCTGACCATGATTGCAGAAGCAGCATTGTCTCCATAAGAGTTGCAGACTTGAAATAGGGTCACAACATTAAAATTCATGTTTGTTTTGCTTACCTGTAGAAAGATGGAGGAGTGAGGTGTATTTCTATTCTGGAATATAGTTACATATTCATTGGTTGCCCTACATCAGGCTTCATGGCCCTCAGCTAAAGTTACTGCCAGTGTCTGTAGTGTAGAGACAGGGAGCTGGGCTCGGTAATTGCTGTGGTCTCTTACTGCACAGCAATGTATGTACCCTGTGCATCAAAGAACAAGCTCATCTCATACAGCTCTGCAGTAAAATGCAATCATCCCACAATGAGCAATAATAATTCAACAGCACTTCATAAGCATTCTGTTTAAACAACAACAACCCCCTCCCCAAAACCACAAGACAACAGTGGTATTTTGTTTTCACAGAATTACTTGGAGAGCTCTTTGTGGCCTGTACTAGAAATATTATTGGAGCAGTGGGTTGGAGGCTTTCCTTGCCTGCTGTCTTTTCCATTTGGCATCAAAATACATTTGGGCTTCCTTCTCTGATATGATGCTATTGTTTGCAATTCTGTGTTTCTTGTTTGCGCTCTGAAACCCTTACTGAGACATCTTGTGCTATTAGCCGATTGTTTGAGAAAAGGATCCAGGGTTGAACCCTTCCCAAAGGCGGTAGGTTGGATGTAGAAAATGTCAGCAGGATACCTCTGTGCTTACCACTGTTTCTCAGAAAGCACAATCACAGTTTTTGATTTCTGCATGTCCCTGAGCGAATACTACCAGCAAAAGCTGATAAGGGAAATTGTTTCTAATCCTGGGGCATGCTCTGTTCCTTTACTTGTCTAGTTATTGTCGTATTGTGCCCACAGTTTGATGACACGTGTTCATCACTCCTTTGTCCCATCATGCACCACAATCACTTTAGCCCTTCCTCTAGAATAACACAACGACAGTCATCATTTCCTGAAGATGTAACATCTTGGGATACTGAAGGCATTAGGTAGTCATGGGGTTAACCTTTGCATCCACTGTACTTTTGTCAGCTAATGGAAATTATTAAAGGACCTGAAACATGAACTTCAGAACAGACAGTACCTGTAGACAGGTAACCTCTTGGGCTTACCTCAAGTAATTAAGTCTTATAACTGAATGGCAGTTGTATAAGTTAATGACCACTTTATTAGTGAGTCATTGTTTAGCAGGGAGATGGTGTTACAACACATACGATTGCTTTTACTGCATGAGCTGAGTAACTTCTAATTTAGACAGCTGAATAATTAATAGAAAAGGAGCTTTAATAGAAGTAAGGTCATCTGCTTTCAATTACAAAAGCTGGAGTTATTGCATAGATTGAGGAGGGCACAGCACGCAGGATGTGTTGATCCTTCAGGCTTAGATTGATTTGCCTCTTCAGATGAAACTATCAGAAGTAGAGAAGCTTGAAGAGCAAGAAAAGAGGGATGTGAGGATTTTCGTCATGAGCACCCTCACCCATCAAATGACAAAAGAGCAAGTTGTGTGAGCATGACCAGTCTGTTGGTAGAACATCTCTGCTGTGATCTGTTGATTTATGCATCTGTCTGCAGGTGGCCTTTTGGGCAGAGCAAGGAAGTCTGGAGAAGTGCTTTGTCAAAATACACCATTGACCAGCTACAGTGGGCTGGTCACTCTGAATTCCCAAAAATGAGTATTTCAGGGATAGCAGTCCCTTACAACATGTGTGATCACTATGAAGGGCAGGAGTTTCATCTTTTGCATTTGCTTGACAGCCTTTTGATTGATAGCAGATGTTGTTAGGAGAACATACGCTGTCAGCTTTGATTGTCTTCCTTTGTAATTTTGACAGACAATGTTCCCTAAATGTATGACATGGAGGATTACTTGGTGAAAACTGTCACATACCGGGACAAAGGGATTTTAAGAAGTATAGCAACAAGTAAACATTCATCTTTGGCAGACCATCACTACAGATCCTTTGAGAAGAGATATAAAAGGTGTAATGAGAGTTTTAAAAATTGCTGCTGTCCAGAATGAGGAAGGGTGAATGTAATTTCAACTGAGTAAGGCAATTAAATATGATGCAAAGGTTTGGATTATTCTGCCTTCCTCCTCACCTTTTTTTTTCTTCTGCTTTCCTAACAAATAAGGGGGAGCTGAGCAATGTTGTAAGGAAGATGCAGGTAGGATGAAAGAATCAGACAGGATGCAAAACAGCCAAGAGATGGCACTTGTATTTGCAGAGGGTAGGGAAACAGCCAAGGAGATGACAGGGAAACCTCATTTTTACAACTGGGAACTGCTGGCTTAGATGGAAAAGGTAAAAGAGACACAGGCCTGGAACAGAAACCTTTAGTGAAGAGAAGCTTATAAACATCAGTACCAGACCTAAATTTGATGAGTCCATGGAGCTGCACGATTTATGCCTGTGAGACATCTTGCCAGTTAGGTATATCTTTTTTCTTTTACCTATATGCACACACATGAAGATCAGGTTCGTGTTCTGTTGGTTTTCTCTTGCTTGTTGTCCCCCATCTGCTGGATATTTTTTTATTTTTATGTTAAGTATTGAAGGATATCACAGTTATTTCAGGTTTGCTGGTTTCCATAATATCCTATCAGAGAGTTTTTTGAGAGCATGGCATTTGAGAGAATGGCAGAGAGCTGTTCCAAGTCTGTGAAAGCACCTTTGACTCGCTCAGCTTTAGACCTTTCTTCATGTAAAGCCTCAGTCTTTGGAGTTCACAGCTCAGTGACACTGTGTCTGTCCTTGGACACACCCGGTAGCAGAATTTGGGTGCGCAAAGAAAAGCTGCACCTCAGCTCTAATTTTGGTGAATTCTGTTGCTGTTTTATTTTCACGCAGTATTCTGTGGGCTGACAGTTTTGTCAGGGTTTTTAAATTTGTTTAGATGCCATTGTTGTGGCAACAAAATGAAGAACCCTTGTGCCCCCCCTTAGTGAATTGTTCTTTTTCCAAAAGGAAAATGAAATATGAAGTAGAATCAACAATAGTGAAAAACAAGATAGGAATAAAACCAAATGATAATTTTCTTCTTTCTCTTTCCCTCAACAAAAAGAGAAGGTGGACCAAGGCTGAACAGACTCTGCCCTGCTGTGGGGAAGCACAGCAGCCTTTCTGGGCCTATCTACTTTTATAGCAAGCAGTAAATAGTCATGAAGCACTTGAACACAGTGTATTTATGTGCCGGTGAGTTCTGTATTCAAAAATGACAAGAATTTGCGTGGTGGTGGGAGTAGTCGTTGTAAAATCTTCAGAGGAGCCTGTCTCAGTTCAGTTATGTGACCACATTTCTGCACCTGAAAAACAACCGTGCCAGCTGAAAACGTTTGCAGTGACAGGGGGAAGAAAGAAAGGCCTTCCAGAAGTTTTCTTCAGAACTAAGAAATCTGTCTCTAGTTTTGTCCTTCTATTTTTAAAAAGGTTGCTTTGAAAATACTACATAGTGGTGTTAGGACCATAAAGCATTGCTAAGGTTAGATGGGAACCTGAGCCAGAACTCCTAAATCAGAGAAAGTTTGGGAATAGCTCATGGCCAAAAAGAGGGCAGGGAGTATGGCATTGGGTAAGAAAGACACATGTCTATGCACAAAAAGGTTTTTTCTTAGCATCCATCTTTAAAAACTGTATGTTTAATCTCAGTAATAAGATTCTTACAGTCAGAATTTCTGTAAGCAAGGCACTGTTGCTGTACCAGTCAAAACTAAGGCCTCAGCTACAAGGTATTGCTGCATGATACAAAAGAGACCTGAAAGGGCAATGTGGGCTTTTCCTCCCTTCCTCTCCTTGTGATTCAGTAATTCAGCCAGAGGCACAATTGGTGAAAAGCACCAAAAAGGTTCATTCCTAGTACTTGCTCTCCCTGGCTGGCTCAGATATGCTGTTTGTATGTGTGTCAGTTTTTCACACCTGCTTTGAAGCAGCAAGGGAAGATAGGGTGAGAAAAGAGAGAGAATTGCCTTATTCTTTCCTTTTGTACCAACGCTCAGGCGAATCCACGCAGGAGTCTTTCAAAAGACAAAACTCGTATCAGTAGCCAGCCGTGCTGTGGCTTTTACACTCAGCATTATAAATTGGGCCTCTGTTTTGGATTGATACTCTTCACGAACAAGCTCAGAAAGTGGAATTTATAAATAAAAAGAAGAGATTCGATTATTTTAGCTTCATTACACTTCATGTTGCTGCTGCTCCTCCCCATGGAGAGACTCTCTGGCTGTTTCAGACTCTTCTCATTTACAGAATGTGATTGTATGAGTTGACCAAATTTTCCAAACCATTGATCTTTCTGCAAATGCTCTGCTGACTTGTTTCTGGCTTATGTGCAGAAAGTTCATGAGTTGTGTGGAATTTTAATTGAAGACAGTTATGGGGTCTGTGTTTTGCTTTTCTGCGTTACTAGGTGCTATATCCCTACACATTGGGTGAAAAGGGGACATAAACCATAATAGGAAAGGTTCTGTTTGCATAGTTGCTTAGAAGTCAGTGCTGTTTGTAGGAGCTGGGTTTGGCTATGTCATGTGACTCATGCCTGTAGGTAATTGAAATGCTTTAAATGACATCAGAGGTTTGGAGAGCAAATACCCTGTTAGGGGCACGCATTATACACCATGCCCCTGTGAATGGGCATGTATGAGGGCACACAGCTTTTTGTTTTGTTCTTTTTCTTTTTGCTTCTTGCAGCAGTTCTTTTCCCTTTCCCTTAACTCCTGTTGTATCACAAGTGGCCTTATCTGATGTGTTCTGCAGCCCAGACAGATTTAAACTAGTTTATTTCTTTCTCTCTCATCTGCTCTGCTTGACTGCAGGTTTACCCCATTATTACACAGACAGCAGAGACCATCAGTAGCAAATTAGGATTGAATAAACTTTCCTGTGCATGTTCAAATCCTATCACATACTCATTATAGAGCAGCTGCACACCCGGGCAAGGGAATTTCATTGACCAAAGTCTACCTAGTGAGCTCTAAACTTTGTGTTCTGTATCTGTATTAATCCTGCCACACTGGCAGCTTTTCTAAGCTGAGAACAGTGCGTGTGAAAGTATGTGAATGTAAAAAGTCTTTCACAAACTCCTCATCTGCCGTTGCCACAGAAGACACCATGGGGGTGGAAGGCATGAGCAGCACGTGTGTGGAATTTAGCTGTGAATAGCATCCTTGTAAAAAATACTCTGACATCAGAAAGGTGGATGGCAGGTCTTGGTGCAGGGCATTATGTGTAAAATGGTTCTTCCTTCTCGCTGTGGCCATCTGCCATCACACAGAAATTATGTCCTCAGAGCTAAATATGTTGAAGTGTCTCAGATGGGCCAGATGAGGTTGGAGTTGCTGTAAATCCCCTCTATCGCTTGCTTGGCTTATATTTTTCTTCCAGTTTATGCTAAAAGGAGTTTGGCTGGCTTTGCATCAATCTGTTTGCTGTGGGACATGTGGTGGTAAGCCATTGTGGCCCCCAAGTGTCAGCCTTCCTATAGCCAGTGCCATCAGGAACAGACTGCAGTGAGCATTTATGGAGGTACAGTTAATGGTTGGGGCTGGATATTGCACAGGATGCAGCAAGACATCCTTTAATGTCCCAGAGGATATTAACCCTAAGGCCTGGGGACAGGCAATGAGTGCTCTTTGGTCAGCACTCCAGCTGCAGAGCTGGAGCAGCCTCCACTTCCCTGTGGCCATTGCTCTGCAAAAGGCAATGCCTTGGGTTTGCAGAAGGGTTTGGCTTCTGATTAACCCTACTTCCAAGTGCTTCTGCCATAGCTTCTGTGGAGAGCTGTTGAGTGTGCTGATACATTGAGAGGCACCTGGAGAGTTGCACTCTCTCTTCCTGCTAGAACCTTTGAGGATCTGTTTTACAAAGGAGGGCATTTGGAGGGCGATGTAAAGAGAGGGGAACCCTTTCTCATTGGCAGTGCTGAGCATTCTTCCTTTTCCTACAAATATTACCACTATTTAATTCTGCAGTTCAAGATGGCAACAGCAATAAAGTCAGCAAGCAGATGCTTTGCAGAGAGAAATTATTTCTCTGCTGTTGGTTTTCTTGCCCTGTAGCAAAGTTTTATTATGAGTAGATTGTGTCTGCAATAAACCTGGCTTTCTGGGAGCTGCTCTAGGGTAGGAGACGTGAAAGTTTCCCTATGAGCCTCTTGTCCCCTTTGTCAGAGTTATTTTCCCATTTTTAGCTGGCTATAAGATCAGGATATGCTTGTTTTGTCAGCTCAACAGTGAGGGAAGCCGAAAGTTTTTCTTGTCAAAAGTCCTTGTAGGGGAAGGCCCCAAAGTGTGTTCAGTATGCTAAGTACCATGTGCTGTTGTGCTATTGGCAGCACTGGAGTTTTGGGATGTTTTAGCTGCTTGTAGCTGCTGGTTTGTTTTGATTGCAAGAGAAATAACCGGGCTTCTAATCTGTTTATAGTAATACAAAGCAGTAGGGTTCCTGCCTGAGTCAGGGTTGTTCTTCTTCAGTCTGAAAAGTGTTTTATTGCCTGAAAGGCTGTGCTGGACTTTTGTGCTGAATGAAAGCAAGTGTGACAGACTCAGGCCTCTCCCAAATGAGACCATCTTTCAATGGCAGCAGTGGCTGGGAAGGCACTTCTGCAGAAGAGGGTCTCACTGCACAGCAAGCTGTTTCCTCTTTCCCTCTAAAATCTCTTCTTCTGTGCCTCTTCTAATGTGTGAGTTTGTGTTAGCATATAGAACATGCATAATTGTGCTCAGAAAACCGTTGGGGAAGATGGACTGTGCTTTCCTTGGGCTTGGCAGAGCAGGAAGATGTTTTACACAGAAAGCCTGAAGAGCTGACTTTGATGCAGCATTGAGCTCACCGAGAACAATGTCATACTTCGAGCATGGCTCCTTGGAGGTCCTGACAGAAGTATTTATTTAAGTATTTCAGAAACTAGGTCTAGCTGCTTGCACCAGCCATAGCTATTAAAGATTACAACTTGAGGATAATTACTCTTTATAAGAACTAGTTTTTATTGGAGAGGGCTAATGCATAGCTCTGATAGTGCCATGAATGTCTTGGTGGCGCTTTAGCACTTCTTCTTAATCATTCGCACTAATGCTGCCTAACTGAGCAAACACCATGGCCATTTTGTCCAGATAAAATGGAGAAAATAGATGAGCTTTTCACTGTCCCTGGAAGGCTGACAACAAATCTCAGATTCGTTAGACCAAAAAGGAAGCAATTACCCAGACAGCAGCTTGCCAATAGCAACTTTTTCCCTTAAAATAAAGGGGTACAAGGACATCATATTTTCTTCAGCTCTCCCTGTGCTGCTGCAGTGAAGGGAAGGCAGATGCTGGGTCTGCGAATGCTGCCTTCTCCTCCAGAGCTTTCCTCCAGGGAAGTGTTTCCAATCCCCAGTGTTCCCCCTGCGATTGCAACCCTCTCTGGCTGTGCCATACTAACCCGTGGCTTCACTACTGCAATTCTCTTGGTATCCCCTTCCCCCATCAGTTCTTTCTTTCCCCTTCCATAAGCAAGTCAGAGACCACAGTCCTTGAGCAGAGAGGAGACTTGGTTCACTGAACACAGAAAGTCTTCAAATTAGGGATAAATGCAGAATTTCTGTAGAACAACAAAAATGGCTGAGATAGCATATGTCAGGAGGAAGGTCAGGGATGGAGAGGGAATGTTCACCCAGATCACTGAGTCTGGAGGGTAGTATAGTTAAGTAGCAGAGACTGCTTACTCAAAGGATTTTCCTTCATGTCTTTCTGCTTTATTTTTCCACTTTCATTGGAGGACTCTCGTTCATCCCGGTATCCTGTCCTCCCTTTTCAGCTGTGTACTTTCGATACCTGCCTCTTGTGAGAGAGCATCTTCTTACTGGCCACTCACACCCTTTGAGAGATGAGGGAAAAAGAGGAGATGGACTGAAAACTGGATGGTTTTTTTTCTTGTGTTTGTCCTGGCAAACTTGTCCTGCTCTAACCTGTGAGGAAGACCTCACTCCATCTTGTCAGAGTGAGAAAGACCAGGAATAATACTGGACTGAACGCTTCTTGGGGATTCACATCATCGTCTGAAGATGAGAGCTCTCTGCCCCTTTGAGAATGGGAATTGTGTTTTGCCTCTTAAACTGTTAATGTGAAGGTGGCTGAAATAATGTTGAGACATTTTCTTCATACAGAACTGCTTATTTACAATATGAAATTGGTCATTTAGCATTAAGTGGCTACAGGTCATTAATTGTGAGCAGGTTCTCTACAGCACAGGTGCAGACTCCAAGTGGCCTCATAATGAGTTATTAAATAAGACTTTTCCCTTGATTGACAAATATGATTTTTAGCCTGAACTTTACTGAGAGATTTGATACTGAGAGTCCCATTGCTGATTTCCCCTTTCCTATCCAGAAAAGCTAATTTTGTAGTTAACCCAAGAATATGATTTGCTATCCAAAATACGCTCTTGTTCTTGTTTGGATAAAGTTATGCTTCTCAGTATTTGACTTTCTTTTCTATCGTGCTCCCATGTTTGTCTCCGGCTTTATTCTCTTGTTAGACCTGTCCCACCCAGCAGAGACACATTCAGTAATCTCTGCCTGAAGCTCATTTACTCTCTTGCCTACTAAATTTGCATGAAATTCCAGTGTTTTGGTTTTGGGTGACATCCTAGAATTAGTACACACCTGGGTATCACAAGGCCGTTGTCTCCCTTTGCTGAAGGCAGGAACATTTCTATTTGAAAGCTTTTTATTTTTTCACCTGTGGAATTTGAATTGCAGTGCACCCTGTGGACATTTCAGCTTTGTCAGCTTGACTGTTATTAAGCTGTAATCATTTATCATCATTGGCAATGATTTTATGTCTAGAGTTTTTTTTTTAAGCAGGTACTGCAGAGCATTTATTGGTAAACTGCTGTGAGCATGCAAAAACTTAAGATATAGAATTTATGAAGTCATATTTATGTAGTAGTGCTTTGTGGTGGAAGGATGTGCTGAGGAAGTGTTTGAGATGACCATTTATTTTTAGATGAGCCAGAAGTCTTTGTTTCCATCTCATTTCAGAGCCTGGCACAGAATGATTGAGGATCTGCAGAAACCCAAAACCCTTTTACCATCTAATGGCAAGAAAGAGTGTGTAAATAAAACTGACAAACATAAAAATGCAATGAACTACAACTGTTTCATGAATTTATAACCTGAAGGGGCAAAGTAATAAAAGAGCTATAAATTCATGTCAGTCATGTGCTTTTATTAAGAGCTACTAAGCAATAATACATGTAAGGGGCAGTGCAAGAATGAAAGTGTATGTGAATGCTTCCCATGAGCATTGGCTGGGTCTTGCTAACCTGAGATAATTTGATTCTTCATGCTATCTGTGTGTATTTGACCACACATGGGGGCTTAATATCTATGCAACAACATGTTTTTATAATAAGGAATAAAAAAAGGCAATATGTAATTTTAATTAATAAGGATAGATGAGTTAATTTCCAAATTACCTCAGGGAGGATTGTAAAGCTTCACAACCTGACCTTTGGAGAGAACCATCTTTTCTCTAATTTAGGTAACAGGGTAAAGGAGGGATTTTTGCTGTCTGTGGTGTTTGTTCTGGCTACCGCACAGAGTAAGTTTCCCAAAGAGTCATTTGGCCTGGATGCATATTCTAGAATAGGCTGGAGTGAACTTTGAAGATGCCTCTTTCCTTCCAGTGACAAATGGAAGAGAGTCTGGGCAGGGGAATTTGAGCTGAGATATGAGTTGCCCTAACTCTAGGCATCTGGCTACCCTTGTGGTCAGGGGAATTCTGATCAATGCCATTAACGGTGTCCAGGGAGCTGTTCAGCTGACCCAAGGCAGGCTTAGACCATGGTGAGCCGCTTTAATTTCTAGACACTACTAACAGCATTGACATCAAAAGTTAGGTGACCTGAATCCCACCCTAGATGTCTAAATGCTGCTTGTATAGACTGGAGCTCAGAAGAAATATTTGCAGTCTTCCTGTGTTGTATCCTGTAGCACTTGACAGAAGATGAAGTTTAGTCCAGAAATCTTCAGCAGTTCAGAAGTGGCAACAGTACTTATATGACCAGAGGAGTACACGGAGGGAGCCCTTACTCATTGTTTGGACAGTCCCAGAGGGAATGTTTACACTCATTTTTACATCATAGTCTCATTTCCTCAGATCCACGAAATAGAAAAAGCAAAATAAAATGTGCAAGCAGGGGAATCTCCTATCTGTGTGCTGCAGCGAAGCTGCTGATCACAGATCTGTTTAAATGTGTTTATTCCAAAGGATCTGAAATGCTTCCATAGCAGATATTTGGTTGGTGATAAGAAGGGACTGTAATGTTTCCTTTGGGGATAACTAGTGCAGAAAACAAGATTATTTGAGGTGGCATTCATTACTGATGGCATACTGCCCATGCTTGGAAGTGGCTTGGGATACAAGCAATTGTATATAAATAGCCTCAGATGTGCTATTGCATAGCAAAGCCTAATATAAATAAACAATCATTAAAAATTGCTAACATAAAACAAGGGAATAATCTTTGCTTTCTCTTGTACTCCTACCCAATTAGAATAGCTTTCTTGACAAGGCATTTGAGCTATTGAAGTGAGAGATGCTATTCCAGACGTAACGCTGGTTTTGTTACAAGGGACTGCTTACATGGAATTTAGGCAGTTGAGATGGTAGTAAATACTTTGTTTGCTTGTACAAATATTATTAACAATCCATTAAAAAGAATCCATAAAAGATTCAAGATGTGTTTTGCTTAGCTTTCTGATGGAGTTCAGTGAAAGAAGATGAGCTTTGTGATGTGAGGCCATTGGGGTGTGATTATTGCTCACAAGCCTGTTATTGATCAGGGGATCAATACTGAACGTCAGAAATCCTTCCTATGACCATGTGAGCTGCTTATTGATGGGACTGTTTAAAAAAGACTTTTCACTGTAAGCCAGTTGTGGTGTACAAGTTTGGTCATTTTCCCCATCCCCTTGAAAAGTTAAACCTCAGGAAATGAGATACTGTGTATAAGTCCTACTGCTTCCCAAAACCCTTCTGTCCCTGCTCACAGTGGGCTCAATTCCTGAGCAGGGCTTGAGCTCCTCAAAAAGAGTTGGGCATGCCAGAAATCAGCGTGAGAGTCCTGTGCTTTTTAGAGAGAGAGAATAGTGGGAAGGGGCTTGGATATTTGTCTGTCCTCAGGTGTTGTCAGCATCTGGGCAGACAGAGCAGGTTTCAGGCACAGTATCGATGGTGGGACTGAGGAAGGGAGTGCTAGAGTGCTGGTGTTCCCACTGACCCTCACCTCCAGCCCTCTGCTGTCAGCTGTGGGGTGGAGAGCAGTGTTTGATAGTGACCCTATATGTATATATGTCCTTCGTGACACTGGCACTGGCTGCTGAGTACACTTCAGAAAGCCGAATGGGAGCAGAGAACGTGGCGTAGCTGCATTGCTGTTGGAGGAATTGGAGAAGACCTATTGTGCAGACTGTATGTTTGCAGAGGTCTCCATCAGCAAAATTAGCCATAATCACAGTGGAATACATCAGCACAATTTGGGACCTGAGAAGGGATGCTCAGAATCAGCCTTGGTATGTAAAAAGCCAGGTGTGTTGGGAAATACTATCTGCCCTCAAATCCAGCACTGAAACCAGAGGCTCTTTTTGTGGTCTGACTCAACTTCCAGAATTTAGCTTCTGCCACCGTGCACTGCAGGAGATTCTTTGTTCAGAATATTTAATCAAATACTGATTTATAGAGTGAAGACTTACTTTCTGAAAGCTTTTGTGAGGGAGGGCATCACCTTTAGCTGTTGTCTGGTTGCGGTTTTTTTTACAGTATCAGCAATTTTCTTTTTTAAAGTCACAACTAATTTTGCATTTCAACTATAGTATCTGTGTTCACTATGGATGTTTCTATAGCAACCAGCCTTGTGCTATCTACATTCCTCTATGGATGGATTAAACATGCAGTATAAAATTGGGTTTCATTTTATTTTTCTGCAGATTGTGCTTGTTACAACATGTTTTAAAAACTTTCAAGTAATATGAAATAGAATGACCATCTCTGTCATCTTTGTGTTCTGCAAGGAGCCTGTTTATCTTTGTTTTTTATGGGACTCATATCATCTTATTTCACTACAGTTTACTCTAAACTCATCCAGTACCTTCAGGGGAGAGAAAAGCACTGAAGATGCCAAATAATCTGGACTTTATCTAATGCAGGAAATCTGTACTGAACCAGATTTCTCTGGAGTCACTGTTTGAGGCTTATTATTCTCAGTTTCTCTCAGCATCTCATCCAAACGGTTCAGGTAGAATTCTCCATCAGCAATCTCCTTTACAGAAATCACAGGGTTTGTGTTGTATAAAACCCCAAACTTCACAATTACATTTGTTTCTATTGCTTTCCATATTTAGTGCTACGGAAATGTGACAAGATGCCACATTGCATCTAGAGCTCCAGATCTGGTCTTTTCCCAGTTCATGCTACAAAGTAATTTTAGAAGTTATTTAGTGCTGTAGGGATGGAACCAAACAGAGACTCCTGGTCCCACCCACTTTTCTTCCACTGCTGCTTCTTTGTTAAAAGATTGTCTTCATTTGATGGATTCTGATTCCAGACCTCATGCATGTATGTATTCCTCCTTACATCAGTATCTATTTCATTACAGTAATCCCAGGTGGATTTAGAAATTCCATTTGAGGAGCAGATGAAAAAGCTTTAACACTTTCAGTTTGGCAGCAGTTAAAGCTAGAACCTGGAAAGAGTAGTGGTAGTGCATTCATCCCTTTTCCTTTTCTGACTCATGCCTTTGCTCTGTTTCAGTAAGTTGTCATTAACTCACTGCTTTCTTCATAATCTTTAATTTGAATTACAGTGTAGGCAAATTGCCAGATTAGATGCTGGTAAAATAGTGCAGACACTGATAATCACCACTTTTTAATATTCTTTGATCATGTTTAATCTTTTATCAGCAGTGCTGCCTTAATAGGTCATTCTCACCTGTTCTATTTCTGCAGGTTTTTACATCCTCAGTGACAGAGCTTTGCAGCACAGGGCAATTCAGTGTACTACAAAAGGGCCTAATTAAGGTCAATGTGCAGTTAAGCACATTCTTTTATTGCTTTGCTGAATAAGGATGCAATTGAGCACACATTTAAGTGTTTCAATGAATTTTGAGCCCATGAAGGGAAACTATCACTTTTTAGGTTGGGGGTATTAGCTCATAAATGTTGCAGCTCTGTTCTTCCTTACCTGTAGTTGATAGGTAGCTATGATTTGGAGAAGCAAGTGTGTAGGAGAATGCTACTCATAAAACAGCAGGGATTACCTGAATGACTCTTTATTCACTTTTCCATTAGTGGGGTGTCAGCATGAGAGTCTGTCTTTTGACATCTTCAATTGTCCCCAAATTTACTTTAGTTGTATGAGACTGCAGTTTAGTGGTGGAACTCAACTGAGAAAGAATAATGCATTTCTTAAGGCATAAATTCCTGAGAATACCCTGAGTTCACCTGGATAACTGAAAAAGCAGCATTTTGAGTGTTTCCATTATTGACAGTATGAAAAGGAATGCCCTTCTTGTGATGTTTATTTGCCCACATAGTCTACAAAGAGGACTTCAGAGCTCCTTTTAAGCTCGATAAAATCACTTGGTATTTGTCAGGCTCACGCACTGGGTGGAATATCCTAAAACAAAGCCTGTTTGTAGGAGAGAAGGGTCTAAAGGGAAGGAAAACAACAACATGAGCTATTGTGTTTCTTCCAACCTTTGACAAGACACAGTGGAGTTGGAGGACAGTGAGGGCATGAATGTCATGCTGGCAGGCAGAACACAACTTGGGATTGTAGCACGCAGCTACCTGTGTTCATGTAACAGTTGCTTGGCTGTCATGCAGGATATCAAGTTCAGGCTCATGGAAGATGGCATGGCACATCTACTTTGAAATTATATTGAGTGCTACACACTGTGTTGCACTACTGACAAGACACTGGCTTGTAAAGGAGAGGCAGACAGGATATTAATCCAGGAGAAAATGTCCAGTGGGACATTCAGGCTGGATCCTTGGCTGGTGTTGCTCAGGGTGGTGACCCATCAGTCACGCTGTTGACACTGACTGGGGATGCAGGCCTGCTGCATCCTGGAGGTCTTTGGCTGCCGCTTCTCTACATAGCGGCCCATATTGCAACACGAGATGTTTGTATTCTAAACTAATTTTTAAGGAAAGTGAAAAGGAAGTGAGATGGTAGGGCCAAACAACTAGTTTCCTAGAGCTTTTAAATTTTTACTGCTTATATGTAGAGCTGAAGAGACTGACATTTGAAATGCTTTGTGCTTTACTCAGTTATGCACTTACCTTTCCCCTTCCCCTTCCTGAGAGAGAAGAGGCTGAATAGGATCTGCATGCTGACAGGAAAAAAAATACAGCATTTGTAGGTCCAGTGGATCTGAGGGAGATAGGGATTTTGAATTTGTTTCTAAATTAGATAAATTTGATGAATGAAACAGATCTTTAAATTTTATGTTGAAATAAGCTATGTATTCATTGATACAAAACTGAGGATATGATATGTAGGGAAGGAGAAACAGGGCTTTAACTCTTTGATTGGTGTCTATGTCTATAACCCTGCCTCTGAAAATAGGCTGATGCCAAGTCAAACAAGCAAGTAAGCAAAAAAAAAAAATCAAATTCAAACTTTAAGTGAACATTTAAACAAGTGGGTGAAGAGGGTGAAGTAAGGAGAACAAACAAACGCCCATAATGTTGAAAAGGTTTTATCTAGCTAAGTACCCTATTTTTGGTCATGGTTGCTTAGGGATGCTTAGAGAGAATGTAAGAAAAAAGGAGGGACAAGACAGGACGTTTTAATCAGCTCCTCCAATTCATAGTTTAAGGTGTTCCCCTGCAGGGGCTGCAAGTAAAATATCATTTATAAGAAATGCTGGAATACCTTGCCCTCATTTGATTTGTGTAATCCCTTCTTGAACCTGCATATATTTCAACATCCACAAAACTCTGTGGCAATGAATTCCAGAATTTAATTAAATGTTTTGTGAAAAAGTACTTGATTTTACTAGTTTTCAACCTGCAGACCAAATATCCTTTAGCTTTTTTAATCTTAAGAAAAATGAATAATGATCCTCTATTCACCTTTCCTATCCCGTATTGGTGTTTAGGGAGTGCTATTGTTCCACTCTCTTCTCTCCCAGGAGTGTGGTCCCTACTAACTGATCTTTTTCCAAATGTTTGTTTGGTTTTTTTTTCCTAGTTCTTTTAAAATTCTTGCTAAAAGGACATAGCTAGATCATGACCATTTTGGATGGAGTTTGTGCCTCAATACTCTAAGGGTAAAAATGTGTTTCTACCATCCCATATTTGTTAAATTTCAGACCTCTGGCTGTGGAGCGCCACAGCCTCTGGCTGCACTTGCACCCAAGCTCCTGCTTCTCCCAGAGAAGATTCTTAATTCACTTGATCCTGTCAATATACACAAGTATTCCATTTCCACCTCCTCTCTGTGTCTAGCTGTCGTGGTTTGACACTGGCCCATTGCCAGGCACCCACGAGAGCCGCTCGCTCGCCTTCCCCTGCCACAGCTGGGCAGAGGAGGGAAAAGGAAAAAAAATTAACAAAGTCTTCATGAGTGAGATAAGGACCGGGAGAAACACTTGAAGGGCGAAACAGGCTCAACTTCAGTCGAGAAGTGACTCTGTTACTAACAGAATCAGAGGAGGATAATGAGAAGCAAAATAAGCCCTTAGGACACCTTCCCCCTCCCAGTCCCTCCCTCCTTCCCCCCGACAGTGCAGGGAGACAGGGCATGGGGGTTTGGTCAGTCCATCACTGAGATTTCCTCGTTGCTCTGGGAGAGGAGTCCTTCCCCTGTGAGGCCATGGGAGGCCCCTGTGAGGCCCAAGTGAGACAGTTCTCATGAACTTTCCCAGTGTGGGTCCACTCTCACGAGCAGCAGCCACACCGCCCCTGCTGCAGCGTGAGCCCCTCCCACGGGCACACAGCCCTCCCAAAACTGCTGTGCCGTGGCTCTCTCTTTCCATGGGGTGCCGTCCTCCAAGGCCAGGCTGCTCCAGCCTAGAAGCAGGGCCCTCTCTCTCCGCTGGGTCTCCCACTGGATCACAGCCTCCTCCAGGCATCCACCTGCTCCGGCACGGGCACCTCCCCCAGGCGCTGCGGGTGGATCTCTGCATCCCCCGTGGACCCATGGGCTGCAGGGGCACAGCTGCTTCACCATGGTCTGCACCATGGCCTGCAGAGGCATCTCGGCTCCAGCACCTGGAGCACCTCCTGCCCCTCCTTCTTCCCCGACCTTGGTGTCTCCATGTTGTTTTCCCTCACGTGTTCTCACCTCCTCCTCTTCTCTGACTAGAATCTACGATCTTGTGACTTTGTTTTGATTTTCTTCTTAAATATATCATCACAGAGGCGTAACCAATTTGTCCAAAGTGGGACACCAACCTCTCTCATTGGCCCGGTTCTGGCCAGCAGCATGTCCATCTTCAGAGCAATCAACCATTGGCTCTGCTGGACATGGTGGGAAGCTTCCAGCAGCCTCCTCACAGGAGCTATCTCTGTGGCCCCCCGCTACCTGAAACCAGGCCATGCCAAACCAATGCACTAGCAGAAAGCAATAGTCATTTAAGTGTGCCTAATATGACGAGAACATTTGCGGGATAATGTTCACATCACTACTGTTGATACTTACATGTTGTTTTCTTTCATTGTAGACTTTAACTCTGTACTTGGCGGGGGAAGCATATTCATGCAAGTGGGATTGAGAGACCCCTTCTAGTTTAAATATGTAGAGACTGGGAGAGAAAAATCCTCCAAGGGAGTTAGTTTAACTGCAGAACAACAGGTTGTATCTTCCACTTGGATTCTGTTATCAGTGTATTTCTTAACACACAATGAATTTTTTTTTAGCTAAAAGAGGAAGTGTGATGAGTAGATCCTAATCAGATACAATATGAGAAGCCTCAATTAGATGCATTTTCCATGTTATAAAACCAATAAAAAACCCCACTTAAGGACGCCAGCACTATTATCATGAACAATGAGTCAGTTTCTCCTGCAGTATTTTAAGTGTGTAGCTGTAACTTCAGAATAATTTTCTCCACCAACAGGCATATATCCAGGGCTGTTTGGGATTACTTTGATTATCATACTGTAAGATCAATTCTAAATGTAGTCACCGAAGCCTGAATAATTTATTTTCCAGCCCATTAGAACAATTTGGAGGATCTAATTCCATAGGCAGCTTTTTTGCCAAGAGAGCAAGTGCACGTGTCTGTGTATCTCTTGGGGAAGAAGAGACAGATAAGCTCTGCTTTTAGAGTAAGACACCTGCTGTACTGCTTGACTCTGCTCCATAAATGCCTGTGAGCAATTTGTCTTGAGCAGAATATTCTGCTACTTCCACAGCCAGTTCCAAAGTCCAGGGCTTGCAAAGAACCCACTGCTTGTGTCTTTTACTCACAGTTTTGCAGTTCAGGCACAGATGTGCCAAACAGCCTGTTCAAGATTTACACTGAGGTCTTTCCTGGAACAAAAACTTGACTCAAATATCCTACGTCTTGGGACTGTGAGATATTCCTTCTGGTGCCCCACTGTTTTGACCTTAGAGTAAAAGACTTTGCAAAAAAATATGCAACATTTATTGGGGAAGGAAAATGTTGGAGGGAACGGCATTTTGTTTTAGGTTATGCCATGAGCTGCCTTGCTTGCAAGAGAGTGGATTATCATGAAAAATTAGGCCAATAACATGTTAAACATTTCACAAAGGAATTTTAAAAAATGCTGTTGTCAGTAGCCTGGCATCTTTGAAAGGGACCTTTTTTTTTAAATTTAAAATCAACTCTGCACTCACCAAATAGAGTTAATACAGACTCTCATTTGGTTGCCAATACGTCAGGTTTAAGCTGTAGACTTCTCTCTAATTTTTTTGTGTTAATGTTTTCTCTTTTAACTGTGACAGGCATCACTGTTTGCACGGAAGCCCCCAAATTGTCAAAAGTAGCCCTGTTAATGGTTTTGGTTTTGTTTAATTTCACATATCAACAAGACTGAAAAACTGTCAAAACTTATCATTTCCTCACTGTGCTTCTGACTCTTTGACACAAAAAAAAAGGACTGGGGGTTGGGGATGGGGTAAGGAGAGAAAAAGTGGAGGAGAGGGAACATCATGAATAACTATTTAAAATTATCCATGCCTTAAATACCAAGAGGAAGAAGTAAAAACAGACATGCAGCACAGAACCAGCTACAAGTGTTTTCTCTTGGCTCTGATCCAGAATAAGTAAATGTGATGCCTCTAATCCCTGGGTCTCAGACTGGGAATTACATTGCAGTTCAGTTCAGAATGGAGGGCAGAGGGGACAGGGAGCAAGCTTTTTGAATGTGTTGGAATGGAAAACATTGGGTATTGTTGGAAAGGCTCCTGTGGCTGTCTTGGTAGGTCTTGGTTCTTTAAACATGGGAACATGGTTCTTTAAACATTTCCTTAACCAGGTGCTTGAGTGTTAAAAGGCCACTAGATGGAGACTCGCAGGTGTGCTTTGCTCCCTGGGGAAAAGGGGGGGTTAAGGAGCAGTTTAGACTAGACTTAAGGACAGCCTCTGTTTCCCGGGTGTGCCTGGGGTTACAGCTTAGTAAATTTATTTGCGGATCATGAGCGGATGTTCTGGTGTGCGAAAAGGAACAGGGCTGAACTGAGGTGGAGCAGTCTTCAGTAATGTGTGCTGACATTGTGAAATCCAGTTTGAGCCAGATGGTTTAATGTTCAAAGGATTCCTTTGTGCATTTCAGGGTTTGGTCAGTCAATCCAAGGAAGAGCTGTGCATTATATCTTCAAGAATAGGAAGATAATGAGCTGCCAGAGAGCAGAGTATCTCTGACTCAAGGGCAGTGTAGTGAGATACTCCTGCTGAATAACTGACCTGAAATATTCATCCCTGATCTAAATGGCTACAGACCCAGTTGTGGCATTTTGCATGAACTGTGTCCTGGTTTTGTGATGTTTTGTGCCACAGGTGAATTTCCAATTTCTGCAAACAAGAATGACTTTGGAGTCAGAAGATGCTGAATTCAAATGTCCAGGCAATGATGTCTCAAGCATTGTGCATCATAAAGAATTTAGTGGATGATGGAAGAGCAGGCAAGCAGGTGTTGCCTTTACAGCATCCTCAGTGAGACCCACCTCCTGTAATACAAGTGATAGTTGTAGGTGTTGGTATCACGCAAAGCAGTGTAGCAGCACGGGGGGCGTGCAAGGTGATGACATAAGCTGCCTCTTATTGGTGCTGTTGTATTGCTTCAGAACAAAGAACTGAAGGTAAGAGCTGCATGTATTGCGAGGTCATGGCTCTGCTGCTCTTGGGCATCTGCCTTCATTAGGCTTAAATGGGCTGTTGGAGTGGCCTCCCTGTGCCTGCAGCTCTGAGGCTGATTTTGAGGTGAACATCGTCCAAGCTGAAGAGGCAGAAGTGCACTTCTGCTTTCCATCCTGTTCCTCAGCCAGTTCAGTGCTATTCCTGACTGTATTTCAGCACTCTGACCAGTTTGGTTTTAGCTTAGGTGTTTGCCACTTCTCCTTCGATGCTATTCTGTTGTTCAGCAGACCTTCAGAGTTTTATTCCCTCTTTATGGAATTTATTCCTGTTTGATTCCATTTTTTTTCCTTGGGCCATGATGATAGCTTTTCTTTATATCCCCTCCCTTATCCTAAATGATTTTCTGTAGGTTACCTTCTCTTAGTATTCCTCCCCCTCCTCTCCCTTGGTTATTCTTCAATCGTTTTGGATGATGTTAAAGATCATGCTCTGTAAGTGGGAATAGAGGGGAGGTATTTCCAGTGTATATGGTCAGGGCATGGACTGTCCCTCCATGGCCCTTGTAGAGGGAACTTGTAGAAGGTCAAATACAGTGATACCTGGAATATGAAAAGACTCCTAAATGAGGCAATTTGAGTCCCTGTGTCCTGGAGTTCGCTTTCTCTCAGTGGAGACACGCAGCTTGGTGCAGCTGAGGTACATTGCAGTGAGGTATAGCGTGGTTCCTTAGCTCTGAACAAAACAGACTGGTTTGCAGCTGGGGTGAGGAAAGCTGCCTTAAAACACAGCTGCCTTTATTGTCCTTTATTTGGGGAGGAATTCAGTGGCATTAAGAGACAACCTTAGTAATTAGTGTAAGAAATTGCTTTGGCTTTTGTGTTTCTCCTCTGTGTTTCATTTCTGAGGTTTAGCTCTGCCCCAGGATTAGCTCTATCTTTTTCCTTCCTTGGTTCATGAGCTGCCTTATGTTCATCCACTTTATGCAGGTATTTAGTGGATATGCTCCTGCATATCTCTGGCTTACTACTCTATGAGCACAATTTCTTTCCAAGCCTTTAATTGATTTGGATAATAAAGTGCAATTATAAACTCAATAAAAATTGGTTATTTTAAAGGGAGAGCAGGAAAGAAAGAAACCTAAGTGATGCTGTGCTGTGTGATAATAATGCAAAATCCTCTTTGCTCTACACTCTAAATGCTCTCTTGCTTCCAAGAGAGGCTTGACCTTAGACAGGAACTAACTAAGAAGTATGAGGTGTCCTGCCAGGGGGATACTCTGGCAAGATTTGTTTATGGCATGTGTCAGGGATGAGAGACAGTGGATTAGGATGGGAAGAATGGGGAATCAAAAATGCTTCAGCCGTTCTGGGTAGCTCTGTAAGGTACCTAAATAGGACATGGATTTTTTCAATCCCTTTGAGAGCTGAACCTTTGGGAATTTATCCTTTACTCAATGTCTGCTTTTCCATTAGAGAGCAAAAGACCTGGTATCTGAGGTTGTGTCTTGGATTTAGGAAATCTCTGTCTTTTTGTGTGTTGCATCTTACTGATGACTTCTCTATAATAATTTTTTTTTCTTTCTCCTTTGTTTTTCCTACTGAAAGTGCAACAGGGAGAGATCATTTCTTATTAGGTGTGACTGTTGGTTTGCTCCACTGCCATATTGATATGGATTAATATCTGGGGTTGCTTGGATACAATAACTGAGTTTCTTTGTTTCTCTTTGTTTTCCCAGTTGGGAGGCTGCGGAATCCTTGGTGTAGGCATCTGGCTGGCTGTTACCCAAGGGAACTTTGCCACCCTCTCCTCTTCTTTCCCGTCCCTGTCAGCTGCCAACCTACTGATCGTCACAGGGACGTTTGTCATGATCATTGGCTTCGTGGGCTGCATAGGTGCCATCAAAGAAAACAAGTGCCTCCTGCTGAGTGTGAGTATTGAGCTGCTGCAGTGTTTGCTGTCTTGTGATGCTGGTGCTATTGCAATGCATGTTGCAGTGACCTGTGTTTCAACAGAAGTTGCCCACTTGACACGGATGAGATGTGTGTCTTGTGTGAAACAGGCTTTGATAATTGCTCTAAGGAGCTGCCAGGTCATTCCTGACCACGCTGTCTGTGGTGGATGAGAGCTGCAAGAAGGGAATTGTTAGTGGTAGGTTTTCTTCAGAGAAGAGGAAGACTTCTGTGAAGACATCTTTTGTAGTGTATCTTCAAATTCGTTCTCACTCAGCTTTGGTAGAAATCCTCTCCAAATGTTTGCCCTGGTTGGGACTGATGTTCTGAAGTACTGGGCAGAAAGATCAATGCAGGCAGGAAACAGGTTGATTCTGGTTTAAATTGAAAATTAAGACCTTCAGATTTGACAATGCTGGTTTTGTCAACCATTAACTCTACAAAAGCTGAGATGTCATGAAGTAAAGGTGCCAGCACAAGGAGACTGCTGTGAAATCAAAGATTAATATGGCGCCAGCTGTCCATGATTTCACAGAAGCTTGAGCCACATCCCTGGTGTATTTTATCAGATTGCAGTTTGATGCCACTCAGAGGTGAACTTCAGGAGCAGTGAATACCTTCTGTAGTTGATGTTAGTGTATATTTTGCATCCTGTTCAGCTGAGGACCAGGAAGTGAAGTGATCTTGCTGCTCAAGTCTAGGACTTCATCATGAGGTTTGGCAAAGCTCAGAGGGAAGAGAAGCTGTGGTTCAGCTGGTGACCTGGTGATGCCTCTGTAAAAGGCTGTTCCTTACTGTGCTTCACATATTAATTTTTTTCTCCTGGGAACTACAGAATGAGTTGAGGCACACAAGCCCCAAATCTCTTAAGTGACTGAGATTCCAAGCCTCAGTAGAGGGCTCTTTCCAGGCCCTTGCCTTAATCAGTTGTTTCTACTGATTTTTAGGCAGTCAGAACTAGTCAGTCTAGGCTAGTAAAGGCTATGTATGTGGCTTGAAACTAAAATGAACAATATAAATGGAAATTAAGGCAGTTATGTGAGTGAAATTTTTAAACTGGGAAGACTGAAGTCAGAATCTGAGGCTGAAAGTCCTTGACATTTTTAACAGACCTATAAATACACACTTTGTGGAGGAAGTGTGTGCCCAGACAGATGTAATGGATTACAGCTTCAATGCCAATGCAGCAGGAGCCCACAGCGTGCAGATTCTAATGGTATAGCTTATATGTGCAAAATGAATCACCTACTTCATGCTTTCCTGAAGGCCTAGCTCAGGTGTGACAGCAGTGAGCAGTGCCTGTTTGTGTGTCAGGATCAGGTCAGGATCTGGCAGTCAGTCCTCACTACTGGAAGAGTTTCAGGCTTTTATCTCGCATGGTTCTTTGGCCCTCATCTCTCCTTTTGGCAAGGGCGGAGACTCCCTTGATCAGCCATCACTGCTCAGATGGGGTGAATGCACTCAGCCACCCCCAGATGGGCATCCACGGGAGACGGAAATGTTTGCAGGTACTGCTCATCCTGACATACTGCACAGTCCTCGGAATCCGGTGTCCTTCAGTGCGTGACGGAAGGACTGTACTTGATGGATCAAGTTAAGTAATGCGAAGGAATCCAAATGCATTTAGGAACTCTCTGCGCGGAAGAATGGGGAAGCTTGATCTGATTTGGTACCCACATTTCACTCTGTCTGCCTGTTCTTACCTTTCTGTACTGTAGCTATTCTACAGTGTGGCCTCTATTTTACTCAATTTTCTTCAAAATTGAGTTATGTTAGAGCTGATTATAGCTGCTTTAATTCCAAGTAAGCCTGACTGTAGAGGGTTGAAATACAGTTTCATTAGTCCACATTGAATTCAGTTTTTATTTGGTCTGGAATCACTTTCCGCATTGCATTGTATTGGTACTTTCTTGCTGTTAGTAAATGCCAGTTAGATTTTTGAGCTCTTCTGAGTTGTTTTCATTGTGCCTATGTCTTTGGAAGATAAATGGATAGTGGTAGCAGCTCCTGCTTCTGGGAGCAAAGCCCTATTATGCAGGTTTGTCCTTAGTCTTCCTTTCCCCAGATTGCTCTATCTGACTAGTGTTTGAAATAGTGTTTTCAACTTCAAGGCTGGGGCATTTGGTATTGGCCAGCTCCCGTTTTCCTAGGTAACACAGATATCAAAACAAATGCTTGAATGAAAGAAGTTGCTAAATATCAAACCAGGGCTGTTCTTAGGGTGTGTGGTTGCTACATCCCTTCATCCTTTTCTTATTCCACAGGTGTTCCCGCCACCCACCGTGTTCTACCACAATGAAAGTATCTCTTCCCAGAATATCTCCAGCTTTTTTAAACATCCCTGAAAATGCCCTGTCTACTGCTTTTTAAGAGGATTGTGTAGTTGCAGCTGGTTTGCAATAGGATTTACCATCTAAATTGTAAAGGGAAAGCTCCTGTGTTCCCAGCTTTGTGTGTCTGTGACACACATGGTGTTTAACAATTGCTCCCGGATCAGGTCCTTACGCTCCTTTCAACATCTCCCTGGCCGCCACTTAACATCTGGCCTCCGTCCTGGTAGTAGCTAAGGTTGCTTTTGGAACTGAATTTATGTCTCCAGAAGGCATTGCCACAAATGTGACAGCCACTCATGGAGTAAGTTGTCTTGCCTCGTGTGTGATGCAGCTACCATATTTTCCTGTGCAGCATTTGCTTTTGCTAACTTTTTGTAATGTTTTATTCCATTTGGAAGTCGAAGCTTTGAAAGTAGAAATGGAGAAACTGAAGCCTGTTTGTGCAGGTGTTTGAGAGGGGATGATGAAGGCTGTTTGGTTGTGTGGGTAGTATATTCTGTTGCACTACTCCCTGGATAATGTATTTGGATAATTCACCCTCATCTCCTGTTATTTGTTGAACCCCAGCACTGGAATCCCAGAATGGTTTGGGTTGGAAAGGACCTTAAGGATCATCTAATTCCAACTCTCCTGGCATGGGCAGGGACACCTTTCACTAGACCAGAGCACTAAACAAACTTAGGGAAATGGGATGGACAGGAGTTAGACAAGGTCAGCAGGCAGTTGTAACAGGTTTGTGGTGGGCTTAAAACCATGGAAAAGTTATTAATGGAAATGCAAGGAAAAGGCAAGCAAGGAGTAGAAGCTAGGATGTTGCATGCTTTGCATGTTTCAGTAGTCTGTATGCAATAGTCTGATGAAGTGAGGCTTGGAGTGGACAAAAAGAAGAAAAAGTGGAATACACCAAGTGGGTTGGCAGATACTTATGTTATACCCTACGTTTGTGAGATCAGACATTGCTCCATTGAGCAGAACATTGCTGTGTCTCTCTGAGGGAGTAGCAGTTTTCACTGACTTCCCCTTTTCCTCTGCTCCATACAGTGTGAGACAAAGCCTGGGGTGCGAAGTATGACCATAGTGCAAAAGATGGTATGAATGCTCTGCCTGTACTGTATTCCTGTTGTAATTCACTCTGAAATCCCATCCTTACAATCTCCTTGAAGACACTTGTGGCATTGAAAGCCCACAAACCACGTGGTCATGCCTGGTTTAACCAAGAGCAATATGGACCTCAGCTTGCTCATATCTCCCATAGTGCACCTCATCCTCATGTGGGGCTGTTGGGAGTCTGATCTGCAAGGACTGGAAAGACAAATTTCCCATACAACAGGAGCACTTCTTGTTCTGCTTCCTAAAAGCAGAAGAAAGATGAAAGCATGGGGCAGTTACTAGTTGGGGGGATGTGCTGCTGTTATTGGGGTGGGCAGTTTGGAGGAAGGCATTTGAGATACTGCAGGAGGCATGGAGCACTGTGGGGATCCTAAAATGAACTGGGAGGAAGCAGGACTAGCTCAGCCTGCCTGCATTGGGGGAGCAGAGTTTATGTGATGGTAGGTGCAGGATGTTTGTGAAAGGTCTTGCCTTAGGACTAGTGCTACTGTTTGATGATGTGATAAGGGATGAGATTTCCCACAGAGTTTGCTTGAGTAAATAAAAAATGAGCAGTGTCAGAGAGACATTTCAACCTATTTACATTTCATACACTAAGTTGCAGAGCTGATGAGACTCTGATCATGTGTCTTTGTGTTCTGCACATAGGACATTTGTACCGGGTTGTCAGAGCACACCTTGTAAGCTCTTTGGTATTAGGCTGCTGTAGTGTTAGGTGTGAATGTTAGGAATTGCTTACCTCTGGCTTTGCCAATGACTTTTGAAAGAAGGGAGAACAGACTTAAGTGTTTTGAGAAGTAGAGGACAGATGGGGAAAGGAGGTGAAAAGCAGAAGTAAAGATCAGTTTGTAAATGATTTTTTTGCACAGCTGTGTGCACTAGTCAGGAGTGATCCACATTAATTCTCTGAATCGAGAGTTTAGATAGTCTAAAGCTTCACAGATTTACTGACTTGAAAGGAATTACCTGGTGTCCACTGCAGATATTCTTTGCTCAGAAGCAATATGTAGTCAGGACAGTGCTTCCTTAATCTCTTAAGAAACAGGCCCATACCTGTTTCTCTGAATTCAGAGGAATAGAATAATACGAAAATCTGAGAATGTAAAGAAAAAGATAAAAGGAAACCAAAAATACATAGATGGGGTGAATTTTACAGCTGTCATTCTAAGATTTCAGTGAACAAAGAATGGGTATTTGCACTGATTCTTAGTTGCTCCAGTTACAGTGGGAAAGAAGATAAACTTTTCCATTATTAGATTTCCCTAGGGAAATCAAAGCAACAGGAGTTCTTGAGATAGGTATGCAACCTGGTATATATAATCTTACATCTGAATATAGATGCAAATTGATGAATGAAGTAGGCAAACAGTGCTTTCCTGCTTCGGTAAGACTTATTTAACGTTTCTATGAGTACTGTTGCTCAAGACTGTATGATTGAGGTTCCTCTGCTGCAAGCTCAGCTGTAGTTAGAAAATGACAGCTTTGTTCTGATGGGTTGGGTCAGTGTCCTGAACCAGTGACAGAGATAATAAGCCAGGAGTCTGACTTGTGAGGGTTAATTTATGGACTTCCATTGATTTTTTTTTCATAGGTATTTGGTCCTGCATTGCTGGATCATGTAGCTGTACTGCAAATCTCTATGGGTTATCTTGATACGAAATTAGGAATCCATCTTTGCTGGTTTTCCTTTTGGAATTGCAATGCAGTTCTAATGTGCATCAGAGCTGTTAGCCATATCCACCATCTTGTGACTTTTAACAAAATGTTTGGCTTGTGTGCTCTTAACCCCATTGCACTGCGTGTGCTTTCCTGCTGAGGGCAGGTCCTTGCAGGAGCTGAGGCACCACTTTGCTCCACCACTCAAACACAATCTGTTTGGGTGGCTTGATCATAGTGCTGCCTTCAGGCAGGTGCTGTATGTACACCTGAACAGACCGTTTCTCTATACTAAAGAAATTTATCCCTGATTGAGTACTTTGATGCTCAAATGTTGACCCAGCTGATCCTTAAGGGTCTGTGTAAACATTATCTTTTACATTAATTGCTTAAGATTTATGTTTGAGGAGCTAAATTGCCTGAATTCTCTGCCTTTTGTACATGTTTAGCAGATGTCTATATTTATATGCTTGCCCTGAAAAAGGTCACTTATTATTCCATGGATAGTCCAGGTTAAAAGTCTCAGCTCCAGACGTCAAATCATGATAGTTTATATAATTTATTACCTGTATTGCAGTGTCCCCTGCAGGCAGCCCATGAGGACGCTCATTCCATATAAAACTCCTGGTAAGCAGAGGTACCTGACCAGTAGAGCTTACCATCTAATTGGGTAAGACAAATGGAAAATATTATTATCCTCGTTAGACAGGGAGCTGCAGCAAAGTATAACTAAGTGCCTTGCGAAGGTTGCACTGGGAGACTGTGAGAGAGCCATGAAGCAAACCCAAATTGTCTAAATCTCAACTCAGTGCCTTCATCATCTTTCTGTGGTTACATCAGAACGTGTCTAGCCATCCTGTGTGCTTCAGTGACCTTTAAAAAGCATTTAGTTCATGTTTCCATAATAATAATGACAATTTTGATTTCTTTTATCATATGTATTGTGTCCAAATGAAAAATAAATATCCCAAAGCAAAATTATTTCTCAGTTTTTATTTTGTTGAAAATGTTAATTGGCAGACTTAGCTGTTTTCCATGGGCAACACTGTAGGCTGTCCCAGCTGAGCCAATAAGCCTAATTGCAACATTGCCTTCAGTTAAATGTGAAACAGAACGTTTAGAGGAGCTGCTGGAAAGGATCTGTGAATGTGGTCTAGTGTGACCAATAGGTAAAGCTTTGTAAAGGGAAGGCCTGGTAAAATCGTGGCTCCGGCCTGTTACTTAGCCTAAGTAGAAATGGGCTGTGGGAGAATGACTCAGCTGGAATAGGGGAAGGGAGGCTTGCTGCGTGAATGCCTCGTGCCTGCACCGTGGTGTTTGGTGGTTGGTTAAATTGGGTTTGTTGTGCCTTAATGTAGGTGCTAAAAAGTTAGAAGCGGAGAAATTCTTCAGCCTTTTCTCAATATTCTGTGAGAAGACTGTCTTTCCTATGTAAACTATTTTAAACAAGGTCACAGTTTTATAAACTTCTTGCACCTGCAAGCTGTTTTGCAAGATTGTTATGGCTTTGACTTTGAAAATATTATGGAATAGGTATCTTAGAACTTGGCCAATCCTCTCAAAGGGTGGATGGCCGAGGAACCAATTACCTATTGCCATTCAACACACTTTTTGCGATCTATCCTATAAAAGTAGTCAGAAAATTATTAAAGCACTTCCACTGTGTCGTTTTCTTTACCCGTCTCAGACGTAACAGCGACATCTTAAAACTATGTAAACTAACAACCGACTAACGGCATAAAAAGGCTGGGTTCTTTGTAAATAACGTTCCTCCTTTGCACCTGCCTGGGTCCTCCTTGCTGCTCCGTATCGCTACAGTCTAGTGCATATGTTTTTGCAAATAGGGACTTACTTTTGGTCCAGGAGGTCATAGGAATACTGGTAAAAAACAGTATGGGGCCCTATGTGAAGGAAAGATTTTAATCTCTATTTGATTGTTACAGCACACATGTATGGATACCAGACAACTGAAACTTCAATAATAACCCGTGTCCTAGAAGGAAATAAGATTCATAGGCAGTTCTCTATTTCACCCTCAGATTTTGTGGCACTTTTTTTTTTTCTCCAATGATTTGGTACCAAGAACACATTCTTCTGCTCTGGTTGAGATGCAGCATGGCCAGTAATCCAGTCAAAAGAGGTAGAGGATGAGGGGATCCTTCTCCACACATTACCTACACAAGAATAAATTAGGAAGGGGAAAGGCCTTGAAGCAGACAAAATGCTGATTCCTTTCTGATTATCCAAAGCCAGCTGCCTTCTTATAAAGCACCAAGGTTGGCTAAATTCCATCACATCAAGGATTAACAAAATTAACAAAATGGCTTCGATACACTCACTTCCTGCTATTCTGATATATCCTGATTTGTGGATAACCCTGATTTTTATTGTAGGAAAGCTGAAACAATGGTTAAGGAGAAGGGGAAGGAAAGTAATCATTAACAGGCAGATCTGTGTGTTCAGTTTAATTTATATGATAACCTTGTGTTAATAAGCAAGTAGTTCATCACAGCTGCTGGATTGAATAAAATCAGAATTAAAACTTGGTATTAGGTCAGGACCAGCTGTTGAATGCACTGATGCTATATCTATCTATCTATCTATCTATCTATCTGTCTATATATATATCTGTGTGACTATCCAGACATCTGAAGATTCTCATTTATGGAATGGTCCAAGGGGAAAATGAGTGCCCCTGGTGTTTTGTACTGTGCTGTTGAGAGTTTTCTGAACTCCAGCCAGCTCATCTGTAAGTGAAACAGCCATAAAGAAAATAAGGGAAAAGTTAATGAGTGGGAAGAAAAGGAAACCAAAGACCACTACTGTTTTCAATAGTATCACTGGATCCAGAGAGCTGACAGTTGAAACTTCATTGGTGACAGGGAATTTATTTCAAAACAGCTAAATGGGAAAGAAACAGCCTGTAAATTACTTCATCTCAGTAATTTAATGCTACAGATCAAACAGTAGATTCCCATTCCAGTTTAGCACTTGAGCTGGTGTTTTAGCAATCAAGCTAGCAAAATCAGGGAAATGCTGGCTGCAACCACAGCAGCAAGTAATGCAAGGACCAGACAGATGCCATACATACCGCCTGAGAGCATTATACATTGTGTATATCTCTTCTCTGTGTAGTGCTGTGTTGCATGTGGAATGCCAGCTTGCTGCCTGTTTGAACTGTAAGTACTGAGCACCAATCTCCCCTTCTTTGGTTGTCTCTGCTTTATTGTGAAGACTCTGCTCCTCCTTTCTTTCAGTTTTTATCTCTTCCTGCTTGGCTGGTACTGAAACTCGTGAGGGGATGGAACCTGTCTGAGTCCTTCCCTTCCTCCCTCCTTTTCTTCAGCTCTGGGAGCAGTTAATCAAAGGACCTGGGAACTGAGGAGAGGAAGAATAAAGCTGTTTTCCTTCCCTCCTGGTTTTAGACTCGACCCTAGGGTCAGTGTGTAGGAAGGGCTTACCTCAAAGGGTATATTTAATTTTCTGATATCAACTGATGCAATACCACTAGTGCCTGATGTGCTTTGAATTACAGAATCACACAATGTCTGGAGTTGGAAGGGACCCATAAGAATCATTGAGTCCTACTACCTGCTCCTTGCAGGACTACCTAACTAAACTAAACGATGCAACTTAGAGTGTCACCCAGAAACTCCTTGAACTCTGGCAGGCTTGGAGCCCCACTTCCCTGGGGAGCCTGTTCCGGTCAGTGAAGAACCTTTTCCTAAAGCCCCCATTCCTCTTTGTAGTGCCAAGACACTGCTTTATGGCCATCATACAGTGTGGCAGCACCACGTGCAGGGGTCAGGGGAGGTGTACTAATTTACATCAGCTGAAGGTTTAATCTGTTTGTCTAAATGGCTATCAGTGTTTGAGTCCCTAACTCCTTGTTGGTTGAAGTGTATTAGCAATTTCAGCTTCTCTGACAGTCTGTGCAGGCTCAAGTTCCCCTGTAACCTACAAAGTTTTCCTTATCCCATCTTTTGTCTCAGCATTTAACCAACTCTCATGTGCTTAAGTCATCTAAGGAACGTCACGGTGGAAGAGCAGAGCATAAGACTACGTGGTAGTCAGGAAAACACCTTCAAGGAAGCCTGTTTGTGGCCAGTGCTTGCAGCTTCTGGACAGTTGTGTTTATTGTCTCATCTGTAAGACTGGCCTCTGCTGGTTTTGATGGGCTTTTGCTCCAGACCTAGGATCACCTGCAAGAGCTGAAAGACAACAGAATTAATCCCATTTTGAAAGTGAAGGACAGGTAACCTGTGTCTTCCTTGCCAGCCCAGACACTAATGTCACTTTTGAGCATAACATTTGCTAATTTTTTTTTCCTAATAATAAGATTATCTCCTCGGATAGAAAGCAATAGGGTTACTAAAGCAGAATGTGTGCTTTTATTCCCAGTCATTCTTTTGTTATTTTTAACCACCTTAATAGTGCAGCTTGAATTGAAAAGCAACATTGACTTCTTTTTCTGTAAGGATTAGAATTACCTGAACCTCAGAAAAATGTAACTCTGGAGGTAAAGAAATGGAGGCTAGTTTGTGTAAATCAATGATGCCTACACAAGGTACAGCCAGAGCTGATTTGATGTTACAGATATTTCAGACCCTCAGTATTACCAGCTAAAAGGCAGAATTAGGTAAGCCAACCTGACTGTTTCTTCATTTTTTAAGCTATACAAGACTGACATGTGCATCTGATGCAGCAGCTTCTGTGTAGCACATTTGAGAACCCCAAACTGAGGGCACAACCAGCAGCAGAATTTAAATACAGACAAAATACTCTCCCTTGTCCTTTATTTTGTCCTTTCCCATCTTCTTGTCACCATCTCCTTCACTTACGCATACATCACAGTTTCTAGGCACCGTTTTGAGACTCCTAGAAATAGGAGAATTTTTCTTTTGCTACATTTGGCAGGTGAGGTCCTATTGCAAGCTTAGCTCAGGGTTTGCAAATACTTGTAAAGATAGAACTGCAGAATTTCTTACAGTAATATTCTTCCCCTTCAGCTCATCACAAGTCAGCTGAACAGCATGGTCATGTCATCTGCCCTTATCATCCTGGGGGAGCTTCTGTCAGTGTGCCCAGCACTTGGGGTCAGCCAGATGTTCAGTGTGAACAGGAGTGTGGAGCCCGCCCTGCCAGCCCTCAGTCCTCAGGCAGGCTGTGGGAACCACTCAGTGCTGCTCTCCTGCCCCTCTCGGGGCTCCGAGCTGTCCGATCCTGTTTCGTGCTGGCACGCCACATGACAACAAATATCCTGAGGATGGTAGAGTCAGGGAAGAAGCTTCGTTTGCTAAATACACAGGTGCTGTTCAAGTGTGAGTAAAAGGTGTAAGTTTAGATGCTAATGAACATTGCATGTCATCACCATAGAAGGAGAAGGTTGGATTAAACCCAATGCAGAGCTTTCAGTTGTATTGACTGTATCCCTTACCTGTGTTAGATGGACTCATGCAGCTGCTTTATCATTAAAGGAGTGGCACAGGGACTTGAAAGAGCTACTCTGATGTTTTATTTTCTTCTTCAGCCACTCAGACTTCACAAGTAGGTTGAGTGTCTCTCCTGACTACGATAAAGAGTCACACCAGATCATGTCACACCTTTGCATTATGTTTGCAGAAGAAATGAAGCAACCCTTCAAGAAGTCAAAGGCCAGAGAGACCTTTATTTGTGCTAAGGAATCTGCTAAAGGGCCTACACCCACCTTCTGTTGTGATAGGAGAGTGATACCTGGCTAATATTTGATGACACTTCATTGATTTTGAGTCAGTTTTTGTAGAATGTGAAAAAAATACTAGAAACACTATAAAATGCCAGTTAAAATCCTTTGATGCATTGTATGGGAATATCACATCTCTCAATTCTCACTCACTAATGCAGTAAGACGGAATGATTCCAACTGAAAGCAGTAATGAGACTAAAATGAAACACTGTTAATATGTTAAGACTGCATATGTTGTGTATCTTCCCAGAAATAATTACTGCAGATTTCTTTGAGCTTTATTGATCAGCAGGAGTTTTGCACATTCATAAACTATATAGTCCAAACATAAACAGAGCTGTACTATATATCCAGCAGGCATAAGGCATGAAAGACTTTGTCACAATCAGAATGAATTAGCTATTAAGGCTTTCAGAGAATAATAGCTGATGAACCAAATTTAGATACATGATGTTTTCATAATGGAGTTTCTGTTCGTAAGTTTGCTCATACACATTACTGCCTTTTTACAGTTTATGAGCAAACTCATCATTTTTATGCTTTAAAAAAGTGATTGTGAGACTAAAGAGATTTACTTCCAAGGAAGTACTTAAAGAGCTAAATATGCACAGCATGGGAGAGAGGGGGCTCAGATGAGACATAAATCTACAAATACTCAAGGAGTATAAATGCTGTGGACAGAAAGGAAGCATTCATGGTGCTGCAAAGGGCAGTAAGTAGGAGCAATTGCATGGAACTAACAAAAGGAGTGTTCGGACTGAGTGTCAGCAAAACCTTTGGTACTGGGATGTGTAATCAGAATCCACTGTGATGGAAATTGGTAGAAACAAACTGCCCTTTCCCTTCTGCTCTGAAGTTCATGTAGTAGATTAATACACTGGGATTTTATTGACTGTAATTGCAGTTATTGTTGCAGTCCAGGCACTGTCCTGTCATTTCTCATTTGCTGCTCTGTCTCTTTCTGTACGAGTCTTCCAGGCTGCAGAGGAAGTCACTTTTAAGTACAATTCCCACTGCACTTTCTCTTCTGTTCTCCTCTCCTTGCTCAGTACCTTGGAAAAGAAAATCAAAGGAAATTTAAAAAAAAATAAGAGAATCTTTCATAATGTTCCTACTCCCTATTAATATATCAGATCAAGATGCCTTCAGGGAATTATGTTAAATCAAACTTCTTGTGAGAACTAGTGATACATTGAACACTTTTGCTTTCAAAAGTGGAAGAAAGTTTTGTTGAGGTTTTTTTGAGCGCTGACAAAAGCTGTACCGTATCAGTTTTTATTCTGTAAAAGTCAAGTACCAGTATGTTATTAAAAAGCTATTCTGGGAGTCTTTGAAGATGGTTGAGGATGAACTTCATAGTGCTCTGCTTACAAAGCCAGATCCAACAATGGCAAAAATACAGGACCTTTATAAAGAATGGGTGGTTCTCCAGTACCTGGACTTCTTTTATTTAGTATCTCAGTGGGAATTCTGGCATTGGTTCAGACTTTTCTTAGGTGGCTTGAATTTTTCCAAAGTGTGGAATATGCAGTAATTTGGCAACAGTTTACAGCATTCAGAGTCTCTGAACTGTTATCCCTTTTGGTGTTCAACTTACGCATCAGAGTTTGTTGATGCATCTGTCATAATTTGGTTGGGCATGGAGATGCTACACTGCTGCAGGGAAGGCAAAAGATTTTAACAATGCCAACCATAGTAATGAGACATCATCACTCAATCCATCAGATGATATTTAAATATAAATACTATAATCTATTATAAAATAATAGAAAAAATTGCAAAGGGTATTAAATAGGAGGAAAGCTTTAAATTTTCAGGCAGCATGATAAAGTGTGGCTGCTGTAAAATACATTAAGTTCTTTTGACTTTAAAATGGAGCTCTGCGAATTTCTAGGTGTCCCGGTTTCAGCAGGGATAGAGCTCATTTTCTTTCCATGACAGTAGGTAAAGGTTTGACATCATTTATTTAAAAAGGAGAGATACTATTTACACCTTCAGTATTAAATACAGGGTGCTATCCCTGAAGAGAAGGAAGTGTGCAGGATGTGAGGTTACCTTTGACAGTATTTCTGTTCATACCAAATTGCAGTCTAAAAATCAACCAGAGTTCTTTCAAATGTGTGGAGATCCTGCATTTTAATGTACATACCTTTGTCTCATAGCAGAATAAAATGATAAATGTAATAATTGGCTCATTGTGGACCATACCAAGCCTCACATTTCTTGACATGGAGAAGCAATGACACCTTCTTCCAGAGTAAGAAAAGGCTACGTCTAAAGTGCTTAACCTAATTTAAAGCTCCCCAGTAGAAAAGACACGTAAATACTGGAGGGGAAGGGATCCAGTGGTGGGCCACTGTGATGATTGTGGGGCACATGATGTGCAAGGACAGAGTGAGAGAACTGGGTTTGTTCTGTCTTTAGAAATTAAAGCAGGGAGGATATTTTATTCATTTCTTCAACTACCTTGCAGTAGAGTCAAAAGAAAATAGAACTTTTGGAAGGATTCACAGGGATGGTGCGAGAGGTAACAGGCACAGGTTAAAACCGAAGGACATTCCAGCTAGAGATGCGGAATATTCTTGGTTTTTTCTTATCATGAATATAGTCAAGTGCTGGAAAAAGGTATCCAGTGAGGCTGTGGGTGACTGTCCATCTTCATCCTTGGAGATGCTCCTAAGGTGAGTGGGCACAGCTCTGTACAGCTTCACATAGCTGACTGTGCTTTTAGGAAGGGGTTGAACCAGGCAATCCTCAGAGGTCGCTGACAACCAGTGTATTTCTGTGATTCTAAGAGACTCTGTCTTCTAGCAGCCAGAGCTGGTTCGTTCTTGAGCACCAAAGTTATATATGTACACATTAGGACCAGGCAGACAAATTAATAACCCTTCCAGGCTATGAAGACCAACTATCTTAGCCCAAAGAATGGTCTGTAATTGCTTCTGCTGAGGTGTGTATTCATTAGGAAGTGACATGTAATACTGGAATTAAAGATGATCAGTGAGGATTTGGTAATCCAGCCTCACTAAAAGGCAAAATGCTTGTATCATTTGTATCATCACTGTACCAAACTTGCAGTTAATGTTACAGAGGAAGGACTGTCTGTAAATTTTCCATTTTTTTTTCTCTTCATTATGGGAGCTGATGCAGGTGGAGAGCAGTTACCTTGATAGAGCATTTTCACAGGATCAACCTCCCTGCTCATGTGTTGTACTTCATACTGTCTGTCAGAAAAGAAGCCAACTGTCCACCTTTCAGGCTATTTAGACATGATGGAAAACAGCACAGGCTGCCTGTTGAAGTTATTTGTTCAGTTTCTTAGGAAGGTTATGCTAATTTGTATGCAGTTTGGTGTAAATAATATATTTGCTAGGCCATGAACTTTAAAATTGTTTTCGAATTCCAAAGAAACAGCTGGCTCTCGGGTCTTCCTACTACTTTCATGTTTGTTGAAGAGGATTTGAATAATACTTCGCAAGAAACTTCTGTCTCCTGTCATGAGCTAAGTTGAGAAACAGGTCTGGTGCACTGAGATCGTACTGTCCTCTTCTGAGACACTCCCCCATCAAACTAAAAGCATTATTCAGCAAGCAGTGTAAACACAGCAGTCGCAATTTTGCCATTAGTTATATCGTATTTAGTCTCACGGCAAAATGTTGGGAGGCTAACAAAACAATCCCACATTGGTTTTCATTGTATTGTGCCACTTTTGTCTTTGGGAGACTGAGAGAAGATCAGCTACTCCTGACACGGAGAGATGGGCAATTTGGGCAACATGATCCAGCTATTGAGAAGATTTGGGAAGGAGAGGCAGTGGGGAAGCAGAAGGCCCAATCCAGTGTATTAGTGTGTGATGTTAGTCATCATGCAGAGAGGCAGGTGTCTATAGCATCTGAGAAACCAGGGAATCCTGTTTGTTTGGGAGGGAAATACAATTCACTTGTTGTTCTGTGCCTGTGTGAGCAGCGATGGAAACGTGGTTTAAGTGATGTACATAGGCTACAGTTCTTGATTCTCCAACTGATATTAACACGCTGAATGAACAAAACTGGAAGTTGTGGGTCAAAAGTCTGGTACAGATCCGATAGGGATGAAGTTGAAAGTTGGGACCTCCTCTCCTCTTGCAGACTTTTCTCTCTCTGACAGCAGGAGGGTGGTGCATGTCCATGAGGTAGGCTTGATAGCAGTTGCATACTTCCTTTTCCATACTCCTTTAATGAGAATCTGTGGGAAAGTCAAAGGCTTTGTAGAATCTGAAGATAGCTGCTGAGAAACTGCCCTTACTTTTCCTAAGGGTTGGAAATCAGCAGTGGTAGACAGAAAGGTGTCACCTCCCTCATCAAAATTTCTGCGGGGTTATTTCAGGCGTAATTTATGAAAAGCTAAACATTAGGGACCTCTCCACTGAACCTTTGCTGGGTTGCATCCCACTATTTGACAAGTACTATGGTGAAGCGTTTCTCTGTTCAAGGTCAGATTAATCTTTTTTTATGGAGTTTCACATGAATGCTTTGCTTTGGGATTGTTATTTCTCCATGCATAAATCTTTATTATACCAACAGCCTACAGCCCCAGTGAACCAAACAAAACTCAATTTTATTCTTCTCTGTATTTATCACCACAGTGAGAGAACTCAATTGAAAAGGAACTGTGAGAGTTTCTAGCAGGTGTGGTGGGGGTTTAGGTGCTGTGAGCCTTCAGTGAGTTCATGTTTCTTCTGAATTTGAATGGTATATGCCAAGCTGGGTCTGGCCCTAGATTGGGCATCATTCCCTTTAGGATGATATTGAGGATGGAACTGAAAATGAACTGTTTTTGGAAGGTGCTGTGGAATAGAGGAGCAGATTGTGCATGTGTCCATGCATGCACTTCAGTCTGGTGAGTCACAGGATGTGCTCAAGTGTGCAGGCCGTGCTTTGCAGCCAGCACAGGCTGAAGCCTTGATTTCTGCTTTCCAAGGTGTTGGTTTGGGCTCAGGTGCAGCTCTTCTTTAGAGGGGGGTGACAGATGAGCTGACATGGAAGTGCTTGTAGCTTTTACCGGGTGATGAGTTTGAAGCCTCCACGTTGAGGTTGATCTCATTTAATTAATGTTTGTAATGAAAGATACAGCGCAGGTCTCTACTGTCTGCACACATGGGGATTCCTAATACGTTTTAGTTATCTGTGATATAATCATGTGGGCTCTGTCAGTGGATGCAAATGTAAAAGAAGAGTTAGATATTTTATATAAAACCAAAATATTTTTCTATGGAGATAAGGCATAATCCTGCTTATCTAGGTTTTGACTTTCTGAACAATGTATGTTAGTTTTGGTTCACTGCATGACTTCCAAGACCTGCAGTGCATGAAACCAAATTCCCAGCTTGGAGGACCCTCTCAGTCTGTGTTGGAAAGGACTTAAACATGATACATAACCATCACTGAGAGGATTTTTATTCTGATATTTCCTAAATTTTGAGTGCTTGACTCCACAATTTTGGCATCTTTTCTGATGGCAATGTCATACCTATTTCTCTAGTATGACCTGAGGAAGGCAGGAGCACCATCATGGTCTCACCAGAAGGTCCAGCCTCCTTCTGCTGGTGGACCCTGGCACAGCTGGCAACAGCAGCTCCCTGCTCCAATCTGAAGATGGGAGCTTTTAGCAGAGTTGGTGTTGCAGGGGAAAATACTCTTGAGACATGAAATTTCGCTTAATTTGTTGCCAATTAAGACAAAATTTTAATTACTGATCCTAGTATTGAGAAATAATGACATGCTTGAGAAAACACTGCAGCTTCCCTCCAGACACCTTTCCTCCCCCCTTGCCAGTCTCCAGGCCACTCCCATACTCCCATACAGTACTGGGGGTCAGTGCAGGGCCCTTTCCTTTTTCAGCCATTTTTTCTTTCTTTCTCCTTTTATTTTTGCCATGGCTCCAGCATGGGGGTCCTCCCCAGGCCACCATCTTCTCAAAGGCCTCGTTCCTCCTGGGTATCCATGTGCACAGGTGTCCCCTGCCCCCCGTGTCTCTTGCCTGGATTGTCTGCTGCTTGTAGGTCCAGTTTTTCTAAAACTTGTAGCCAGATGATATCCTAAGCCAAACCATTCCCCATCTGCTGTTAAAAAAGTTCTTACTTAGGGTTCCCTTTCTCCTGCAGTCACTCCCTGGCTTCATCTGTACTCTCTCCACGCTGCTGCTTGCAGAGAAGGGATAAAAAGCTTTCTCGAGAGCGCAGAGAAAGCAGATCCCTAAGTTTTATTCCAGTTCCTGGACACACCCGCTGTTCCAGGTCATGTGTTGTGAAGTGGGGCTGGAGGTTATTTGCTTTGGGGAGATGGCAGAAAGGCACCACAGGAGCAGAAAAGATCTGTGGGATGGTTTGTGAGTTGTCTGGTCGTGCGTGAGCATGTGGGTGTATGATTTGCAGGTTTTAGCTGCTGAGCCCTCTCATCTCTATGATGTGTGAAATGCAGTCTCTTGAAAGCTAATAACTTTCCCACAAACATCCACTGGTAGCTGGGTAAGACAAAAGGCTGAAATTTCAGTGCTTGAAACGGAGCTGCACTTTGTCGGGTCCCTGCTCTAAACAGTATGAGAGGATTTCAAATTCAAGCACCAGAAATTTAACCTCGGAAGAATAGCACACTTTGCCCTGCTTCATTCTTAGAAGTAATTGGAGTGCTGTTTTTGACGTTCTTCCAAAAGCTTTTATCCTTTCAACAGAAACAAGCACGGAATATATAAGCACAGCCAATTAAGGTTTGGCAAAATGATAAGCTGATGAAACTGAGATCCTGTGGTAGGAAATGCTGATCACTGTATATAATGGGTAACAAACAGTCTTTCTCCTTTGTTCTAGAAATTGTCTCATGCAATCCTGTCTATGCCAGGGAATTTCACAGGGAGAGAATGGTGTTTGCATGCACGTTTTGGAAAAGTGATGCTTTTACGGATGAGCAAAAAAGTACTCTACAGCCAGACAGACAGAGCAAAGTATCTGTGCATCTTTGCAAAGAGGGACATGCTTTGTCCTGTTCCAGTTAATGCTAGGCAGCAGGCTAAAACTGTAAAAAATAAGCAAGCTGCACCAAGACAGGTTTGCAAAGCCATACAGAAGGTCAGTGTTGGATGGTAATGATATGGAAATCAGCTTGGATCACAGGCATAAATGAGTTCTGTGATTCAAAACTGGGAAGTAATAGGATCCAGTATTAGGGTCCGGCAGGTGTAAAAATACCGGTGATGAAAATTTGAAAATAAATAATTTAAGATTCATGGGGCAAAATGCAATGACTACTGTAGACACAGTAATTGTACCAGGGAAGAAAAGTATTTTCCCCTTCGTGACTTTTTGCCCTCCATTCAGTCACATAAATCCATGGGTTCAAAGGTTTGGTTTTGACTTACAAGGCAGTGCAGAAATTCTGATAAAGGCTTAGTAGCTATTAAACTTTCATAGGTTTGCAGCCTTGTGGTTGAAGAGACAGTAACTGCTTTTTTTCTCTTGGGGATGGGTTTCCAATTAAGTCTGTGTTGCTCAGTATTAGAATTCCAGCCTTACAGGCTGCTAAGTGTGTGAATGTTGTGTTATAGGGAGCTGGACCTTTGCCTGAACCTAAAAAGTTTCCAAAACTACTCTCTCCTTTACCTATCGATGCAAAACTTGGTTTCATTTAATGCTCTGATAGCACTCTAAAGTCTGTAGGTGCTGTGTTGATGCTGCTGCAGACCCATCCAGCATCATAACAAAATGCAGAGGATGTGGTTTCCCCGAAGTGTTTGGCATTGCCAACAGTTCTTCTCACTGAAGTCAATCAGAGCTGAGGGCTTTAGAGTATCTACCTGAAATCCCTGTGTTAAAAGTTTTTTATCCAGTCCTTCGAGCTTTTGACTCCTGGGTTTTAGGCAGTCCATGGCTTATGAGAAGAGAGAGATGTGGGCCAACTTTGCTTTGATGTCTTCAGTACAAATCAGCCCCTTTCAACTGAAACTCATGGGTGATTTGTGTAGCTCCCTGAAACTGCTCATAAAGCTAACTTGGTGCACCTTTCAGTTCCCCTTGATCCCACAACTATCCTTGGAAAGAGCTATGACTTTATGATTTATGGCCCAGGCCACCTTCTCTTGCCATGGGAAGTTAAGCTGTGGGTTTCACAGATATCATTGGATATCATCACTCTTGTCCAGTGGGGAAAAAATAAAGAACCTAGCATGGGAAGACTCCTCAAGGTTTGCTGTCAAAGAGAGTGCTGGCTTGCTCTTTGTGGGGTTTTAGGCTGTTCTACTGAAACCAGTGCTATGAATGAGCCCTGCCTATGCCCAGCCACTGTGGTGTTTCCTAGTCCTTCACCTGCTTTTTCAGTTGCAGCAGCTTTGTATCCTGCTGCCTGTATGACTCCCACTCCCCATTCTGCATGATCTGCTGAATGTACTTACTGTGCATCCAGAAAAAGCTGATATAGATGTTGATGGCTTTTGCTTTTGTTTTATCCCCTGTCCTTTCTTCTCTTGACAGTTTTTTATCATGCTGTTAATTGTATTTCTGTTGGAGCTCACTGTTGTGATTCTGTTCTTCGTCTACACCGACAAGGTAAGTCAAATCCTTCATTTTTCTTTCCCCTTCAGCAAATTTATATGCCCCTTTTCCCTATAAATAAACCATGAAGCACTTGGCTTGGTATGCACATCATGCTTCTGTCTTCTTTGAGACACTCCTCTCACAAGGAGCTCTCTCAGAATGCATAAAAAGCCTGGCAGGACTGGGCTGTCTTGCTTGCTCAAGTGTACAACTCAAGGTCACAGATACTGCCAAGTGCATCTGTCATTAACAAAAAAAAAAAAAAAAAAAACAAAAAAACAAAAAACAAAAAACAAAAAAAAAAAAAAAAAAAAAAAAAAAAAAAAAACCACCACACAAAAAACCCCAACCAAAACAAAAGACCAACCAACCAACCAACCAAACAAAACACCAAAAAACCCCTACAAACAAACACCAACCCCCCCCACAAAAAAAGCAAAGAAGCCAACAAGCCTTACTAGGAGCCTGTAGGAAGAGATACCCATCAGAGTGAATAGGATTTTAAAAAATGTGTTTATGGTCTAAGAGCCACATTGATATTGTTAAAAAGGAAATGTACTCTGCACAGGCAAAGGCATAAAATTCATTATCTTTCTACATTGCTTCTTGCAGCACATGGGTACTTAGAGCCTAGTGGAAAGCCAAGGTAAATGCATAAAAGTTCAATAAACACAGCTTTTGTTTGTGCTTTCACGTTTTACTTATGTTTGACCATTGTTCCTTCTGTGGTAATGGCAATATTGCCTATCTGAATTATATTTATCCTTAAAATATTTTTTCTTTCAAAAAATCTTAAATGAATAAATCCAAAACAAGGGCATAATTGTGTGCCATCTGCTTATTCAATCAAAATCAAAAGTCCCTTACAACTGAAGACTAAGGGAACTTGAAAATCACAGGGAAGGTTGCAAAATTTTACCATGAATTAACATTCATCATGTACATGAGTGATAAGCACTTTCTTCTGGAATGGGAAGGCAATAGCAAAAAAAAAACCAAAACCAACAAACCAACACCAGCACTGTGTTCATTAATAAATAAATTATTAATTAATATAATGAGTAGTATATTAGTGACATGAGTGATTATGTATTAGTCATATAAGTGAGTGATTGTCAGGTGCAGTTCTGAAGGACTTTAAAGAGCTGGGTTGCCAGACAGTGTTCTGTAGCTGGAACATGGAATTAACTTGCCAGGTAATTACAGTAGAAGGGACAATATAAAATTACTTATATCCATTATTGGATTCTGAATTACTTGTCAGCTCTTGGGAGAAAGATCTACACATCATATAGGAGTAAAGGCATCTACTTAATATACAGTGGGCCTCCAAAACCCAAACATAACATTTGATTATATTTAGAAAGAAAATCAGTTAGAAAATATTATCATGTCACTGTGTAACAGACCTGCCTCACTGTGAATATAATGTTGAGTTTTGGTTACAGAAATGATGAGAAGTGCTAGAAAGGTGGAAAAGAGCTGTCGTGAAGAGGGATTATGGAGAAAACCTAGATTCAGTTTGGGAAAGGAAAGAGATCCTCTGCTTAGGAGATCTTACAAAGAGTAATTACAGTAGTTTCTAAAATAATGGCAGACCTAAAAGAAAGACCTGTCCTGAACACAGAAGAAATACATGAAAATGTTTCTGATTAGGTTTATAAAATAAATGTTTCTTATGTTCCAAGTCATCATCTTGTAGAACTCGTGTTGTTGGCTGGTGTTGAGGCTGATATATCAGTAAATGTGTGGGTGTGGAGGAAAGAAAAAAAACCAATTAAGTGTTTTTATTTGTAGAGTAGTCAGTGCTGTTAGATTGACAGGTGTGTCACAGAGTGTTTGTCCTCACTCTTCAGAGGTAGAAACAGTGAAAAAGTATCAGGAAGGATTCCCTCCCTCCTTCCGCCTGTTGGTTTGCAGTGGTTTTTATTGATTCTTAATAAAGAGATCAGGAAATTAACTTTCCTCTGACTCACATACTGCAGGAGGTAGTACCCTGCAGTTGTCTGTAAGATCAAAAGAGAGTCTAAAATATGGGCTCCAGTTCAAGTGCAGTTTTACTGAGTTAACAAATTGCTGTAGTCTGGGTATTGGAGATGATCAAATTTGAGGCTCTTAATGTTCCTGTATGACTTTAAATCTTATACTGAGGAAATCAATAGTTTGTGTTACACTTGCAGTCCTGCCTACTGCAGAATAAATAAAATAGCAACAGCAGCCTAAAACTGATATTTTCATACAGCATGTTTAGAGTTTGTGTGCTGGCTTTCCTGGTGTCAAAAACAATATTGCCTCATGTATGGGGAAGTAGCAAACCCAAACAAGTCCACCACTGTAATTCAGTTAATGTAGATCCTTGGAAAATCAGTGAAGGCACATTCTATACTGACACTCGTCCATCAGAAGAAAGTAAGGTTAGTTTTGTGTGCAAAAGGAGAAAAGGACTCTGCAGATTGTCACTTTGAGCAATGCCAGCCACAGGATGGGTGTGCATCCAAATGTTTGTGAGACACACTGCGTGGGCTCCCAGGTGGTGAAGCAGTCTCTCTGGATCCATTGCTGGGACTGTTGCTTTAGTACTGTGTTAGTTACTAAAAAGCATCATGGCAACAGTTCTTCACAGCCATTCACAGATGGGCTTTTGGCACAGGGCTTTTTATTCTCTTGCTGTGGAAGGCGTGCAGCTGTGGACGTAAACTGGGAGTCACAACAGCCTCAACTGACCTATTCTCATTCGTGAGCTTGGGAGAAGCCCAAAAAATACCTCTGCCTCTCATTCTAGTGACTCGGTAGCAGCTTCTCTGAGCTTTTAAGCAGCCAACTTGATCTCATGCCCTAGGATGTCATCTTTTCTTTTCTTGATGGACAAAGGTTTATCTTGATCTCATGAGATAAATGCTGACCTGAAGTTGAAAACTCTTTCTCTGAGCTGGCTATACAGTGTGCTACTGTGAAGAGAGAGGGACTTGGAGAAAGCTCAGAAATCCAGAGTGTAGGGAGGAGAAGGGGTAATGCCTTGTTTCTTGGAACTGCACTGTAGATCTCCTTGGCAGGGCCTGAGCTCACACCTTGTTCTCTATTCCTCCAACTGCCCTGACTAGTTGTGTTGCAAAATACGAATCTCTTGACTTCTGCAGAAGTGAATGTGGGCTGTGGTGGAATGCATTCCTGTAGGGTGGTTGTCAGAAAAAACCTATAGCCCTTTTATTTTGTCCCGGCTGTTGTCAAAGCAGCAGAGGGACTGGTTCATAGTCTGTCTCCAGCTTAACGTGAGCACTTGAGGGACTTGGAAACTCCTGTTGACATTTGCACACATTCATATAAAAATTCCTAAAGTGTGGCTTTTAATTTTTTGATGTCAGAAGTACCAGCCCAGGAGATGTGGGTACGGAATGGAGTTTGTGTGATTATGAGAACTAAGGCAGGTTGTTATCTCCCTGAGTGCAGTACTTTTTCAGGCTACATTTATGCCCCCATTTCTAGGAATCCAAACTCCAGGGGCATTTGATACTTTTATATGTTTGACATCTCTATATGAGATACTCTGTATTTATAACACATCCACGGAGTACTGAGAGGGTTAACCTTAATTTTATTGTGATAAGGAGAAAGCAGCAGAGCCCTATCCTGTCAGTGGTTGGATACTCTTATTTCTCAACACCAGATTGGATCCTGCTAGAATGTAAATTATGCTAATAAAATGCACAGTCTTGTACCAGTTCTAACTTGTATAATCCTCCTGGTTTTAGCATCTGTATTTATTTTTACTTTGATGATTCTCCTGGAGGAATAGAAAAAGAAAAGTCCATATTTACTTTTTTGCAGACGTAATAGGTGATTTTTTCAGTAGATGTCTGCATTTTATATAATTTACAGGCAGAGCTATGTAATGCCCACAAACGAAAGAACAGAACTAAACCACCATAATGTGGGGTTGGTTTTTTGGGTTTTTTTTTTTTTGGGAGGGGGGTGTTTTGTTTTGTTGGGGGGGTTTTTTGGTTGTTGTTTTTTGTTTTGGTTTGGGGTTTTTTTCTTTTTAAATGTCAAACCAAGTAACATAAGCCAGGAAGGAACAAAAGCACTGAAGAATCACTGACTATGGTATTTGATTATGGGAGCAGTTACTGCTATTGGCAACTTGAAGTTAAGATGAGAATTTTCAATAAAGATTAGGCCATTAACTCGCTTGGGTCCCTGTGAAAATTACATGCCTGCTTAGCTGTGTTGAAAATGGCCCACAGAATAGCCCACGGAGGATTGAAAAATAATGCCTACTTCTGTTTTTCATGAAATGTGTGAAAATGATCTTGTTTTCCATGCTGCTCCTCTACAGCTTTTGCTGCTATCTTGTAAAAAAATGTGGTCTGTAGATTGATGCATTTCTTGCTTTGTTTCTGAAAAGAAATTGAAAATTGTTTTAATTCCTCATTGATATTTTGCCTCGTCCCATACAAAGACAGCAGGCTGGAATTTAGTGGATATGATTTCAAGTATAGCTCAGTCCTCACAACCTCTTACACATTTGACTTTAGAAAATGGAAAAACAGAATCTCTTCCACCTGCTGCACTCGTGCAGTTGCTCACAGGAATGATCTGATCCTGCTGAGCTGCTCGCTGGTGTGAGGGAGGGATTCACAGAAAACTGATGGAATTATTCATATAGAAAGTTTAGCTCAAGTCTGCTGCAGAAACTTGTTCTCACTGAGCTTCTGTCAAGAGAGCTTAAAAGTTTTCCATGTTTGCCTTTGACAGTGCAGCAGAAATGTCTCCCTGGGTAATGAAGTGCCTCATGTTCCCAGTCAGCACAGCCCACAGCACAGGTCTGTCCAAAACACACACACAGGCCATGTTAACATTGCTGAAAGTGGAGAAATGGAGCCTAAAGTGAAGAGACAAGATTACCCAAACTGTATGCAGTTCAGAGATGGTCTTAATTTACTGGAAAACAACAGGCTGTGGAAAATCCTGCAAAATTGGCAGAGTGGTCGCCGCACCACTGTTCAGTCAGATGGCCCTTTTCTAGCAGTGTTTCTCCATCAGCACTTGACTTTGCCTACACCATCCCCTTCTTACTGTTGGAACTCTTGAGTGGTGGTAGAATTGTTGGGTGCCTGTATCCTCCTTTGCCACAGTGAACAAGGCTGTTCCTGCTGCTGTGCAAGGCTGGGATCATTTCAGGACAGAATCTGTGTGGGTAGTGTGCACACTTGTCAGCACACAGAGAAGGCTCTCTAGAGGACAAGGCCAATTTGAACTCCCTCTGGTATTTCTGTGGGGATGTGCAAGTCCTGGCATATGTACGTGGTGGTTTCTGAGCAGCCTGTGTGTTAATGCTTTATTTTCCAGTTAAGGTTCCATTTGGTTTGTCTCTAAAAGACCTTTAAGATTATTGAGTCCACCAATCAAGCAGTTCCTGGCATGTACCAGCTCTCTGGCAGTGTTCTGGAATTCGGGTTTTGCATTAAGTGCTGACATAGCTAAAAGCTGTTTCTCAGGATCAACAGGAGTAGCACTGCGGGCAGACTTGGAGGAATCTATAGATTGCCTCCTGGATGGTGATGCACTGCAATTACTGCTCTGTGAGTCTGGTGTGTTAGCTCTGGTCAAGTATTTTATTTCTCTAATGCAAAATAATGTTACATAAATGGTGATATAAAATAAGAAAAGACAGAAGTGTCTCTGTGGTTTATTTTACTTGGTAATAAGCTTAATTTTTTCTAGTTTATTAGCATTTCAGTACTGGTGTCCCACAATAGGGAGTTGCAGAAATTTCATCAAAAGAATTTAATTATAGCCAATTTAGTTTGGCTTCTTTTCAGCAAAGCATTCAGGCACAGGTTTAAATCTCTCCCTGTTCTGCGCATAACCTCATTGCATGCTTGAACCCATGTGACTGATTTAATCGTATGCTCAAGTCTTGTTGAAGTTGATCTGCACCTTATGGGTCTCTAAAAGAAATATTGCTAGGAAAGTGCTAATGACAGTGAAGAATTCTGGCGTGTGTAAAGAGGCATCACATCTTTCATTCCATAAGGAATTTAGTGAAAAATAATGAATGTTTGCTTTAAAGCATTGTTGGTTAGCTTTTTCCATTTGCTCTGAACAGCTTTCTGTTTTGTATCTTGAACTCCAACACATCACTTTAACCTTTTTTAGGCAGGAGGAGGTGAGGGGCATGGAATTTATTTGCCTGTGCAACTGAAAAAACCAAACACACCAAAGGAAATCCCAGTAGTTTCACTAATTCATTTCTCTAAGTAGGATTTCACTGAAGGTGCACTTCCAAAATGTTATTAACAGGCTTGTTGAAGGATAGTACAGTATTGATGAAAAGAATTAAGTGCATGCTCAGAAATAGGTGTATTTAGGAACAATAGCTGCCGATAAAATGCATTAGGGCTCCCCGTTGGGAACTCTTGATCAATGGTTGATCAAGGCCTAATTGATTCCTTGAATAAAACGTTAGCAGGGGAATGGGTGCAGGGAAAGGCAAATCAAACTCTCCTAAATTAAGCTCCATGCCTAACACAAGTACTCTTTGTAAAGATCAGATAATGCAGCAGCCTGCCAGCTCTTTGTGCCTCCTGTCTTCCTATTTTGGCTGAGTTCAGAAGTGAAGATGCAGGTCGGTGTCTCATCCTCGGCAGTATGGATTTTTGCTCATATTGCACTAAGTTCAGTATTTTCCATAGTGTCCTGCTGCACAGTTTGGAATAGTGCTTTTTTCTCAGGAGAAATCCAGTTCTAACCCCCAGCCTAGCTAACTGGTATATTAATTCCCAGATCTGTATGGATGAATCAAACAGAGCTGTTGCTGCCATTGTGCCTGGCTTAAAGCGAGCCAGATCTATCTTTTATTTCCTGACATCACTAAATTCTTCTAAGGGTTTCCTGATAAATATTTGGTAATGTATCAGTCTACAGCAGAAAGATATGTAATTTGGCCTCCTTCTTGCTAGTTTGCAATCTCTAATTACAGGTTAACTCATGATCTCAGGAGCATGGCAAATGATGTCTTTGTTGTGGAGCACTTTTACAATGATCTGTTTCCCATACCTGAAGTTTCAGGTTTCACAGTAGACAAAGTGTAAGTGGGGCAGGTCTTCAACCAGCCTCTCCCAAGGAAGACTCTGGAATACAGTAGTGGTGGTTATTAAATACTTTGCACGTCTGTGTGCTTTCCATTCATCCCCTTAAAGGGCGTTACAGGAGGTGAGTAGTTCAGCTCTGCTTTTGCTGACTGGGAGAAGTGATGTTAAATGCTACATCCTGAGGGTGCAGTGTGTCCCGGGAAATACGTACTGCCCTCGTGTCTGAATGAATGGAATGGGACCTTACTGTTCCGCTGTCACTGTTAAGTACCGAGAACGGTGAGAAACAACACAATCCAAGTTCAGGAAGAAAGTAGTTATTTAGTCAATTATAATTTGGTTTATATAACTTGGTTCCCAAAGATGACAGGAGGTCATTGGATCTTGGACCAGCCACCCCCTGTCCCATTGGCTAAAGCTCACAACACCTACTTCAAAATATTATTTCACTCTGTACCATAACAACTCTGAAAAACAGATCCCAAGTGCACAGATAAAGACCAAGTTTACAAAAAACCTGTAGCAGTGTTTATCGTAGCTTTCGTGAGAACCACAGAGTTCTCACAGAATGCCGCAAAAAGCTGAAAAATTTCTCTGTCAAAGCTTTTCAGCGTCTACATTCCACAAGACCAGTTTTTACTCAGTTTTGACTTAGCTGTGGTCACATAAGAAGCCATTTCAGCATCTGGGTGGATCTGGAACTGAGTGCACGCCAGTGTTGAGTACTGACGGAAGTGAAGTGAGCGGCCCTGGCTTACGCACACCTCATCAACATCAGCTTCAGCTGGTGACTGACCCCCAGCTTGCATCTCCTAACTGCTGGCACTTGTTTTCTACAATTTTATTTGACTAAGGGAAGAAAAGAAGAAGGAGAAAAGAATGGTTTAGAAACGCAATAAAATAAATAATTAAGGCAGCTTTAGCCATTTAAATACGGGCAACAGCAAATGCTGAGGGATGACTGAGGTAGTATATTGAAACAGACAGCACATTTTTTATTCATTCTATGAACATTTTTGATGTGTCACAATATATTTCAGGCAACATTAGAAAATCACAGTAAACTAAATGCTTAACATTTTTTACATATTAGAAAAAGAGAGAGGAAGATGACTTTTTGTGTTATCAGACTGTAAGCAGGCCAATAGCATATAGTCCTTGTCTTGGATTTGTCAGCTGCAGTTGAAGAATGATGAGCTAGGTTTACCACTTTATTAGGCATAATTTACAGCTGAGGTTTTTTAAACTCCTTCCTTTGATTTAACTCAGCAGTGGTATGCAGTGAACTGGTTGAGACAAGGATCTGTTGATCAGCAGCTCCAAACCATTACTAGTTCTTGGCTCTCTTAAGGGTGGAGTGTGTTTTGAATGACCCTTCAAGGCCACATATCATGCTCAGGGACTTAGTATTACCCAAACTCCCTGATATATCCAAGGCTTCTCATTGGAAATATTGCCGCACTGCAAGATGGTGCAATCTTTTCCGTTGAGAATTTTGTGGGTTGAATTCTTGCTGTGAAGTTCAGGCATAGAAAGGAGGTTCAGCAACTTTCTAGATACCAGCCATTGTACCTTTTGAAATATATTCCCCAGACTTACAAAGCCAGCATAATCAATGGTGATTAACAACCAGTGGTCATTGATGCCTGCTTGCTGGAATCATTTGTAATATGAACTAACGATCTTTAATCATTTGGGGTCTTGGGCTCCCTGAATCTATGTGCAACAAAATCCATGATTGACTTGATAGTAGGAAGTGGCTGAGCTGGAAGATAGAGTAGATTTTGTGTAAAGGGGTATGTCTTGACAGGGAGCAGAGTAAGAGCTTTATTTTACATTTTCTGAGTGCACACATTTCTTACTTGACATGTACAGTGCCTCTGATAATTTGGATGATAGTAATATAAAACAATTCCGCTGCAGTGTCCTGGCATTAGCAATGAGAGAGGCTTGTGCAGAAATTGTTTTAACTATGGCACAATCTTAATTCACTTTGTTGTACTGCAGTCATTTTGTGTACACTCTTCTATGCCTTTAAATTGCAGGGAAGGCATCCCTGAGAACAGAGGATTTTCAGAGAGGTTGTGCTTGTCGAAACCCATTCACCCCCCTGCTCCTGCTACTAATTGTCTTTGATACAATTTCTTAATGAGTTGATTTCTGTGGTCGATTATTGAATTATTATACAACAATATGTGTTTTTATTTTCTTGCTTTCTCCATTTTGCGCTTTACTGCCATAATCCAAGGATGATGTTGTTCTCCCAGACATTTTTGCCATCTGCACCTTGCCTCTGAACCACAGGAAAGCAGAACAATGCATGTCATCTCCTTCAGCAGTGCTGATGTTGCCTCTGTTGACAAAGTCCTAACCTCAGCATTTAGGGAACCTTTTCAGAGGTCACCTTGAAGGGCATAATTTAACATGCATACTGAATTGCATGTTAAATTGGTAAATTATGTAAATGAAGCAAAATTGAAAAGATACAAAATAACATTGAAGATATTTGAGGAACAACTAGAAGTCTTTATCTAGAGATATAATGAAAACAGAAAGCCACAAAGCATGTAAGATTTTGATTAAGAGCCAGATGTTTGTCAGATTTATCACACAAGACCTCTAGTTTTTCTTTTAAAAATTCAGGACCAAAGGAGCTGCAACAAGATTTGAATTAATCAAAATGGTTGAAGGGATATTTAAGAGCTGTGAAGAGAATCAACATTCCTCTCCGTGCAACCAGCACTCACAAGGAAATGTCCTGTAGATTTCTTTCAGGTCCACCTTTTTCTCCATGAATAGGGAACGCATTGTAGGTAGCACAAAAACAGCTGGATCTGTGCAAACAAAGAGAAGAAATGTTTTTTTCAGGGTCAGTCAGCTTGGGAGGAAAAAAATAATTCTTTTCTTCTGAGGACTGTGAATAAAATGGGGAGAACGTGCTGCATACCTTGAAGCGCGTTGAAGTGGGACTGATATTTAAGTAAATGTCAGCAGCGTGCCCTTGCTGCTGGCACCACTGCAGGCGACCATTCAGCAGCCAGGTGTGGTTTCCCAGGGCTGGGTGTTCCGATGGAAGCCTGGCTGGTGCTGGCTTTGACACTGATTTATGTACAGATGGCAGGGGTAGCTCTTTCATAATGACTGCTGTTATCACTGAGAGCACTGAACACTGAGGATTGCTTCTCCCACTGCCTGCCTTAAGTTTTCTCTCTTTCAGCTCTATTCATGGAGGTGTCAGTTTGCATGTGAGAGCTGCAGTGAGAGGTGATTAGATGAGTAGGACACTGGAACTGCTGCTGGATATCACAGTTTTGCCATATCCATTTCAAGCCTTCTAGGAGTTTATCTGCACGGTGCAGTATCAGGTGTCAGCACAGAATGAATGCACAAGTCACCACTTTCTGTATGGTAAAATCCTGGCCTAAGTGAAGTCAGTGGGAGCTGCCTGTTGTCTTTCATGAAGGTATTATCCTTAATTTTAATATTTTTAAATCTCTTTCCCACTTCCTAACTTAGTGATCCAAATAATACTCACTTGAGTATGTGCAATGATATATTCCAGTGCTGTAGGAGATCCCGCTGCCTGGCAGCTACAATGATCAGGGAGCTTTGTTCTCAAGAATAGGGTCTTAATCTTGTGATGCAGAGTGTGTGGGATGCTGTTGCCTGCTAAGAAATTGGTTGAATTTGGCTGCAGAAAGATGACATATTTCCGAAAGAAATGTAATTAATGAAATATAGATTCCTCTGGATGTTGATTTCCTAATCTCTACTATGGCAACTTGGCTTTTCCATCCATGTTCTCAATGACTATGCAGCACCCATGCTAGGGTATGGAATTGCAGAATTGTTTAGTTTAGAAGAGACTTCTTGAGCTCTGATAGTCCAAACCCCTCTTCAAGCAGGAGCAGCAAGAGCAGGCTGCCCAGGGCTGTGTCCAGTGTGGTTTTGACTATCTCCACAGATGGAGGCTCCACAGTCTCTCTGGGAAACCTGTTGGCAGTGTTGGACCACTCTCACAGTGGCCTTCTTTGATGCAAGAGTGCATTTCTGGCTCACAATCAACTTAATGTCCACAAATTCCCCAAGGCCTTTCTGTGCAGAGCTACAGGTGTGAAAAGCTATATAAAAGCAAGGTAAGCAACGTCCACTGAGCTGGTTGCCATATTTTGGAAACCTGTCACATTAGTTAAGCATGATTTACCCTTTGTAAACCCATTCTGACTGCTCCCAGTCATCTTCCTGTCTTTCATGAGTTTGAAAAGGGTTTCCAGGATTGGTTGCTCTATCTCCTTCCCAGGGACTGAGATGAGAATGACAAATCCATAGGTCCTGGATCTTCCTGGTTGCACATGTTGAAGACAGGAGTGGTATTTGCTCTCTTCCGATGTTCAAGAACTTCTCTGCAGCCTCTTGTGGGACAGAGTCCTCTCTTGTCTTGTATGTATTGGTATTTCTTGTTCAGAACTTTCAATCACTGTGCTGGCAAAACAACCTCCCAAGTGCTGCCTGCCAGGGCACTACATATTCTGGAGCAGATGAAATATTTATCTGTTAACACTCCCATTTCAGCCTTTTTGTTTCTGTCTGGGTATTAAACTTGGGCATCTGCTGCAACTAGTCACCACTTTTCATAAAAATTAAGGAAATTGAGTGTATCTGAAATCTGCATATCTACCAACCATTTGACTTCATTTGTTTTGGCTTTATAGTAATTTGTTGAAGGCATATAATGGCAAAAGCTTTCAAATAACAAAATGCTCCCACTGGTGCATACCATAGGCTTGAAGTGATTAAACAAAAGGAGAATATTTGAGTTACAATTGAACATGCGACTTAAAGATTTTTCTCAGTGATACTTACTGAAATGACTGCTTTTCCAATTAAGCTTTGACTGTCATTTATTTGGAATTACTTTTTAAAAATACTTTGAATTCCTGGAATGTGCTTGATATCAAACTGCTAAGGAGGCAGCAGGGAGACGCTTCATTCCACAACAAGCTGGACTTTTTGAGGATTTAATGCTTGTTTGTTAGATTTTCCGATTGGTTATGGTTATATTTTTGTATTCATCCCGTAAGCATCAGCTAGTGCTGATGGTAAAATGGTAAATGTGGCTTTTTCCTTTCCCATAATTAGTGGAGCCATGCAGATTCCATAGGAGTCGGATTCTGCGTTCCTCAGGCTCCTTACTCCTGATCCAGGGCAGCTCTTCGCACACTCCTTAGATACCTCAGAACTGTCAACATTACTGCGTAGCTCTTTGAGGAGATTGTATCAGGCTCTGAGATGAAAAGCTATACTCTCTTCTCGATCTAGAAGTAGATACGAGAGACTTTTCTGATCCAAAGGCCTTCCTCCACCCATTCCAGGCATGTTTTGAGCAATGTTCTGCTGGTATAGCTGGCCATTTGGAGTAGGCCTGTTTGCTGTGTGCCTGGGACAGCTTTAGTCTTCCCTGTGAAGCTGGAGTGACACTTTCAAGTGACTTGTGGCATGTCCTGCTGTGGATTTGCCTGTGTGTGCTCCCTGCTATATCCTGTGTATCAGGTGGATGCCAACATCCAAGTTTAGAGGTGGACAAATGAACCTTTTTCACATGTGCTATGAAGCAGTTTCAGTGCAGATGAGCAACATGTTTTAAACCACTGTTTCACAGACTGTGTGTGGAGTTTTTTCTGGCCTCAGCAGGATGCCATGCAGTGGTGTAGCTTGTAAGGGTCACTGGGTAAGTCCTCATCTATTCCACAGCTTTTATGTTTAGAGTTGATACATCTCATTAATCTCCCCCCCCCCCCCCTTTTTTTTTTTTAATAGCATATTAAAGTCAAGGATTCCAGTATTACTCTTTCTCAATATTTTTCCATATGAACTTTTCTAGGGGAGATTAATTTATCAGAGGAGTGTTGAGTAGTCCTGTTCTATATAGATTTTCTTTAGAACAGTGGCACATTTAGGCACTGAGAAACAGCGCTGATGAGATGCACTACTTGAAGCATGTTTCTTCAGTCACAGAATTATTCTCTTTCTCCTCAAAGACTGTTTGCCTCGCTCAGCTTGGCACCATGAATCCACAATTTAAATAGTGTGAATTAAGAGGATCATGTTTCTGATCTCTGAAAGCTTGCAATGCCCTGGTTGCTCTGACCTTCCAAGAGAAGAGGACATTGAGAGGTCCCCATGTCAGTTCTGACTTGCCCATCACTTCACCTTCAGTCCTTGAAACAATTTCCCAATGGGAATTTTAAGTTGCATGCTGATAACTTCTGTTCTGATTGAACAGATTTAAGTGTAGTCAAGTAGGCAAGCATTTGACACTTGTTACAGAGGTTGTTTTTAAGCATTTTTAGGTGCTCTTTTAAGTGATGGTGGTGGAGTCTGATAAAGAGAAAAATTACTGCTAAAGGAAAATTATATTTGGCAGATGCTTAAGTGCATCCTACATAATAAAAATGTGGTTTTAAGCTGAGAGTGATTTGGGTATCTCTCCCTTGTTGACCTGCTTCGAGATAATTCAGAGAAGATTGAATTTTGAGAGTTCGTGAAAATGCTGGGATGTGGAGTGCCCTGAATCCTTTTCATGTTCGCAAGCCATCTCTGAGGTGGAGTGACCCTGAACAGCAGTACTGTGGTGGGACACGGTTCAGGGCACTGCCCACCACAGCAACTCACTTCACAAGGGAAGAATTCCCCAGGTAAGAATGAATCTTAACAGTCTCTTTTTTGTGTCCTCTGACCACAGTGCTGAGCCTCTCGTATTCCCTTTGGAATAGGGTTTTATATGGAAGGTAAAAACACCGTCATATTAATAAGCGTGTAGGTTTGGATCACTTCCTTTGTTTTATCAGGAACTGGCAGCTTAACTGGTCATCCATTTCAAGCAGAAATGGAAGAATAAATTGAACAAGCCTTTTATCTCAGCAGATTTTTATAAAAGTGAGTGGGGAGTGAAAGACGGATTGCATTTTATGAAGTAGGAAATTAAATTGTCCTTCCACTCTCTAACTTAAAAATCCAGGAAAACTCAGGAAATGCTCGTTGCTTTCTGGATGTACCAGTATGCCTGCTTAGACCTGGATTGTCACAGAATGTACAGGAAGGGCTTTAGGATTTGGGAAGGGTGGCTCTGTAGGTCTTTTCCTGCAAATACAACTATTTCTTACAAGTGTATGCAGCACCTGAAAGTGAGTTTGTTGATCTGCACCAGATTGACCCCACAGTGCTCTGTGGCTTCACCTCACCCACAGGGGCTTCGTTAATGGTCCTAATCAGGGATGAGTCCCCTTTTCTGACCTCTCCAGTCAGCAGCTCTGGGCAGTGGGATTAGGTGGGGGAAAGGGAAGGTTTTATGCTGCTGCCTTTTTCTCAGGGAGCACAGGCAGCTCTGCCTTTCCCGCATCGTGCCTGGGCCGAAGAGTGGAGTTGCTGATGAAGGGATTGAGTGAGGGGCTTTATACTTTGCTAGAGGTGAATATGAATATGATTGGTCCTGAAGCTGGGAGTAATGTTTATTACTAAACATTACACAAATTGTGGCAGAAATGGCTGTTCATTATTTTCCTGGCAGCATTTGTTCTGTCTGTCCCTGTATCCTAAGGAATGCAGTCCCATGGCCCCGAGTAATTTGAAGCGATTAAAAGCATGCCCCCGGTGAAAGGAGTGATGAGGGGGATTCTTTACTTATTCCCCATTAGTCCTGAGCAGGCTTGCCTCATGAATCCTGTAACCTTGGCAGCAAGAGAATCCCCTTTTGCTTCACTATCTGCAAGGAAATGAATTACACAAGCATAGAAATTCATGAACAGTGAATGCTGCAATTAATTTTGTTAAAGTCTCTTTATATGTTTAGTTTGAGAAGAGGAAGGAAGGAGAAGCTTATCACCAGCTATGAGTCTGAAGCCACAAATCTCACACAGCTTTCACTTTGAGATAAAAATGAATCTATAAGGAATCCAAAAAGCTTTTGTTTATTTTGTATATTGGAAGAATGAGAAATGATGAAGGCGGTAATGTAAAGTAGTGTTAACATCACAATCCCCACATTGAATTGATTAGTGTGGAGGAAACACATTAATAGCTTTTTTATTACTAGTCTGAAAAGTTTATAATGGCATTTATTGAAACAGAATTGAAATGTGAATGGCAGAACTTTATAAATCTCAGCTCATAGGTGGTGGCCTAAACAGTGTCTGAAAATGTTTTTTTTTTTTTTTAAAATAAGTCCAGACTTTGAAGCTTTCTGGTTTTCCCCATTTAATCTTTCATTTGCACATATTAAGCAAGCAATCATGGCAGGGGAGAGGCTGGATGTAAAGCTGAATGTATTGGATGTGCACATTTTTTCGCTTTATGGCCAAAACAGGTGCATGTAAATGTTTCATCAGCACACCCATTAAGTTCCCAGTGGTAAATTTAGCCACAAGCATTTGAGAGGTGCTTACTATGCATTTAATTTAGATCTAAAAAAAGAAGTAGCAGGTTTATTTAAAATGCATTACAGTCAGCTTATTTAATATTCTTATTCTCATATATTCTTATTCATTATTTATATATGAAAAATAAATGAGAAAGTCACAGAAATACCCACGCAGCTCAAAGTGATGAGGATAGTTATTCTAAAACAGGTAAAACTTGGCTTAGCAACCAGCCAGTCATTTCGTGATCTCTGTTTGAGTGAAATAACATCACTGAAGTCAGACAGCATCTTCCAGACAGAGTAACCCTGTTATCCTCTCTTTTTAAATTGTACCAAATATTCCTAATTTTTCATGCTGTTGCATAGTGTTGCACTGTAGGGAGTTCTGGCTCTGTTTCATCACTTATTCTTTCTGTGGGCAGGAAGCATTAACTCTTGTGGCACAGCCTCACTCTGCCACAGGTAAGAAGATGCAGGGACTTCTGCTTGTGCATCACCCACCTTTCCATGACAACACCTCATTTGGAGTTGTGTTTTCTTTGGGATCTGCACTGATGTCACTTGTGTGTGAAATGCTCTATTTATCACACCTGTTCAAGTTGGGTGGCCAGAAACAGTTACTGCTGCACAAGGGGAACAATAGGATGGTAAATGAAGTGCAGTAAACAAAAGTGCTATCTGGAATATAAAAAGAAATAAATCCCTGTCTATGTGGAAAGCTGCACTGAAGGGAGATGGCTGCAGAGCATGAAGGAGATTCTCTGTGGTAGGATCAGATAGATACAGGCCCCTGAAAAGTGTGCTTGGATGCTGTTTGTTTGGAAATTTCTACTTGGTAAAGTTTGGAATAACTACACACTAAATCCTTAAATATCAATCAAAATAGAGTCATCATCTTTCTACTGTTTCAGCATGTCCTCAGCCAGAATCACGGGGTTCAGTTTGGTGAGGGATTAAATGTCTGGGCTTCTCTGTTGTGTTTTACTTGCTTTGGCGTGCTTTTGGTTATTCCCTTGTCTTTCATAGGATGGAATTCTACTGCACCCCATCCTTACAATATCTCTGTAAAGAAGAAGAAAACAGAAAGCTTACTCCTTACACTTCTCCTTGACCTTAGCTGTATTGCCTTACCCAAGTTTCAGAAGATAATTTTAACAACTTAAACTCTTCATGGATTGTTCAAAGTGACAGGAGAGAGAAAAACTAATTTTTTCCCTCTCTGTTTTTTTTTTTTCCCCAACGTAACGGTCTTTTGTGGCAAAAAGGAGCACTTTTTTCCACCCTAATCCCTTCCTATCTTGTTTCATCACAAGTCACACTGCATTAGAGTCCTAATGTTTCTATCAATAAATGATGGATTTGCCAATGGTGATTTAAGTTTAAAATTACTTGAGAAAACTTAATGAAGCCTGCAAATCACGAATTAGATCTCAAAGAAATAATCTCTGACTGTTAAAAACTACAGGGCCAAAGTAATTTCAAGGGTGGCATTTTTCTCCCCTCTATAAATTATGTATCAGGGCAAAACAGAGGTGGCTCTGTAGGCATTATTATGAGAGTAATAGCAAATAGCAATTTGTCTCTTGCTGCCAGAGCTTTCTCTTACTGGTGTGTAGGGGGTGGGTGACATGCTCCTGCAGAAAAATATTAATCTCTGCTGCAACTAGTTTTTCTGTGTGCCAGTCTGTTTGGGTTTTTTTTTTTTTCAATTGGTTTGAATGATGGTCCTCAATCCCACTTCCCAATCTTGTGTCCTCATTACCAAACTGTTCAGACTGCTTGTCTGCTGTGGACAAAAATGATACCCTGAAGCTCTCAGCTATTGTATTTTTAAATGAGGTTATATTTTTATAACCCGAAGTTTCCTTTGCACAGACTTAAACTCTCCCTTTTGGCCCCTGCTTTGCCTGTGTAGGAAAGGATGCCTGGTGCTGTTTGCAGTTTCATGGGAATCACTTTTCTCAAACATGCACGTGGGGGATTTGCTATTGCTTGGAGCATATTCATCTAGTTAATTAGATTAGTGAAAGAAAATTAAAAGTTTCCTGTACTAAATTCCGGATGTTTAATGCAATTTGCAAACGGTTATAAATCTATCTAAAATAGCTGGAAGAGCCATAGTTATCCTACTGATTCTGTCCTTTCTTCTCCCTCAAATCCAAGGAGATAAGAGTAGTTAAAGCCCTTCCCAAAAAAGGGGATGGGTGAGCAGAGAGTACTTCTAATGCTTTAATAATCTTGCCTATAGACTTCTTCTCCTCTCCGCTCATTTTGTTTGAATTGACCCTGCAAATGAACGCTTTTTTCATCAAACTTTGGATTCATCTTTTCCATTTTTAACAATTATATTGAGTGTTTCAGAAATCGTGGGTGTTCTTGCACCCTCACATATTTGTGGTGAAACAGTACTCCAGTGAACACACAGCTTTCTCAGTTTTCCACTGATTTGTTCTAATTTGTTAAATGATTTTATTTTTCTTCCCAATGTGTCTGCATAAGTTATCTTGGTGGGAGGAAATTCAGCCCTGGCTGATTAATCTGAGCATTTCTGTTGTCCTGGTTATGTTGTAGAAAGAATGGTGAGCACAATGGGGTTAGTAATTGAAGCTTGCTTCAGTCCTCTCCTTTACTCCATGTATGCTGGGTGTCATTTTTCATCGGCAAAGCTTCTCTGTGCAGAAGCTGAATATCTGTTACTTCTGATTTGCATGGTTTCAGCTCTGTTTCCAAGATTAGATTGTCTGTGGCACATTTATCTCTCAACAAATTGTTTGTCTACGTGATGAGACATTCCCTTTGGCAAGATGGATGTGGTTCTTCATCGCTCAGCCTCCAGGTTACAGCGCTTGTGATTCTTGACTGAATGTTTCTTTCACAGAATTCTGTGTGCATTTGGCTGTAAGGCCAGTTTGACCACCAGTGTGAGGTTAGCAAAGAAATTGTTAATGCTCAATGAAATCTGTGCATGGGCATGTGGCTTTTCATCTTCAGAACAACTGGAATCCAGTCCCTGTCCCAAGATTTTGTGTAGGGCTGTTGGAGCCTCCCATGTTTTAGTTGTGCAAATCTCTCAGTGACGCCGATGAGCCTTGGCTGTGCTGGCAGCAGAGACCACTGGCACATTTCTCCTTCAGTGGAGCTTTTCACACTTGCATGTTTGGCTCTGGTGTCACATAGCCAGTTTCCCAAAGCCTTTCATCCTCCAGGGACACTGTGACTCCTGTGAGATTTATATCCCACATTCTGTCTCACTGATTCCTGAGTTTTTCTTCCTGTCAGGGTTGCTGCCACCTTGATCTTTTGACATAATGTGGTTTGCGTGTTGTGGTTTTTTCTTTTCACTGTTAATATGCTGCAGCACTTCCAATGATAATGATTGGTTTCACCATTGTTAGTTCTCTTGATGACTTCCAAATTTTCCAAAATTCAGAGATAGGGACTCTGACCACTGACCTGTGCAGTACTCAGAAGAGTATGTCAGGTTTTTATATTCCAAAGCAATGCTAGATTGAATGGAGTCTTCTGAAATTACATAGTCAACATGTTTTCTGTGTTGTTTAGAAAGGTAATTGGAGCCACTGGTTTTTTGTTGTTATGTTTTTCTTGTTGTAGTTTTGTTGTTGTTGAGGGTTATTTTGGATTTTTGGTTTGTTTGGTTGGGTTTTTTTTTCTCCATTTGTCTTCACAGATGTGTTGGCAAAATTTTCAGCAACACTATGTCAAGAAGTTTAGTAATAGGGAAAAACACCTGATTCTGTAGCTTTCTTTTCTGTTTTGGAAAAGCTGTCATAGATAAAGAGATTCTAACAATTTTTTGACTATTGCATTTTCTAGCAGTCAAGCCCAAGAAAGGTGAAAGTTGGCATAGCTAAGACTTCCCCAGCTGTTGTCAAATTGTTGCACAGTGAAGCAATTCTTGTGTGACCACTTGAGAGCTCCTGCTGGTCACAGGTACACAGCTGAGGGGATGTGGTCACTGCCTCTTGTTAAAGTGGTCATGCTTTGTGAAAAAAATGAGATTTAAATAGAATCTGATGGGAAGAAAAACCCAAAAAACCAACAACCAAAATATCACAGGCGTATCACAAGAAGGAAGTGGTCTTTAGTAATTTTTGTAAGTGCATTTTGATACTCAGGTGAAGGCACTGCATGTCCAGTACTTGTTACTTTGTGAGATTCTGAGCGAGTATAAATAGTCTAAATAGCAACAGCATCTGTTGAACAATCTTATCATCAGCCCATGGAGCTATGCCAGAGTTTCACCAGAGCTGAGAAGCTGCCAGCCTTCACTGGATGAAATCATGCGAGATAACAACGGCAGCGAGGCAGAATGACAAAACAACTCTTTTTTCTTACTAAGCTGGGGAAGGGGACTTGCCTTTTGGTTTTTAATATTTTAAAATTTTTTGCATAGACCTCAAGGCCTCAACATCTTATAATTAGTCCTTTTTTAGTAAAAGCAAAAATTCTCAACTACAGTTGCTGGGTTCAGTATCTGGAGTATTTTACAAACTCCCATGCCAGTATTATGGGACTTCTCCAAGTATCCCAAAAGCTGGTAGTATTGGTAAAAGTACAAGGTTGCTCCTCTGGATGAAGTGACTCATGCAGACTAATCCCAGCCTGCAATTTCTTCCATGCTGCTGGGTTAATTTGGGGGTTTTGTGGTTTTTTCGAAAAGCATTCTCTTTGACTCTTTAATATTTAGGTTCTGCAGTTTGTCATCCTGACCCAAACAGGCTGTTTTGCACTCCCCTGACAGATGGAAGAAAATGTGTTGAAAGAAAATGATCAATGATGAATAACAAATAAACAGCAGAACTGGTCTCAGACAGATTTTTAATCTTGCTAAAACTGCTTTTTCCAGCATATATATGCCTGACTTTATGAGCATTAATTGGGTGTGGACTGGAGATGGTCCTGGTGATCCTGCATCCTGCCAAGCCAGGGCTGCAAATTCTCAGGGAAGTGTCTGGCAGGACAGGAAAGGAACAAAGGACAGGTAAGGGGCAGAGTGTTCCTACACAACTAAAAGAGCTAAAAGTACTCTGTTGTTTGCACTGACAAAATAATCATGGGGCATTCATTGCTGAAAGTTAAACTGAAGGCACTTTTTGCTGTTTATCTTGGAGTCCTGACTTTATGTCATGGGGATTAAAATATGCTTGCCTGTACTAGGGGAGTTAAGGCAACACATTTTAGAGCTGCTCACCTGTGACTCCTCAGGCTTGGCCTGTCCCCTGCAGCCACAGTCCTGGGGGCTGAGGGCGTGCAGGCTCCCACACTGTAACCAGGGAAGCCCCGTGAAAGCAGCCTCTAAGATAAATGCCATGAATGTGCTGCAGGGCACATGAGCCTGCTGCAGATGGTGGCTCTGGAGCAGCTGGCCTTTGTCACTTGGATGACAGGGTTCCCAGAGGACAGCCAGCATTGGCATGGGCAAGGGAGATGTGGATTTGGCAGACACGGAGCTCACTGAGAACTCAGGCTGTGACTGAGGAGAATTTGTGTCCCAGATCACGAGTGCCGGTTTAAAAGGAGCAGTGCCTAGTCCCAGGATGGGATATGCTGGAGAGACTGATATGTTTTATTTTAGCTGTTCTTTCAGGGTGGATTTGAAGCAAAGGTCAAAGTGTAGGGCATAGATGACATATTATGGCATGAATAACCAAGTCTGTATCCATGGAAAACTTGTGGCCTGCTGGAAAGATTGGCAAATTTTAAGACCAGATGAAACAGTTACAGTCCTCTATGGTCCGTAGTGCTTCAATCAGTGTTCTTGTCATCAAACTAATTACATCTGAGTTGTAATTTTACAAAATCCTTGAGTCTTGATTTAAAGGCATCATTGACTGCGTCTCATTCCTCAATAATTTGTTCCAAGGATTTATTTTTGCTTCATGGTTAAAATTATGCCTTGTTTCTATCTTGTATTTGTCTGTCTTAAAAGTTCTAGCCATTAACTCTCATTATGTCTTTTTGTGGTGGAATAAAGTGCTGTCTGCTGTTGAGAATTGCTGCTCCATGTGGGTACCTGAAGGCTGCAATTGCACTGCTTTTAACCTTGTCACTCTGTTCAGTTTTTCCAAGAGTGTTAGTCATGTGAAGGAAAGCACACTTCTCAGTGGCTTTTTATTGTAGGTCTTCTCTGGAGTCTTTTCAGATTTTCAATAGTTTTTTTGAAAACATGAATATCAGTTCTGCAGTGCAGAGGTGGTGACACAACTCTGCCTCTATGCAGCTGATGTTGAATAAACCCATGACTGTTTCTTCTGTGTGTTGGAAGTGTTGCCCTCAGAGCATGTCCATCTCCATTTCCTCAGTCCCTCCACAGGTTTCCTGCTTTCCATAATACAGTTTCCAGTGTGACCTCACATGTTTTTTCTTAGATGTATTTTTTGGTATTTGTCTGGATAAGCCCTGAGGCTCTGTAACCAAGCAGGCCAAGTGATATCAGCAGATTCTTTAATGCATGGCAATTTTTTGTGGTATCTACAAAATTTCAATAGCAGTGATTTTTATACTTCCTTCCATAGCATCAGAAAAATACCAAATAACTTTGGGTCAATAACCCACTAAAAACACCACTGAATGAATCCCCTGTTTTTAATAATGTTTCTTTTTTGGAAGGTTTACTTTTTAAAATACATTCAATGTGGTTGCAGTGACTTTTTTTTTCCTCTTGTGCCCCCATAACCCCTGAAACTGATAGCAAATTTCAGTCAAATTTGAGCTCCTCAGAGGTGTCAAAACTACTAAATTTAGGTAGGTGGAGAGACCCAAATGTATGCCCCATGGGAAAAAACAGTCTTGGAGCTATTGCAGGCAGTATTATTGAACATGACAGAATCCAAGGGGGATGAGAGGGAGCAGTATATTTCCACTTTTAAGGAGAGACTTGGGATTAATGCTTCTCTTTTGCAAAAAGTCAGTCTCTTAATTAGGAAAGAGGGGCTCATTTTGAAAGGTAGAAGCATGAAATATAAATTCAAAACAAGCCAGAGGCAGCTGAGGAGCATCCTTACAGGTGTTCTTGGGACCGTTGTCACATGTGGCAGGTTTAATCTTTCACTTTGGTTTCTGCTCCTCTCCAAGGGATAACTCCCCCCTCTGGCTGAGACTGTTCCTGAACAAACCAGACCCTCATGGACAGCGGTTCAGTCTGCCTGGGTTCCTTCGAGCACCTTGGTGCCATTTCTAGAAGGGGCTCTGGCACATGGCAGAAACTCCTTTCAGGCCCTAAGCTCCAACACTGCCTGTTTGAAAACACAGCACCTTTGGTGCCACTTAGCAGCATGTCTGCTGCTCGTTTGGTAAATGCCACTTCTTCTGTGCAAAAACAGCACATCCAGTTCTGTTTTGTGTGGAACATTCAGCATCTCGGTGAAGGCACGGTCACTTACCTCTGTTCAACATATAGGGTAACAACCATACTTCCTTCTTCATTCGACTCGTGACTTCCAGTGAGAAATGTGGCTTTGTTCTGACATTATTGGAAGTAGAGAGTGTTGGAAATTTGCATGTGGTGCCATATAATTGTGACTGGCAGTTTGTTTATTTGCTTGTTTTCTGATACTATGGAAAGCAATCTCCATGTAGTTTATTCATTTGCAGTGACTGAGTCCCAAATCATTCCATTCACGATTAAATCTGCTTTCAGTGACGTGCATTGAAGAGCTGCAATTGTTTGTTTCATTAAAACAAGGGAGGCATTTAATAGCAGTTACTCACTTCTGTTGCTTTGGTTATTTACCAGCTTTCCAAGATATTTAGTATGCCAGTTTATTATATCATCACTGAAAAGCTTACCTGGGGACTAAGCCCAGTGATTCCAGTTGCTGAAGGTCAGAACACCCAATGTGTCAGGGTTGTGGGTTTGGAGAGGGAATGGTTTCCAAGCTTGCATGTACCCTATAGAAACATGGGTCTGAGCCACTGGAGACGCCACGTGAGAATGCATAGTTGCATAAACGTGAGCAACTCCATTGTCAGGCAGATTTCTGCCAGCTGAGGAGCTGGCATTTAGCATATCCTTTGTTCTTCCAATACACATCCATGTCATAGATAATAACGTTTTTTCAGGGAAGAAAAGATAGGTAAGGATATCATTACCTTCTCTGCTCTTTGTCCAGGCAACTCTTACAATGGTTTTGCTGAGTTTTTGCCAGGTAGCCAGCTATTCCTCCAAAGCCCACTGTCTCTTCCCTGGATTTTAGATTTGTGCTGCCCTCTCTCTCAAGGGGTGCGTTCTGCACTTTTCTTACTTCCAGGCTGAGCAGAGACCATGCTGCCACAGGAATGAAGCCCACTGTAGTGTACTTGACTTCGCCTGCTGCTCTGTTCCCTCCGAGGATGATGGTAGTTCTCCTCACAGCATTATTTATTTAAAGTAAGTTAATTTCAGAGAAAGCTTATCTTAAGAATAATAAAGCAGGCTGTGTGCAAACCTCACTTTCCCCTAAGGATTAACATTCCCTGGATCTAGGAAGACACAGCTCTTTCAATCTGTTTCCACAGAATCACTCTTTCCAGACAAGTTTCTGCAGGCAGAGTAGCAGATTTTAACCCTTCAGTGGCTTTGGTTTGCTTTTTAAATGGGTGTTTTAGTTCCAGCTCAGAGAAAGGTGCTTTATCAGCAGACATTTGTTTTCCTTGTTCTAAGGAATCAGGAAAATTTCTATCCCTGAGGAAATTAGCCAGCCTTCTCCCCCAGCAGCTTTACAGCTTGCCCAGTTGTTACTGGTGCCAGCGGAGCTGAGGTCTGTGTTCAGCAGAGCAGCTCCGACACCAAGAGGCGGCAATGCCACTGCCTGTGAATAACCGTGGGAGCTTAAAGCCTTCCCCATGGCCCCAGCAAGGCTCAGGTGACACCAGAGGCCTGATACAGAGAGGATGTAATTGTTTTGATGGTTGCAGAGTTGCTTTTACCTTATAGCAGTGGACAAATCTCTATTTTGGCTTGTGTTTTTCTACCAAAGTCATAAATGTAAGAGGAAATTAAATTAATTGGGTAAATGGATTTGCAGATAGCCCACACTTACATGGTGTGGGGGCCTCATTCATCTTCTCTTACCACAGTGGGAGCACAGGGCATGATTTGCCTCAGTTATCCCTCCACCTCTGATATTTTAGTAGTGCTCTCTCTTATTTGAACACTCTCTCATTCACCTTTAAGCTAAATAAATTAGTATTGTAAATAATTGATGCCAAGTTTGATCCCATGGGATGCCTGCAGCAAATGGCTTAGTGGGCAAATAGCCAAGTTCTTCATCTCTGTGAGCAAAGTGCTGCCCTTCCCCTTTCCCAGTCTGCAGCGTCTGCAAAGGATTATGTGTCCAATGTCACTGTTCTAATACCTAATCACACAGTGGTCATTCATTCCTGCAAGAGAAGTGCCTTGTCTCCCTGCTTTCGCTTGCCTCTGCCGTCCTGCAGCCTTTGTGGCAGCCAGTTGGGTCTAAAGCTCTATTGACACGTGCATCCCTAGGTGGATGGGGGACGTTTTTTGGCGCTCTTTTTTGGGTCTGTGTAGTTCAAGATAACAGGTTGTTAGCACTCAAAACACAAATGCAACCCACCTTTCATGTCTCTTGGCAAACAAAGGCTCAACAGCATGTATCATGTTAATTAGCATCCTTCCCAATTTGCTTATCTGACTGTTGAGGACAAATGAAAGTGATTATCTGTTTTAAAATTTCAAAAGAAACAAAAAAAGGTAAGGAGGCTGAATACAGATAACCTGGGAATATGTTCAGCATAAGCATAGGTTTTGAAAGAAGGAGTGTTTCCCTTTTCTGCTGGTCTGGATTCAGTGTGCATGGCATTTCAATACATGAGCATAGTTCAGAGGAGTCTTTCCACCCTGGCACAGGTGTGCTCCTGTGGCCACTAGAGATCAAGGCAAAATTACCATTTACTGGGACAGGAAGGAGAGGAGTGAATCAGGATCATGTGTGGGGAAGGACGATTCAAGTGAGTAGGAGGGGTGGCACAGGAGGGAGACGAGGGCTTTGAGGGTAGGTTGTGAGATCTGTGGAACACGAGGCTGATGTGTGAAGGCAGCGGAGGCTTGCTGAGAGCAACAGTTGGTGGGAAACGTAACTGGAGAAAGGGAACAGCAGCTCTTTTGTGTCAGTGAGCTTTGGAGCAAGTACATGAAGAAAACCTACTGCAAAGGGAGTTTCATTCTGGAAAAGAAATGGCACAGTTAGACCACGATGACTCCCAGCTTTGCTGGTGTCACTGCTGTTGAGGATGAGTGTCCTTTTTTCCCAACCAGCTTAATAATCTGAAGAAGAGCCTATTTATATGTAAACAAAAGTTTCCTTCTACAGAATCAGCATTAAATGTATCCTGAATGCTCTATAATTAGGTATGTCACAAAAACCATGCACTTCAGTGTTGACTCATCTGAAATTCCTCCAACACGCTGGTGAGGCTTTTGTCACCAAAATCCATAATGGTTAAGAAGAATTGACTTAATAACATGGTAGTTACCTTGCAGTGTCAGGCTTTTGAGTAAGCAATTGATTTGATTTACCTGCCTAGTTCCACCCAGCCCTTTCCCCGTGTCTGCTGCAGCATTCAAACTCCTTTGAAACATGAAGCAGCAAGCCAAGAATTCATATTTAAAGCTTTTACCCCTAGTTTCACTAAAAAAAAAAGAAGATTGGTTGTATTTTTTTTAAGGAGGTCTTGAACTATCTCATTGGGAAGTGCCTGTGCTCAGGTGCCATACAGACAGCTTAAATAAGGTATTGGCTCTGCTGCTGGCTTCATTCTCTCAGTGAGCCAAGAGACTGCGCAGCTGCAGCTTAACATTTTGAGCCCGTGTCTCTGAGCTTGTTATGATGTACTTTATTTAAACAGACCTGGGCACCTGACGCACAAGTTATTCAGCTGTTGCTGTGCCTAAGAACAGTTTGCATGGCAGTGGCCTCTGGCTACAGAGCAGTGTATTTCCCCTTACACCAGCAATAATAGGAAGCTAAACAATGATAAAATGCCTGTCTCTCCCTTGGACTTTTAAAGGAATCATTTGGACAAAATCAGGTGCCGTTTGCTGGAAACATCTGAATTTGCTCTTGCATGAAAAATTTTGAGTTACAGAGTCTAGTGACTTGCCATCCTTGTGATCTCCTGTTTAAAACAGAGGCACTAAAGCTGCTGTGGCATTCATTGGCATTTTAATAGTACGAAAAGTTCAGGGACGTTTCAGTGGCTCCTTTCCTGCAGCTTCAGCTGGTTGCTGATGCCTGCACTCGAGCACAAGCAGGTGCTTATGTGCAGAAGACAGTGACTGAAACTGCAATTAGTTGTATGCACGAACCATGGACCCAGGAAACACTGGTTTGAAAAACCCAAGTTCTTTGACAACATTATTAGTAGTAGTAGTAGTGTTTTCTTATTATTATCTTTTTATTATGAACCGTATTGCAACTTCTTGGTTCTTGCCAGAGCACACAGTGGGAGACTCTTTCTCTTACAGTTTCACCAGTTGCTTGCTCTAGGCCAGTGCTAGATGTGGTTGTCCTTCCTTTTGCTTCCTGATGAACCTCAGTTTTACCTCCAAATGTCAGGAAGGTTACTCTCTGTCTCTCTCTCTCTCTCAGGTTAGAAACTCCATTCCTTGTCTCAGATTCTGTACAGGGCTTCATCTTCCAGGTTGGACTTGGTATTCAAATACTTCAAATTATTTATTGGTTTAAATTATTAACTTTATGGCATGACTAGAGTCAGGTTATTCCTGTTTTGCAAATAGCTGAAACACAAGAGAAACAGTGACTTTTCAAGACTTCGTAGAAAGCCTGTGGCAGAGCTGAAAGGTCTTACCTCAGCTGATCTATGCCAGTAGGTTTCAGAAACGTTCATTCTTTTTGCTCCCAGACCATTTCCTTTGATCTTCTGTTCCAGTATTCTTTACTCTTCCGAAGTTACACAGCCAGTGCCAGTGCATCTCTCTTGATATCAAACACTGCTAGAGCAATAAGTATTTCAGCTAAACTTTTGAAGTTTAGAAGATCTGTAAAGTGATGCCTGATGTTGGCTTTTGCAGTGAAGCTAGGAGAAGAGAATACACTAGCTAGTGGCTTTCTGTGTTAAAGGAAGCAATTACAAAAAAAAACACAAAACAAAAAAACCTGAACATTAAGTCCTGAAGTTGTTTCACATTTGGGGATAAAGCAAGGAAGGGAATCCCACAGCGCTGAGCAAAGCATCCTGGAGATGTGCAACATTGATACTGGCAAGAAATTCGTATCTTGACCCTTAACTGCCAGATATCACCAAAAATCATGCAGTATCTCTTATTTACTAAACTCCTAAAAGATTTCTGTTTATAGGCAGATGGTATAAGGAAGATTTCAGTGGTGAGGAAAGCATTTACTGCTCTCAGCTTCTTATAGACAGGCTCAGGGACATCTCATTTAAAACAAGCCTTACCTGTTGCTACAATCAATCTCATCTCTTCTTAGCAGGCAAAGGCTCCCACAAATGACCTTATAGATTAGGCACTTTCTGTTTACATTCGATTTCCCACTCCCTGCTATTTGTAGAGAACGATTATCAAGGCATTAAATTAAAAGTTTTGCCCGGTGGGAAACTATTGGATATTTTGCCATTTCCTTAGAGCCTCTCCTGTTCTGCTGGAGAGACAGAGGTAGGGGAAGCAATCACCAGAAAGGTCAAGAATATTTGCTTACTTATATTGGAACACTGCTGAGAGGCTTTCTCCAGTTTAGGGGACTTTTTGGGTAGAAGTTTTGTTCAGGTTGTGGTAGGAAAGCATTGAGGCTTGAAATGAAAAGTCTCCAGTTGCCTGCAGGTTAAAAAGCTGGGGATGCTGCTGGCATCCTTTGGCCTTTTCCTAAAGGCTATGCCACAATCTTAGTGACATCTCACGCTTTTAACAAGTTGAGAAGGAGTTAATAAGGATCTCTCCAAAGCCTTCTTTTGACCTTTATTCCAGAGAAGATTACAGCAAAGCCACCTTCCCTCTCAGTGTTCTGGGTCTTTGTCTCTTCAGTTTTGGTGGAGCTTCAGTTTGATCAAAGTCGTGCGTCATACTAGCTGTAAGTGCTGATAATACCGGTCTTCTGCGCAGACACAATTCTCTTGTTTGCCCAAGATGTTTTGCTCAAAGCACTTCCTCCTGCTTATGAGCAGCAAAATTACAGGACTTGGCTTCTCAGGGAACAGTATTTGTCTTCTGTTTCATGCCTTAACAGTAAGTACATAAACTCCAAAGCCTTTCATTTAGATGGAGAGTGAGAGGTCTGTGAAACGCCCCCCAGCAACTGAGAAGGCCCCTACAGTCCCCCATCTGTAAAACAGAGATGGAATTAATTATGAACCTGGGTGCTTGCAGTGCAGAATGTTCATGTAGTGCTTTCAGCATGTCTGTGCTGAGCAGGAGTTTGTTGTCACTGTTGTTACACAGTTTTTATCTCATCCTCAATTATTCCTAGGTTGTCTTATTCAAGGAGACAAGGTGGAGTCTGACAGCCCCAGGTCCTCTTGAAGTGTGCTGGCTTCTCCAGCTGGGCTTGTCAGCCAGCCAGCCACAGTTCTGCTCGGAGACTCTGGATTTCCGAGGCAACGAGAGGACAAAGCTGACAGTAAAACCAGCCTTACGTGTACCTTGCTACAGCTTAAGTGGCTGCCTCAAGGGAATACAGATTAAGAAGGAAACACTTTATAATTTGGCTTGGATTTATATTCAGGTTGGAGTAAGACTTTTTTAAGCAATGTTTTGTCCCAGCTGTAGTTTAGGTGAGGCTCAGATAGATCCCTGCCTGTTCTCTCTAACTGCATCAGCTGCTTCCAGCCATTTTTCCTGACCTCTGTGGCAGGTTCTTGCCAGTCCTGCCACATCTCTTGTAGCTTTCCCTTCTCCAGTTCAAATACTGAGTTTCCTTCATTGCCTGAAACTCTGTGCTCATGACTTCTCCATCTTAGAGCAGTGTATATTTTTTAGAAAGTCTTTGTAATAGGACAGTGAGAGATTCAAGGGCCCTATTAGGGCCTAATGGAAGTCAGTGAGAAAGTATTGCTGCTCTTTGCAGTAGGAACAGGATCTTAGCTTAGGTAAAGTGCAGTAATATGCATGCCCTGCTCTAAGAACTGCTTCTCTTGAAGGTGTGGATTGTAGTGGATTACCACACTGGGACACAATCAATTTACCAGAACCACCACTGAAACCTGGAGGGGCTGATAAGCATGGGCAAGGCTCCAGTTATGTCTGAACCCAGGACTCACAGGAATTCACATGGATGGCATTCCAGCTTGAAGCTTTTGCCTCTTATCTGTTGACCAATGAATCCCCAGGAGGGAAAAGAATTTTTCTCTTCTTCACTAACAGAGTGATAAAAGGTTCTTGCTGCCAAATCTTTCAGAAACTCTTCTGTCTAAAGAAATCTCTGGCATTCCATGTCTAAAAACAGGCACCTCATTTAGAGCAACAGTTTGCCTGCAGAGAGTTTTTATTATTCTTCTTTGAGGTACTTCACTAGAGCTGTGATTTGTGAAGGGCCTGGCTTGTGTATGGAAGATTGCAGCAGATTCAAATTGCAGAATATTAAATATAATGCTTCAGTCCCTGATTTGAGATAGACATTTTGCCTGGCTGAGGACTGGTAGCACAGAGACAAACAAGGGACGCTGACAGATTGGTGAATATTGGGTGGGATCATTTGTCAGGAGATGTGATGAATCACTGTGGCGCAGCATTTCATTTTCAGAAAGATCATTTTCTGAAAAATTCAAATTAAAGGCAGAAGAGACAGCTGGGGATGTTTTAGGAGTTTTCATTTAAATCAAACTTACAATTAGAATAAAGACATATGGAGAAGTTCCTGGTATTCTAAAAATATTTTGAGGAAGGAAAAAAAATTGAGGTTAGAAGAAAACAGGAGGACCTGGAAGAGCACTTGCCAGCTGTGCCCCACAAATAGGCCTTGAGTTTTTCTTACCCCGCTGTAGTCAAAGCCAGTAGGAATCATATGTCTAGTGCTTCAATTAGGGGAAAAATATCCATCTTATAACCTTGTACACAGGTTATTTGAGCAGAGGTCAATGTGCTTTTAATAGGACTGCATGTAGAGCCTGAGCTTCTCACAGTGTGAACGAGAGCAGTGCTCCTGTTTAATTTTGTCTGGGCTCTTAGGAAGTCCAAGGCTGCATCAACACTGGTTAATTCATGCAAGGTAACACATTAATAACAAATGGAAACGGGGAGACACAGAGGGTGGGGGGCTTCCTGCTGGTACTTCAGCTGCAGACACAAGTGCCAGGCGGCCAAGGGCCGATCCCTGCTCCCCCTTTCTTCTGGAGCCCAGTGGCCACCCACAGACTCTGGGTGTACAACTGTTCTGTACAAGGTTATTCCTAGGGGGTGGTGAACACCTTGCTGACCCTAGTGTAAGCAAACAGAAGAGTGTGAATGCTTCAGGGAGTAGCTCTGTGACAAAGAGATTTTTAAATCAGCTGCTCTTCAGAGAATAGCACACTGTTGTATGTACAGCACACTCGATTAGAAAGTCAGATGGAAACTTCAGTAAAAGAGAACTGTGTAAAATCCTACCTTTACCATCACTCAAATCAATATAAAGTTCTCTCTGTGTGTATATGTGTAAAACCAGTATTTCCAGATGCCTTCCCTGTCAGTGGACTTGAAATGAAAAGGTAAAACAATCTGGCAATACCATTTCACAACATGTGTTTGCCTCTTTCGAAGTTGTAGCTTGCGTAGAGGTGAAAGAGAGATAAGGAAATGAGACACACGCATAGCGTGGTTTTCTAAAAAAACTTGCATCCTCCTCCAAGCAGGATTCAAGCAGGCACTTTATTTCTAAAACAGCAAATAATGGTGGTTCATACCACCTGCAGGACTTGATGTTGAGGCTTTCTGAGATAGCTGTGGGAGAACTGGTCACATAGTGCCTGTTTTCTTGACTAATGCTCTGCTGGTTACTCAGTTTCTGAAATATGGCAGTCTGATGCCAGTTGTGTACCCAGTGTAAAGGCCTGGCACTCTTTGTGCAGGAAAAGTGGTTAATTTTATGAGGAAGCGAGGACTTGCTTTCATTTTGCCTCAGCAAGTTGCTTGCTAGTGAGGCTTCTCCAGGTGGAAGGAGGATCAGGAATGCTTGGTGACAGCCCCTCGGTGACACAATCTCTTGAGGCCATGTTAAAGCACACATGGACTAACAAAACTTTGCTTTTGATCTCTATGAATGTTAATTTTAAGGTAATGAATTATCATGACATTCGTATCCATCTCAGATGGGACGTCAAGATTGCAAAGCAAAACTTGAGTGAGGAAAGGCAAACTTTGCATTTTTCATCCTTCTGTTAACATGGCATTTGCCCTTCAGATAAGAATCACTGTTCTCTCCCTTGTTCCATATTAGTGATGAACCTGAGGCTGGTGTGTAGCTCTCTCACTCTACAGGGCAGATATTCTCAGGTGAGATAAATTAATATTCAAAACAGACCTTTCATCTTCAAGGTAACAGATCTCCTAGCTGGATTTCTGTCCTCACCTGCCCTCAGTTAGCCTGTTCCTCTTCACTTCTGTCAGTTTCTGAATACGAATTAGTTTTTCAACAATTAATTTACCTCACTGCGTCTGTAGGACATTAACTAAATTTTCAAGCCTCTCTGAGACTGGCATCACAACCATGCCCTTCCATCCTAATTGATGGCTCTGCTGGAGACCGCAGCAGGTCCAGCTGAGACACAGGGAGCTGAGGGTAAGTGCAGAGCTGAAACACAGTTCAGTCTAATTCTTAAATGAATGCTAGGAATCCCCAACACATATAAGTTTATTGTTTATTGCCTGTAATTTTCTCAACTAATTCCAAATTTAATGACAGGTTTCAGCTTTGGTGCTCTCTTCTAATTAACATACCAGTGACTATGTATAATCTCTGTGTAAAGCCAAAAGCAGCTTACATGATAATTACAGGGGGATCACAGCACCTACTGTTCAAGGAAGGGATCTGTGAGAAAGGCTTCACATGGTAGTTAAGGTGCTGAGATTAAGTTGTACTTAATTTTAACTTGTGCTGTTTCTTGTACTGCCTCAAAGCTCTTTTATTACTGGCTCAACATGATGCTGGTGAACTTTCAGGAAGGAAACAAAAGAATGGGACAGATCAAGCACGATCTTTTGCACATACAGCAGAGGCTTCCTGGACATGGTGAACTTGTGGGATCATAGTTTTTTTGTGGAGTCATATTGTTGAATTGTCTTATATTTACTCCATAATAATTATGATGTAATGGGTTGAAAATTCCTCTTTTACACTGTGCAAGATGCTTTGTGTCCACGTTTTTGACAGCTGCTAATGAAAGCAATTCTGACTGCACAAAGCAGAAGGAAAGTCCTAGTGTATGGCAGAAGCAGAATACCTTTGCCACCTCTGTTAACTGAAGATTAACATTGGTTACATCATTTTAGACACAAGCCCTCCCCAGCTGGAATGACAAGTACCAGAAGGGCAGTCACTGGGGAGCAGACCATGTCTGTCTGTTTTCCAGTAAGGAAGAGTACACATTAATGCACTTGGTCACAATTAAAGATACTAAGCTAAAAGAAAATGCTGTATGTAGATGAATGTTTTCATAGATAGGCCTCATTTGCAAAAATGAGTGATTAAATTGTGTCCAGTCTCCGTGTAGTACTTTGGTGGTTAAGAGAGAAGGGAAAACATGTATTAGAGGTCTCTGTGATGGGAAACAACGAACATAAACTCAGAAGAGGAACTCCTCATGTTGTTTACAAAGTGCAGATACCTGTTATAGATACCAGCTCTACTGGAGAAAGGCATTAAGAAGTGTTGGTTCGCCTTTTATTAATATCAGTACGGGACCATTGTCCAACATCTCTCTGCTCTGTGCATTTTGATTCTGAAATGTGGTACTCAGCAAATTTTGAGTTCTGTGTCTTTTGTTGTTGGTTTTAGATTGACAAGTATGCTCAGCGGGATCTGAAGAAAGGACTTCATTTGTATGGGACAGATGGAAATATTGGCCTCACTAATGCATGGAGCATCATTCAAACAGATGTAAGTCTGAGCTCTCTTTTTTACCTCTTCCTCTTTACCTCCTGGGTTCTGTAACAGCATGTTCTGGGTGTGAACCTAATTAAACCTCCAAATCCCAAGCCACTCTCTTCCTCCCACCCAGTCATCACATTAGCAACTAAACTCTCTGCTTTTTGTAAGCAGTATTTTTTTTTTATTCCGCCTTTGACAGGAAATATCTTCTTTCTTTTAAAAGGTTATATAAGTTGATGCCTCTATCATGTCGTTCTATGCGATGTGGAGGGTGAAGGAGCTGGTCAGACAGGAAACAAGCGGTACCTTCTCTTTAAAGTCAAAGGGTTGGCTTATGTTGGGATGAAGAGGAATAGCATAATAGCAAAGAACCTCTTCAGCCATTTTTTCATTTCTGTCTTGTCTCCTTTCACTGCTATTATTGTTCCCACTAGTGAGTCAAAATGGAAACAGACGATGGTGTTTGCAACCTCCTCCTACAGTCAGTACATTTTCCCCAGCAGAATTCAATCATCCTCCATCACAGGTGGACTGGGAATGTTTTTTGCTACATTGCCACCGCTGTTCCTTTGTCTTGATTCTCTGACAGCCGTCTGCCAGTGTTCATCTCCCAAGGACTGGTGAACACTGGCTTCCTCCTGTCCTTGTCTGAGGAAACACCATTACTGATGGTTCAGGTTTATTAGCTCTGTACTTCTTGTTTCATGTTCAGTTCAGTCAGTTCTCCTGAGGGTGATCTTTCTGACTTCATGTTCTCTGATTCTTGAACAGAAAAGTGCTCCAATTTTTCTTCTGTTTTAGGCAGAAGCACTTGCACTGCCCTGGCTTCACTCAAAAAATCTTGCATAGCTTTGTCAACTTCTCCTCCAGAGGTGCGAGTGTGGTACAGACAGGAGAGCTTTAGGCTTGCCTGATGTCTTAAAGGGATCAAAGAGAGTAACCTCTCCCAGTGCTCCCAAAGTCTACTCTTAAGGACAATACAAGGTAACAGGAGCAACAGGCTGCTAAAAAAATGATCTGAGAAATTAAAAATTTGGAATCACTAACAGAACAAAATAACTGATTTGCCAAACTCCACGTGCATCTTTGGGTCTGCAGGACCTGTGTTGAATGCAGTAGGTTGCCAGCAACACTCTTGTGTGTGAAAGACAAACAGCTCGGGTCCAGCAAACAAGCAAATTCCAGTCCTGCATCCCAACATCTGCACATGAAAGGTTCTTTCAGTTACCTTTAAAAGGCCTCAGCATCTTGCAATATTGTTAATACTTTCCTCTTCCAATACTTTTTCCTTTTTCCAATACATCGGGTATGAGAAGGCATCAATTACTGACAAGAGAAACACATTTTGTGGTGCTAGCCCGAGAGTAAGCCATGTGAAATCCAAGTCAAGTTTTTAATATTGCTAATATCCAACAGTATTAGTTTACTATTTTACAGTAACTTAATTATGTGTAGTAAAAATACAGTAAAAACTACTAATATTAAAATGTTTGCAGTAAGTATTAATCTGCTTTCAGTGACACCCTAAGAACTGTTAAAAGGATGTAGCAAAGGTGGGGGGAAAAGCAGTGTTTGGAGGACTCATGGGATATAAACACCAAACTTCTGCTCCCCTTTGTGTAAAATAGATGTAACAATATATGCAATGTCTAATCCACACAGTCACATTTTTTCAAGATCTTCACAAGTTGATTGGATTCAGAAAAGATGTAAAAGAATAATAAGAATTTTGGAAAGTAACATTAAAGTAAGAAATTTGAAATACCTTACATAAACAGGCAAAGATGAAGTAGTGAAGTGATTGCAGTCCTTAAAAAGAAAGCAAGAAGGAAAAAGGGTTTTGAGAGAAAATGGCTGTGTAATTGATCCAAGAGCTAAAAACTCAAGTTAGACATATCTGGTGGTAGGATGCCATTGTGTAGCTGGGCAGTAGATTCTTTTTCTCTGAAAAACAAGACCTGGCTTTTTGCTTAAAGGAAATGGTCACGTTCAGTGACCAGCTTGGGTTTGAGGCAGGATTCAATAGTCTGTGGTTTGTGTAGTGCTGCAAATCATGGTCGATTGTCCTGATAATTCCTTTGATCTTGAAACCCATTATAGTTTAAAGGGTGTGTTACAAGTTTCAGACTACAGTCATGTCAGCTAACTCTCAGGAGCTCAGAAGATGACGAGAAAATGCCATCCCATGGGCTGTGTGCAACCAGGGGACATCACTCTCTCATGGCCACTGTGAAATTACCACGTGCCAGCTTGGCAGTACCACAGTGTCAAAAGTCACTGTGCTCCCCATGCTGGGCACTGAGGAGAACAGCAAAGAGCTCCCACAGATCCATTTTTGCCACTCTGCATAATGGGTTTTCACATGTATCTTTCAAAACTGTGTGGGTACAGACTATTGCAGAGGTGCAGCAAAGACAATCCCATTATGGTTAATTATGTAAAACACTTTGCAGTTGAATAGAGCTATCTAAATGGCAACTTGGGGAGTTTTTGTGTAATAATCATTATCTCTTACATCCCTAATCAGTAGAGTGTAATCACTGATTGGAGGATTAGGGCAATACAGGGGATTTTCTCAAAGGAAAGTCCCAGCCCAGGCTTACTGTTTGCATTGTGTCTCCTAAGGCTCTCAACAAAACCCACAGCAGAGCAACCACGTTGCCATACAGGACAGTGTCTTTCCTAATGGGAGGCATCAGTCACTGGTTGAGCCATAGGCTGTGTCCATACATGAAGGGAAAACAGCAGCCTCACAAAAAAAATGTGCCTTGTAAGAAACATGACAGTAACAGAAATCATAATGAGCCCTTCTCCCTTGTCCCCTCTGCATTTGCACTCCTTTCTTTGCTAAAGTCCTTTTCAGAACTTGAGCAGTGGTTAAAGCAGTAGCTCAGACACTCTGGCATAGTTCTTCATTTCTCCCAAGTTTTACTTAGGTAGAGACCATCCTGCATTCACTAGGTACTGCTGTGTATGGCAGCTTTGGCTTAAAGGAGGAAAAAGTTTGTTCAAGAAACAGAACCACATTTAGATGGCATTTGACTTCTGTGGGACTGGCCAGTCAGAAATGAGAGGGGAGTTTTGACTGGGAGTGTGGAAGCCTAGTGCACACAGTGACTTGTGAATGGTGATAATTTCTTTGTCTAAGTGTGAAAGGCCTGAGCACCTTTTGAGGAAGGTTTTCCTCTCTGAAGCCTTTGTGCCTTGAAAAATGGTTTTCCTCTTTTTAACAGAAGCATACAATTTTCAAGAAACTGTAAACAAGGAAAAAACAGGGCCTGTCTTTTAAGAGGAAGTTGCAGTTTTGGCTGATGCCTGAGCTGTTCATGTTACTGATAAAGGAGCTGGGTTAAGCTGCACACCTGCAAAGCATATGAGAGGAAAGGCAGTGGACTCATTTTGCAGTCCTATTAAGCCTCTAGGTCAGGGAGCTGTTTCAAATCAGAACATTCTATTGATTTCTTTTTAATACCTTCAGCTAACCAAACTCGCAGCCTTTCTCAATAGCGTTTCAAACCTTAAAAAGATCAGAAACACAAGCAGATGAATTCTGCATGTCGTGACCAAAGACTACGAAAGCTTACAAAGTGATTTTTAAACATGACTAAAATTCTAATAGTTCAGGAGGTAAGTTACCCTGAACTGCATTACACTCCTTACCCACCTGGACTGGTTAAAATCACAGGTGGAGATCATTAGAAAATGAGAAACAGGCATTAATTTTTAAAATGTTGCTTCATCCCCAGCATCTTTGTGATCAATATTTGAGCACTTCTTTTAACTAACCAGGCAGTAATATGAGAGGCGTGCAGAAAACCTATTAGCTTCACTAAAGTGAGCAAATTCAGCTCAGTTTAGCTGCTGTGTAATGCCTTTTCATGTCTATTTAGACCACTGTAACTGAGAAGAAATGTGACCCATCTCCCTCTACCCAGTCATTGATTCTGTTAGATCTAGCCATACTTCAGAATTACTGCTGAAGTAATCCAAACCACCCATTAAACATGAATTTTAGAACAAAACCATATTATTCACCACTTTTCACAGTGATGGAGGACAAAGGTGTATAGAAGACCCCCTACCCTGTCTCTAGTTCTTTGCCACATTCACAAAACCAGAAAACAAGGCATTGCTAAAAATTATCTGCAACAAGGATTGGATATCTGTTTATTTTCACAAACCCTATCCCAGCCTGACTAACTTTGCAGGAATTTGGCAAAGAAGATAAGGCCTACTTAGCCTTTAATATTGGGATTACCTATAAAATATGCACAAGTGTCCAACTCCTTCCCATTTTTGTTGCACTGAGATTGAAACTTCTTAAATGGATTATTCCTTTTTAAAGTGTGTTATTCTGGGTACCCCAAAATAAGCACTCTTCGTTTGTAATTGTTCCTAAAAAACTTAAATGTTGAAAGTAGGAACGGAACCAAGCAATTATGCAACCTTGTCTAATTTTATCACTTAACTAGTGAAGGGAACAAGACAGGACTGTAAATGTGACCAAAAAATGAATGTGAATGTAGAGTCAAGTCTCCAATTGTTTCATGCCTGGCATTGGCAGAACATCAGCCTTTGTGGTAGAACTGGCTACAAACAAACAAACTGCTGGTGATAGAAATCACCTTTCATGTGCCCTGAGCTTTCTCCATCCACCAGGTGTAGGCCTGTCTCCAACTATCCCTGCTTAGAAACCTTGCAAATTTTTGAGAGAACATTGCTCTCAAATCTAAGAGGACTCTAAAAAAGTCCTCAGTATTCTCCTTTCTTCTAACGGTCCCTCATCTCCCTCAACAGTTTGGCTGCTTACTGTTCAGCTGCATGAACCTTGGATAAATCAGTTGCTTGTCACATGACCCAAAAACACTCCTACACTCTTTCTTTTCCTCTTGGACATCCATAGTGAAGTCTCTGAGTTTACTGAGCTTTCAGCTTATCTGCCTTTCTGGCTTCTAGCTGCACCCCTTTGCTGAATCTGAGCTGGTGACCCATTCAATCCCATTGCTGCTCATTTCCTTGTTCCTGCATCTTTGACTTAGTGCCATGGATCAGTGCCCCTGCTCCCTAGAGATGCCAGTCACTGGACTTGGCCTTCCCTGGGCAGTACTCGCTCACTTGCTTCTGCACTCTCAGGTCTCTGTGGTGTTAGAACTCTTCTGTATTCATCACCTCCTCTCCTTTAGGACTATGGATCATCCGCTGCTTAATCCCATTGCTCATCCTTCCTTTGTCTTCCAAAGATATTTTTTCCAGTTATAGTTACAGACATTATTTCTTCCAGTCCCAAGACTGCTGATCCTGTGTTATGTCCTTCTTCTGTTACCTTGACCTTCTCTTAGCCCCTTCTCCTGTTGCTGTGTCTGCTGTGCTCTTGTACAGAGAATCTGTGTGGGCAGGCAGTTTGTGTCCAACTGCGTCTTGTCTTCCCAGCTGCATCCCTTCCTATTCTCACCTTGTGCTTTACCAGGAATTTTTACTCTTTGGAATCCCAATCCCAGCTCATGGCCTAGCCACCTCCTGCATCACAGGCTCCATAGGAGCAGCTGTCCTCAACCTGTTAGTGAGCACTTGACTACAAAACCCGCACTTCATCTTCATCTCCTTGGTCTGTCAGACTGACACCTTCAGCCATGCATTATTATGGGGAGAAGGAGTCTAGTCCTGATTTATGCAAACTTGTGTCACTTGTGTTTGGCCAGAACATCACTCAAATTCTCAGCCCTTACTGCTGCACTCTCTACATCACAGATGAGCCACATTTTTAAGGCTTGCTGTTTACAAGCTGTCACTTCTCACTGTCTGTCAAAGAGCTGCCTCCTGATTCTAATGATGACAGCCTGCAAGACCTTCTTCTTGTTAGATTTCCAAATAAACCAGCCTTTCTCAAATGCATGCCATGTGTTCCAGGCTGCTCCTACCCGCTTTTGGGACCTGTTACACACGGACCTCCTGTTTTCTGTGCAGGAACATAGAGGAAAAAAAGAAAGGCACAAACTTTTTTTCTAGCTTCACGTCGGTTTGTAGAAAATGAAACCTGTAAACTTACAAATCAAACAGTTGCAAAGTGGAGGATTGAGTCCTGCCACAGACCAAATCAAAATTTGGAGCAGAAACTTGGGGGGATAGATGTTAGTCCAGGAAAGTTTTCTGACTTTTCCTTGGCAAAAGAAAAACTCTGCTGTGAGTACTGAAATGTCTCTATCAAAGAGTACTTTCTGAGTGCTTGAAGCATCATATGATGCATGAGGCAGCGTGTGACACCTCTGCCCTCTATGGGTCTGGAGTGGCACATTTTGTGTGCAACAAGACCTGAACACTACAACTCTACCTACAGCCTGAACTCTACAACTATTCTGTAACAACGGAAAACTACCTCTAGCCAGTGTAAACATCAGGATCTCAGTTAGGTTTTTGGCCCTGGTGATGCAGATGTCTGCATGATTATGAGTCTGTCAGAAACAAGAGGAGTGGTCTGTAGGGATGCGAAAAATACTCTTAAGGCTTATATAAAATCACATTTTAAAAAATAAGATCTTGGCAAGTCATTTTGGGACTATGTAGGTGGCTGGCACAGCCTTGAAAAAGTGTGAGGTACTGTGAATAGCAGAGAGCAGTTCTGCAGCCCAGTGTTGTCTTGTTTTACTCATTGGTGCTGAAGTGTCTAAATACCAACAAATTCATACTTCCGAGTCCGCACAGGGGCGACAGATGGTGTATACCTCTATATGGTAATGAGTCCTAGCTTATTTGCTATCACAGGAATATACCAGTTCCCAAGGGGAAGATGGCCACAGAGCCATTCCCCATACCACGGTGTGTTCCCTGTACCTTTCATCCCACTACCAAAGTCAAACAGACCTTCCAATTTAGCAGTGTTGTGATCTCTGCACACACTGTGTCATTGTAGACAGACACTTAAGGCACCACTATTAGAGCAGCATCAGATGATGACATTAAAGTAGTGCACCACAGAGAGAAGAGGAGGAAATACATCTTTTGCTGACTGGCAAAGACTTTCAAAGGTGATTAGTAATTAACAGCTTAGTGAGAAATTTGCCTTGTTTACTTCAATCGTGATCCCAGAAGTGGTGTGCCATAGAGATCCCAGTATCTTCATCTCTTGGATGCTGTACCCGTATCTTCTTTCCTGACAAGCTGCAAACAGCTGTTATAATTCTGCTCAGTCAATAACTCAATCTCAGTACTTGTCGGAGGTTGTCCAGTTTCAGCTCCTGCAGTATCCTCCCACTGCAAATAGGTACCTTTGCTTCTTGCATCAACATTAACTGCATACAAGGCCATATTTAAACATAATAAAGAGTGGAGAAAGGATCGGATTGGGTAAAGCTGAGGAAGTACTGTATTTCTTTAAAAATTCAAGCCTCTGCTGGTATAATCAAAATGCACTTAGTGTCAAGCTCCAGGAGGCAAAGTCAGAACAGGCAGAAGTCAGTGACGGATCACACTTACGGTATCACCTCGGTTCATCTTTTTCCAGTTCAGATGCTGTGGAGTCTCCAACTACACAGACTGGTTCGAAGTGTACAACACAACCCGGGTGCCAGACTCCTGCTGCTTAGAATTCAGTGAGAACTGTGGGCTCCATTCCCCAGGGACCTGGTGGAAAGCGGTGAGTAGCACACGGTGAGGTGTAGCACATGCAGCAGCTGCCTTGCAGCCCTGGCGAAGGGCAGGCAGGTAGTCATTTGCAGGGCTGTACAGATGATAAGCTGTGCACCTCATTCATCTATCCTAATTCACCTTCCATCAGGTGCTTTCAGAAGGCTCCTGTTGAGCTGTGGCCTTTGACCTCCAATGAAACCCCCTATTTAGTTATTTTTATGAGCTGGTTTCCTTTCAGTAGGCTCTGAGCTGTAGTTTCACACTTCAGACATCTCCGTTCCAACGCTGATCTGCAGCACAGACTAGTGACATCTAGCTAGGAAATGACAGGAATGTCCTTTTTAGTGTCCCACCTACTGGAGTCAGGTAGCAATAAAGGCAGGTGGTTCATGCACACACACAGTCCCTGGAGCAGCAGCTGTAGCTTATCACTGCCCAGGCAATCCTGATGCAAGAGGACTGTGTGAGCCTGGAGCACTCTTCTCCCACCAGGAACTCTCATTCAGGGGCTTCCACTGCACAGTAGGAGAGTGGGAACTGTTCTGCTGAGTTGCCAATAGCATTTTTTTTTACTGAGTTTCTGCACTTGCCTGTAATCAAATTCAAAACTCCATGGGATAATTTCCCTACAATGGCCTCAGCAAGATCTTCCTGGAACAGATAGTCAGAGTCTAAATACATCTCTGAAATTAGCTCAGCAATTCTTTGTGCTAATTACAGGTAGTGCAATTACACAGGAGGGGTGTGGAGTGAGGCCACCTGATGAAGTGGAATTATAACTAAGTTTTGCTGCTTCTAATGGTTTGTGAAGACAATGAGTAAAAAGCTCTCTTGGCCACTTTGTAGTGAGATTTCATGTGCATGGATTGTCACTCACAGAGGCTGAGTTCACGTCAAACGCAGCTTCCTTACACTTGTTGAGTAGCTCCAGGTCATTTTTTTAAATTAAGGACTGGAAAGTTCTTCTATTTTATTTGGGGTAGCAAGAAAATCAGTGCAGGTTAACAACCTGGCTTCTGGAGGGCATTAATAGTTTTTCCCTTAAACATATGTAAAAGCCACTAACTGAAGGCTGAATGATTCTTGGCCATTTACAAGAACATTTACAAGACAGGGGGGCACTGTTTTTGCACAAGGTTGTCTTACAGACATTATTATTTAAAGAAAGGTTTCACTTGGGCCAATTCCACCCTCCCCAAAACTGGACCAGTAAAACAGGGCTACAGCTACTTTAGAATTTCAAGCAGGAAGAAAATAATGGAGGAGTGCCCATACTGCAATTGAAATGATGGAAAATTGTATGAAATGAGCCCATGTGCAGCAGGAGCAGCTACTGAGCCACTTGCACTGGGACTTCTGGGTATCATGTGTATGTATGTAGTATAAGAAGTGTTTATTTCCCTGAAACGTGGAGAAAATGGAAGTCTCATTCTAAGGTTCTAACTGCTTCTGATTGGGTTTTAGAGGGCAAAGAGGACCCAAACCCAGTGCTTCTTTATTTGTTGTAGTTTAACCACAGTTGGCAGCTAAGCCCCACACAGCTGCCTGCTCACTTTCCCACCAGTGAGATCAAAGGGAGAAGCAGAAGAGTAAAAGGGAGAAAAGAGTGGGTTGAGATAAAGACAGTTCAATAGGGAAAGCCAAAACCATGCTCTGTGTAACCCCTGCTCAACAATAACAAAAACATCTCCAGGTTATCAACCCTGTGTTCAGCACAAATCCAAAACACAGCCCCATACCCACCACTTTCAGAAGATTAACTCTATCCCAGCCAAAACCAGCACAGTATTTTTAGGCCCAATTTATATGGAGCAGTGCTCATGCATCATTTTGAAGGTGCACTTTTTTGTGTCACTAGGATTAGTACTCCATGTTCAGCCTTGAACCCAAAAATACATTGTTAGTTGCTCCAGCACTGAAATGATAATCCAGGCTACCTAGCAGCTAGGTCAGATCTGTGTTTTCTCTGGCTGTATATTCCCAGAAGAGTAGAGCTGTGTATTTATGGCTAATACAATATTCTTGTTTTGGTTTTTTTTTTTAGCCTTGCTATGAAACTGTGAAAATATGGCTCCAGGAAAACCTACTGGCAGTGGGAATCTTCGGATTGTGCACAGCTATGGTGCAGGTACAGTTTAATAGCAATTTTCAAATCCTAACTAAGTAACCATAGATTCAGATATACTCTGCTCAAGCAGGTTTTAATAATTTTGCATGATGGTAGAGGAAAATTCTGCAAGATTTAAGTGCTTTGTGTTTTACTTTAGTTAAAATATTGTGTACAAGGCACAGAACTAGGAATACTGCACAGTGTTTTACAGTACACTGCAAAGAGCTGGCACTTTATCAAGTGGTTTATCTAACGCTGAAACTGGACTTAGGAGGGGAGACTGGGCTCCAGACACCTAGTCAGGGTAGGATGAACTGCCTTTAGGGTACCTGTATTTGTCCAGTTAGTCTCCAGAGAGGATTTAGGCTAAATATCCAACTTCAGTGTAGTCTAAACCCATAGCCCAGCATAAGTTACAAATCAGGATGTGGCTCTCATTAGTCAACCTTGCTAATAAACCCATACTCCTTTGCTATTAATGGCAAGGAAGCTCAGAAGGTAAGATGGGCATAGATTTGCCTATCAGATTTTTGAGTCGCAGTTCTTTCCAGTGTGACTTTGGTCAGAGAACAATCTGTTGTCCACCACTTTGTCTCTTACGTGCCTGTGCCTTTAATCCAGCCTGCTGTGGTTGTGCCAGAATGGCACAACCTGAGGATTCACAGGTGAAAGCTGTGCTGGAGCTCAGGTTGGTTCAAAGTGCCTTTGCTAAATTCAGTGAAGATCTAGCTTTAGTTTCCAGCTTCCCCTCTCTCACATTCAACATGCAAGCACAAAGGATGGCATTGCTGAGCTAATTAACACCATAACTGCAGATTAACCCATGGTTGTTTGGTTTGGTTTGATTGTTGGTTTTTTTTTTTTTTAATTTTGCCTGGTATGCCACTAGCAGCAGCAAGAGAGAGCCTGGGATCAGTATTCTGCTCACATTCCCACTAATGACAGATTAGGCAGAGTGGCACATATCTTACTCTCTCATATGTCATGTGTTGGCTGCAACTTATTAATGCAAATGCCTGGTACCTCACAGGCCCAAATTCAGTAGAGTTTTGGGGTTTGTTCCAGTATAGTAAGCAGACATGCTTAGGGAAAAAAGCACAAAATCATATGGCAGACAGACAATTTATGACTGTTGTTAATAGATCACCGTAATTTAAAAAAATACCAAACCAGCTTTTGAACATCCGTTCAGCATTTAGGGTATCTTTAAAGGATACACTAAAACCCCCCAGCAGCCCATGTCAGAGTCCTTCTCATAAATATCCTAAATCAATTCTAAGACAATACTGTCTTTCTGACAGAAAGACATCACTAGTTTGCATGGGAGAAAACACTTCAGACAATTTAAAAATGCAAATTCATATTCCTAGTAAATGCTGTGCAATGCAGGGAAAACACTTCAGAACCCAACAGATTTTCAGTCTGTCTTCCAGCTGCCTGGTGTGATTGAATCTACCAGATGACAAAAGTTTCTGTGCACTGTCACCTAAAATGAGCTGGGCTGCCTCTGTTGCTGCTGTCTCAGTGTTGTTCTGGCCCCAAGCAAGTGACAGTTTTTCATGTTAAGAATCCTACGGAATCATACAGTGACATCATTTGAAGGACATACAAAAGAATCTTCCTCAGTCATGCATGCTTCAAATTATAAACCAAATTCAGCCACCACTGTTTTGTTATGTAGCTGTCCCCGAGGGTGTTCCTTTGCCAGGAAGCAGAAGGCAGTGTTCAGGGATACTTCCAAAAGCCCAGTGCTTGCTGTAAACAGCCCACCAAAACCTAATAATCTGATTTCACAGTGGAAGAGTGAGATTTGAGGAAGATTAACAACTTTATAACCATTCTTTTCTTCATAAATATAATTGCGTGTGTGTATTCATATATTCCTTCAAAGTACTCATTAACAGGAGCTATTACTCATGTAAAGACTACATTTGAAGTGGTCAAATTAAGTGCTTAAAACAGAACTCATACCCTAAAATTTTCTACCTGGCAGACCTTCATTTCAGTGACACCCCTTACAGTGGTGTTGCAAAGGGAAAGCAACAAGCACTTAGTACATTCATGTAAGTACTTCAGCTGGAAGGAAAATAAGATTCTCTTCCCCATCCCCTTTTGATGAAGTAATCTACCAGAGGCAGCACAACAGGGCAGTGCTTGACTGGGAGAAGAGCCCCCACCTCCCTGCTGCTTCTCTTGAATAGGCTGAGTAGAAAAACACATCCATTGTTGATGAGGCATTGATGGCAATGATTAATGCATGTTCAGTCTCCAGTGATTCCCCCACAGGAACCTGTGCACACATACACTTGGAAAAGTAAAGTACAGTCAAGTAAACCACAGCATCCGTAGGGCCAGGGGTGAACCCAATGTCTTTCAAAACAACAGCTACAGGGATACCCACACAGCCCACACAGCTGTGGATTGCTGCTATAAAACATTTTCAAGCAAAAGACATCCAAATTTTTTTCAATATACCTCTTCCCAGCATCTGGTGGCTGCTCTTGATGGAGAAATCAACTCTCCCCTGCTCTCACTGTTCTTTCTGTAAGACAGCAATACAGATAAGGACAAAGGGCAGACAGACGCTAGGAACAGAAAAAGGACATGAACAGGCAGCAAAAGCAGTATGTGATATGTCCTCCTGTGTGTGAACAAAACTAGTGTCATGCTTTTCTCTTTTTTTCTTGTTGTTTCAATAAATAGGGGTTTTTTTACTTACTGAAAAACGATTGTTTGTTGTTTTTTTTCTCTTAGATTCTCGGACTCACCTTTGCAATGACCATGTATTGTCAGGTAGTCAAGGCAGACACCTACTGTGCATAGATACTATTCCCAGTCTTTCTGCTTCTCCTCCAAAGGACACAGGAGAAATCTCCTTCATGCTCATTCATCTGACCTTTTTTTTCCCCCCCTTTGTACTATAAACTGTGTATAATGCTATCTTTCTGAAGATTTTGTGAATCACCCCACTTTACTGAAGGAGGAAGAAGAGAAAAAGTCAGTACTTGAACTGGCACAGGTAAGAAGCAGCCTTGTCTTTAAGCAGAGGAAAACCTCCAAAGAGCAATGGTTCCTTTTCCATGGCCTGTGGCAAGGCAAGAGAGGCTGCATACAAGGGGCTGACTGCAAACCCATGATAGGAAAAGATGGCACTGAGGCAACCTCTGCAAAAGCTGCCAGACTGCCTTCCCACATTTCTCAGTCTGGAAGAGAGGATGTAGAAAATAAATGTTCTTCATCAAGAAGGTACAGAGTAGCTAGCACTGAATGCAATTGTAATTTTACTACAGTTTGCACACAGCTAAAATGTCAAGATCAAGCAGCCCTGCCTCCAAGTGTCTCAAGATGGTTTTGTAGCCAGGAGAGGATCATCTTCAGAAATACATTGTTTTAAAGGAGTATTTTTAATCTCACGCGCCGCAAAGTCAGGCTTTTAATTAGAATCTGTACAGCGAGATCCTGGCTGTTAATGGAAAACAATATTGGACATTGCCTCACTTCCTAATTGCCAGTGGCGTATAGATGGTTGACTGCTTATGTTATATATATTACATTCATAAACACATACTTTTCTGAAAGGAGGTGAAAATACCCAGCATCGAACCTCAGAAAGAGGAAACCTTTCTATCCTATTTTACATTCCAACTGAAATAACCAAGTATTATTTCTTGTACGAGGCACTATCACTTATACCTCTGGGAAACAAGTAATTACGTTCAGCTGTATCTTCATTTCAGTAAACAACTTGTGAGTGGGCTCTCTCTGTCAGTCTACTATGGTTTTATTTTTTATCATCCCTGTTTCAAGTTAGTCTGCCAAAAAATATCACTCATTTCCACACTTGAAAATGTGTACAAAGCTGTCAGCTGTTCCTTCCCTGAATGTCACTATTTCAGTAATTTACTTTGGGATAACATCATCTGCAGGTATGATAGAGTTTACCTTGCTGAGGAAAAATCTTTTGCACATTGCTCATTTTTCTGAGAGTTATTAAGACTTCAGATGCTTTTATGCTTAGCTTTTTTTTTCCTCTGAGCTGCACGCTGACAACAGCCAAGACACATCAGTCTCTGTTAGAACTGGAGTCACTTCTCAGTGCTCTTTTTCAGATGCATTTTCCTTCACCTAGCTGCTGGCTAGAATATAATCCACACCTTCTGGAATACCACAGAATCACAGAAATATGCAGAAATCAAAACCATAACTTTCCTCAACCAGGGAACAGCCACTCATTGATAACTGAAGTAATTTACGTAATGCCCTCCTATGCACATCTTCTGGTGATGAGGTTAGGAATCAGATGTATCCTATTGTTCAAACAAACAACTCCCTGCCAGCAACCAGCTCCAGATAGCGCATATGTGACAGAGAGAAGCTGAAGCACCCCAGGGAAAGGACACAGCAGGGAACAGCAAACAGAGCAATGCAGATGGCCTGCTCCCTTCAGCCAGCCTTTGAGGAGCTCTCAGCCACTGACACTTAGAGCAGAGAGATGGCCACGGAGCCCTGTTTTCCCGGGAAGCTCATTCCTGCAGGCTGGAAGCATGCATCAAGCTTGCACAGAAAGTTACCTTGCTTACAACAGCAGGTCTCAGCTACGAGTGACATTTTGCGTGCTTTGATTTAAAGGCAATTTCCAGCACAAAGCTGGACTTGCCAACCCCCAGCCTATTGAACAATCTCCTTTACACCCATAACTAACCCTTTTCCTGGACCTGCGTTATTTGACAGATTCACTCTCACTCCTTAGGTTTGGGGGGTTTTTTTGTATCTTTGCTGATTTCCTGCAGTCTTCTCACTCTCAGGATGAGCTACTCCTTATTTTCTGGGGAATTGCTTAGGACAGTCTGGTGTTTAAAAGAGCAAGTATTTAGGTCTTACCCCCATGGGGCATCTAGCTGTGCAGGCTAAGGTAAAAGTATTACTTGTGTGCATTTTATGTGGCTTTCCAATCCCTATCACAGCAACCTCCCCACCACTAAAGGATTTTACTGTCATGCAAACAAGCCCTGAAAAGTGTTAACCAAGCTGAGCAAGTAGCCCACACACAGGTGCCCTGTACTCCAAGCAAGAGGCTCACTAGCGGTGTTGCAATGACCACAGTCTCCATGCTCTCTGCTTCTTGAGCCCAGGCTGACCTGCAGACTGTCCTGCTCTGCAAAAGATGGTGTAAGTTTGTTAGTTCCCTCTCTCTACTCTGTTTTTTTCTTAACCTGCACTGACACAATTCCAGGTTACCTGTACCATTAGTTCTTGCCATGGTTTATAGTTTGTACACAGGGGTGCTTCTGCTGACAACTCAGAGTTTCTACCACTGAAAAGCAGCATGACAGAGTGATGAATACATTCATAAAACATTGATTTTTTTTGAGACAGATAAAAGGTAGACAAGTCTATCTGTAGTGATCCCTGCCGTTAAAAATTAACACAGAGACAGCCGGCTGATGATGGTTCAGTTGATGGGCGCAAACCATTGTGCAGAACTCCCACAGAGAGCAACTCTCATCAATTTGCTTGATGGTGGTGTAGGGAAAAGAGATCACAAACCCCTCTCCTGTGAGTCTCACAGTAATATGTGCTGAGCTCTTAGAGAACACTGCTAACTTCAGCTAAAGCATCAGTGGAAACAAAATATGAGAAGCAGACTGGAGACAAGTCACATTGTGTGGTTTCCTCTAATCATTTTTTACAGTTTAGGTGTCTTTACAAGATAAACTGCCTTGGTTTTCAAAAACAAGTATTTAATGGGAGTGTAAGCAACACCCATTTCGTAAATCCCAGTCACTGCAACAAAAACACACAGGGGAAAAAACTGAAACAAAAACCACAAACTAAAAAAACCCCAAGCAGACAAACAAACAAAAAATCCCCCAGATCACATATTGCTGCTGGTAATTCTTTTTTAAATACTATCCTTCCACTACCAACTGAGATGCTACTGCAAATTGTTCATAATTTGAACTGGACTGTTTTGTATATTTGATGTTATTAACTCTCTCCACGCAGACCAAACAGATGTTACAGTGCTTACAGCATTACCAGCACAATCCAGCTTCAAACCTTTGAACATACTGCATGTAACAAGCCTCAGACATATTTTCTTAAGAGCATTGCATCCTTTCTCTGCTGACAAGGTCAGAAGATTTTGTGATGTGTAACAGCAACAATCTTTAACAAAAAAAACCAAACGAAACAAAAAACCAACAAAAAAGACAATTCATTTAACACATAAAACTTCACATTAAAGTGGTTGATTATAAATAAGGAACCTGTAGTACATAATATTCATTTGAAAGGCTGCTGATAGTGAATGCAGGCAGAGCAACACAGAAGTCATTCCAATTGCTTCTGTTAGTGTCTTGTCACTTTTCGTAAAGTCTTTTATATTATTTTGACATCTTATCTTTAAACATGAAGGAGGACTTAATACATTTAAATTGAAGACAGAATCAAAAGCAATAAAGGAGCACTCTTAATTTATTCTCATTTCTGTTTCTGCTTAATAACAAGATATGAAGGCACAGGGCAAATGGCTGAACCCACCAAATTCAGCAGCATCAGGATTTAGCTTTTTAGATTCAGTCCAATATACTTTTAGCTTTTCATTTTGACAAGTTAAAAAAAAACAAACCAAAAAACATATGTTTAATAGAATATGGTTTATTTTCCTGTACTATCACTAGCAGCCAAATCATGTTATTTGTACAACAGAATTACTTAGCTCCTCATCATACAGTGCACAATCACTGAAATTCACTCCAGCTTCTGTTCTATGAATAGTTCTTTGGTCTTCCCCTTCAAATCAAACAAACTCATAATGGTTTATTCTTCCATTTAATAATTTGTATTTAAATGCAGCATTGTTGGTTTTATAATATGGAGAGGAAGGAACTGCACAGAAGCTGTAAAAATACTCTGTCTTGCATCAGCAATAGGGCTGCTATGGGAATCCACCCAAACCCTCACTTCTCACAAACTAAAACTGGTCACACTGAGTGCACGTGGCTCTGGGCTGCCTCTTACACCTTCCCAGGGTAGGACAGGAGGTTGTCAGCATGGACAAAGTCACAGCCTTTCATTTACCCCTTGGCTTCGGTGTTGTGCTATAAATGTGGCACCAAAGGTAAGCAACAGAAACCAGCAGTTGATTGTGGCATTTATTTTAAACCCAGGCTCTCTGTTTACTCTTCATTTAATTTATCTGCAAGAATTTGTTAAGTGTGAATGATCTTCATAGATACTGAGTTAGAAAGTTAGAAAACACATTGGAACTTGCCATGGGAAATCTTGTTTGGATTCCATTGTGAATTCTCCTCCCCTGTCACTGGTATCTTACCACAGTGGGCAGGTCTCCTCGGGTCTTTGGATTTTGTTGCTGCAATTACAATGGTACATTTTTGTGCATTCATATAAAGAACAAAATTTAAAGTATACATTTTATTTTTTAAAAGTTATTAAATATTCTTTAAAGTTTACAACAGAATGTCTTTTGTATTCTTTATAAGCAACTGCACTACAAGCTAAACAGTGATTCTATACAGACCCAAAGATGTGTGTATGTGCAAGTGTGCAAGCGCACACACACACTGTATGCAATTTAACAAAACCCTACAGTGTTCTACTTCTTTGTCATTTCTCATTACCTTTGATTTGACCTATCCTTCCTTACAGATTTGCTTTTATTATTATTATTATTATTTAAGTGGCTTACCCATTCCCAGGTAAATTTACACCCCTCTTTACTCTTAAGGGTGGGCAACCTGAAATTATAGGTAGTCGGTAACAATTCAGAAACTACTGGGAGATCAGGTTTAGTGTTAAAAAAATACTCAGACCCAAACCCAATTATTTTCTGTTTACAGCTTGTCTGTTACTGATAACTTTGAAACAAAAGGACTTCTCTTTTTCTGAGGTAGTTGCTTACATTCAGAAATTGCATAGAAAAACTTGAAAAATTAACACCAGAATGTGTTGAAATGGAACAACTAGGACGTTGTACTGTGTCAGATGAGAAGAATGTCTGGTTAGCCAGCTATGTTATCTGCAGTCGTGTCTAACACTGCCTTCTTTAATACAATTTATTGTACCCTACAGGTCAAACAGCTTCACAAGTGAAATTGCCTCTAAACTGTGCATTCTGAACAACAACACAGGTGTACTATTGAAAGTGTAATGGGAGAAGTAGAGACCCAGAGGTTTTAGAGGTTGTTGCAGGAAGCATCGTAAGGGATAACCCACACCTTTGGTGGAACGTTCTTACAGCTCCCTCAGTTTAGTAGAGATGTTTACATTATTTGAATTGTCTTCATCCCATTAAGTGCACCCCTAGATGGTCTCATTAACCACATCTATCTTTAATCCCTTTCTGACTTTGTGAAACGTCACACTTTAAGTCTTGCAGTGTACCAGTGAATTTCACAATTTCTTCAAGTTGCATTTAAAAGAATCCTTCTTACATGGATTTTAACATGTTGCCTTTCAATTTCATTTACTCACTATTGGTTCTGTACTTCAGGAATGATAACTTAATGGTGCTTACAGAAATATATGGGCTCAGAGCAGCAGTATCACCTTTACAGCTTAATTTGGCTTTCCACTAAAGCTTAACCCTGGGTAATTGAGTACTCTATTGATTTTCAAGATCCCATTGTTTCAAACAACTAAGCCCAGTGTACCTTCTCCCAGTAGCTATCCCAGTTGTCTTTGCTTTTGAACGACATGTCGGCACAGAGCTGTTCCTACTTTAATCAACAACTAGACAAGTATTTCACCCGACATCCTGCTATTTTTCCAAAGTACACTTAACCTGGAAATATCAGGCCTAGCTGATTATTCTGGCTGTGTAATACAAAGTACTTTCTGTCTGCGTAGTGATAATTTGCAAAGAGACTTTGCAGCTTACGAAACTTCATCCAAAGTTTTGTCTTGACACATCGAAAGTGCAAAACACAGAGCCCTGTGTTTCTTATTTTACCATGTTAAAAACCCCAAACAACTAAGGAATCTGTCATCAATAACTCGTCTGGCAAATGCCATTTGAAAGGCTGTTTTTCTGAAATCCCATTAGTTGCCTACGGTAGGTCACTTTACCCTAGGCCTTGCTTCCTTGTCTCCCCCTGCAATACTGTATGTATTTCCCCTGGAAATACTGTATGTTCACTAGAAATCCTGGGGGTTGTTGACCTGCAAAACCAGCTCAGTTTAGATTCCTCCCTCCAACAGCCAGAAAATGTTCACTACCCAATCTACATCAGTGTGAGACAGCTAAAGAGAAGTCCTGTATCTTAGGATGATGGTTTTTAATGAAGAAATAGCTGATCAGTTGAGCTGATTTCTCAAGCAAATCCCTGGTATCTTTTATGCAGAAATCATTTAGGCAGAGCAGAACATTTTGGTATGACAGAATTGCTTAACAGAGACTTCCCTGTACTTGCAATTAAAGAATAATTTGAAACCATGGGATAATTATTCACTATAAACTTCCCCTTATATTCCTAAGGCATTGCTATTACAGAGTATAGTTTAAATCACTGGCAACAAAATAAAACATATAACCGTATGTAGTTAAATACAAAGAAAACAAAAATTTATAGAAAGCAAAGTGCAGCATAAAAAAACCCCCACTGTTACATGTATTGCTTATGTGCCTGTGTCTCATATGGACAGTGACAAGAGTTTCAGGTGTAAAGCATTCATCCTGAAGATTAACTAAAAATTACTGGAGAAATACAGGGATTTCAGGAACCGGCTTCTCAAAGTCTATTAAGATGCACCTCATCGTCTCCCTCCTCCACAAATGCCTTTCTTTGGCCCTAAAGCTTAAGTCCATCTCTGCTCCAGCCCTTCCACCTCTACCATTTAAATCTGCTGTTCTGCACACAAAAATATTTGGTCAGTCACAGTCCCAGTCTGTCAAATGTGGAGGGGATTCAGTTGTTTGTATGGTATAAATTTTAGTGCCCAATGAAAAGACATGTTACGTGGCTTCACAAAATTCAGGTTTGATGCTGAGTTAGGAGACCACAGGCTGTACAGAATAGAGCAGAGTAAGTACTGTGACTGAGTAATTCATGCAGCCTGGTTCTGGACCTAAGTTGTGACTGAATCTGAGTTGCTCTTAGTGTCCTCAGTTCCTTGATGCAAGCCTGCAAGTGGCTAGACAAGCAGTGTTTTCAAGCAGAACTGTCACTAGCTGTTTAGTATTCTCCAGACAGACTAATGCTGCAGGGATTCTTTTTCCATTTTTTTTAACCCAGTTTACTTGGAAACTTGCTCAGTGTTATTGTATCAGCCACAGATGCAATTACCAGATTCTGATATTATATCCCAGCTTGAATAATAAGCACCCAGAGTACTGAGGTGAAAAAATGCCTCATCTTAGAAATGATGCCTTTTTGTTCTTTTGAAATGCTCACCTGGACCCACACACTTTCAAGGTGACTGGGGCAGCATAGGCATCCCCACAGTTTGTACTGTGGCAGCCCAACTGCCCAAGATAACGTCTATCGGCAAAAAAAAAAAAAGTGTGGAAGTGTGTTTGTGTAATTCTCAGTTCTCTCATTTTCAGGCTCTCATTTCTCAAGGAATAAACCCCCTCCCTCCCTTAAGGGAGTCAGAGCTGTTCACAGACTCAGTTAGGATGAAGCATTTGCAAATACTCCAGGAAAAGAGCACTCCTGCATGATGCTGATTCTAGTGCTTTTTTGGAACCCCACCTCTCACTCTATAATCCAATACCAGGTCTCTTAGCACAGTCCAAGTCACCAAAAGCTTTGTTATAATCTCAGAACACCACACAGCCTCCCCACCCATGGCCCCCTGTACTAATTTCATTTGAAAGCCATGCTGGCATTAGTTGAACAGGCTGTATGGAAGTGTAAGTCAAGCTCGTTGGGTAATCTCTTCGTGCTGTAAGCTCAGCTGCAGGAACTGGACACAGAAATATGTTAGAAATAGTAGTATTTCCCTGTAAAAGCCAGAGGTGCTTTGACTATTCTGGTGAGCAGCTAAGTTATGCTACTTGGTCTCTCAAGGGCAGAGTTGCCTCAAAACCTCATGATTGAAAACACTCCTACTTTTGGGGGAGGAACAGAAATTGTGAACTCAGACCTGTGCACAACAGAAGGAATTAATGGATTTGCAGATGCAAACACAAGAGAGTACATAGACTGAATTGATGTGTCATATAATTACTAACTCACTTTCCCTAAACAAAGTAACTCACCAGCTTGGAAGTACAGCTTGTTGTCATGGAACTTGCTTGATATTTGGTGCTAATAAAAATTGAAGTTTTAAATCTCCCTGTGAAGTCCGTGCATTGAAGTTCTTCCCTATTAAACACCTTCTTATTCCTGACTGTGCACCACAGCTGGTTACCTTGACACAAAACAATCTTATCAAAAGGTCCTTTGAAATAAGTGCTCACAGGTTTCAAAGAAGGATTATCACAGGAAAAACTGGCACAATTAAAAGCTTGCTGCAAATCACACACACTTGCTCTTGATGGAGTCAAGAGTTAATGTACATTCAAAAAATCTATGTGCATGTGTTCTTCTCCAAACCAGAATCCAATATTCTTTGGTATGGGTGGCACAGGACTCCGATTTATCCAAATACCTAAACCAGGAAAGGTGAGGAAGAAAAGGGAAAATAAAAACAACAGGTATGAAAAAAACATAAATAAAGATTAAGGGAGAAGGTTGGAAGTGGACAAGAGACCACCTGAGCAGACTGGTTTTCCCCACTGTAAGGTACTAAGATAGAGCAGCATCCCATGAAACGCAGTGAGCCCATTCAGAACAGCCCCTGTGTCCTGTTCCAACTGCTTTCCTGTGCTCTTCAGACTGCAGTCCCACCTATTCCCCTCCTAGGTGCAGCAGCTTCACTGAGCTACTGAAGGACACGGGAATACTCAGATGAACAGCTATAAGGGGTACAGACACTGATTTCTCTTACATCCTCCAAATTTCAGTACTTCCAGCCTTGCAGGAGATCAATCCAGGGAGCAGTGGTGTTGAATTTATATGTAATTTAAACATTACTGAAAAATGCTGAGGATGATGAGCTACATCTGCAGGTCCTGAGGGAAGTGGTGGATGAAGTGGCTGAGCCACTATCCATCATATTTGAGAAATCATGGCAGTGCAGTCAAGTTCCCACTGACTGGAAAAGGGGGAACATAACCCCCATTTTTATAAAGGGAAAAGTGGGATATCTGGAGAACTACAGGTCCATCAGTCTCACCTCACTGCTCAGCAAAATCATGGAGCAGATCCTCCTGGAAAATATGCTAAGGTGCATGGAAAATATGGATGTGATTAGAGACAGCCAACATGGCTTCACTAAGGGCAAATCATGCCTGACAAATCTGGTGGCCTTCTGTGATGGGGTTGCACAGGTGGATAAGGGAAGAGTGACTGACATAACCTACCTGAACTTGTACAAAGCATTTGCCACTGACCTGCACAACAGCCTTGCCTCTAAACTGGAGAGTCATTGGTTTGATGGATGGACCACTCAGTGGATTAGCAACCAGCAGGATGGTCACTCTCAAAGTCCAAGAGGAGACCAGTGTCGAGTGGTGTTCCTTGGGGGTCCAGGAGGACTGTTCAGACCGGCTGTTGAGCTTCTTGTGGAGTGCTCTTCAACATCTTTGTCAGTGATGTGGGCAGTGGGATCAAGTCACCCTCAGCAAGTCTGCAGATGACACCAAGCTGTGTGGTGTGGCTGACACTTGGGAGGGCAGGGATGCCATCCAGAGGGACCTGAACAGGCTGGAGAGACGGGCACATGGGAACCTCAGGAAGTTCAACAAAGCCAAGCGCAATGTCCTGCACCTGAGTCAGGGAAATCCTGACAGGTTGGGCACAGATCCTGACAGGCTGGGCAAACACAAATACAAATACAGGATTGAGAACAGCCCTGAGGAGAAGGACTTCAGTGCTGTTGACGGGAAGCTCGACAGGACCTGGCAACGTGGTCTTGTATCCCAGAAAGAGAAGCAGTGCGGTCAGCAGGCCGAGACAGCCGACTCTAGTGATATCCCACCTGCAGTGCTGCATCCAGCTCTGGGGCTCCTGACATAAGAAGGACATGGACTTGCTGGAATGGGTCCAGAGGAGGCCACAAAGATGCCCAGAGTGCTGGAGCACTTCTCCTATGAGGACAGGCTGAGAGAGTTGGGATTTTTAGGCTGGAGAATAAATAGGTATTAGAAATAAATTCTTGACTGTGAGGGTGGTGTGAGGCACCAGAACATCTTTCTCAGAGGAGTTAATGGATGCCCCATCCCTGGAAGGCCAGACTGAATGGGACTGTGAGCATCCTGATCTAGTGAAAGGTGTCCCTGGCCCAGGGCTGGGAGGTTGGAACTAGATAATCGTTATAGTCCTTTCCAACCAATTCTATGGTTTAAAGGAACTCAGCATGTCACAGCTGATCTGTCACAGCTGTTCTGTCACTGTTAGATGGAGCACAGTATCCTGCAAGTGAAAAAGTTTTCTTAGTATCAGTGCAGCTACACAGAACACAAGGGTGGTTCAGGGTAGGTCACAGTCAGATCTAGTGCTGAACAACTGAGTAGCCTGGTGCCTTACGTGCACAAGCAGCTCTGGTGAAGTATTAAGAGAAATTCAGGATAACACTGCCACTGTCAGTGCTGATGATGCAAACTTATTTCATTTTCATTTTAATTTAGTGAGCTCTCACTGAAATTAAAGATTCCTTGAAAGCTTTATAGCATGAAGTGAAATGGCAAATTAAATTGAAATTGAGATAATCCCCAGAAATGTATACACAACTAAAGCAACTCAAAGTCTAGACACCTTTCAGACTGGCAAGTTCTTATAAAAATGAGAAAAACCAATCTCCTATAATTCTCAAGCCTTTCAATTTGTCTGAGGACATCCCAGAATGCACCACATTGTGTCTACACTATCATTGCAGTGGGACTAGGCAGATCTCTATCAGAGAATGAAGTACTACTGAAATGGGTTACATGAACCCAAAGCACCAGAGAATTTCACATACAGGACTTTTAAAAAAACTCTGTTTCCTCTGTCTACCTTATTGAGATCACATATCACAAGCATCAACGTAATTTTCACTTCAGTATTTTCAAATAGCAACATTTGCTTGCTTGAAAGCCTAAGCAAGATCTCTGTTCAGGTAGGAAAGTTGCTCAACTCCGCAATTTTTGTTTTTCAAGTCTGTGTAAAACTGTTCCTGCAGCAAAAATATAATAAGTGAAAACCCACAAGGAATCACACTCTGGGTGTACAGATGTACACAGAAGGAATTTAAGCCCGAGGAATGAAAGTAGATTTCCCAGTAGGCAAAGTTTCAGCTATAGTTTCAGTTAAGTCTTCAGTGAAATTTTTAAAGCAGAGAATATGATGATTCCTCAGGGAAACTGCACAGCCACAATGCCTAAGCATATTTAAAGATTATCATTCAGGGCTTTTAAATCGAGCTCTATGTTTCTATTAATCCACTAAACTGCCAGCCCAATCTCACACTGGCAGGCTCGCTGCTCTCTAACAATTGAGAGCTTATTAAATATGAAGGTCTTAATCTTAAGTACTTCTGTTTGACTGAGAAATTCTAAACAGAGTGCAGAAGATAAACATTTTCCCACTAATATATATATATATATACACACATATATATGCAGAGAGAGAGAGAGAGAGCAGTATGAGATAAAGGCAAATGTCCCCAAACTAGCAGGAGAATTGTGTAATAAATCCATTCATTTTAAAGCAGCCCATGTATCCCCTCAGTCACATACGCTTCCAGTTGTCTAGAACCAGCTTTCACAGGTTTACCTCTAAAGGACAAAAGCTCACCTCTCTCCTGCCTTGAAATGCCAGCTTAGGAATTAGAAAGATGCTCACAGCAGGATTCACACTACTCTAATAATGCTACACTACAGGTAAAGAGACAGACAAACAGTTTTAAAGGTAGCAGGACCAGCAGCATGTCTGGTACTGGATCTCTCTGACTTGCCATTCCATTATTTTTATAAGCATTCAGCTAAGATAGCTTTTGCTTAAAAATTAGGCTAAAATGCATAAATGGGATGTGTATCCACTACAAGATTTTCTGAAAAATCATTTTCTACCTAACAGGGACAGGGCTCACCTAGTCAGATGGCTTACTTTCCTTTTGTATTTCAGAAGGATCACTTTAGATGCAGAACAACTTGGGGTGGGTTGGGAGAAACCAGGAAAGCTCTTAGTTGAGATTTTTAGATTTTCACACTGTTAAGGCTTTCCACTACACCCTACAGTAAAAGAGATGGTGACTGGGAAAATGGTCAGCAGCAAATGAGGGTCCTGTTTCAGGACCTCTCTTCTGGAAAGGAGCCAGGGAGTACCCACAGGGTGCTGAAATCCCAGTTGCCTCTTACACAGAAGATCTGTAGTGCAAGCAGTGCTGCCCCCTGAAGCAGCCCTGTGAAATCACACGGAGTGTGGCTTGCTGCACTGTCTGTGGAAACCAGACCTTCCCGGATTACAGAATTCTTCTTTGCGCCCTTCTCTTCAGACCAAGATTTCTGCTGGAACCAGACCTGCTCCTCTCTTCACAGCATCACCATTCCCCTGAGGGCTGGCACGCTGAAACCTCTCTGTCAGGAATCAGAGCCACATCAGCTTCTCTACAAACAAACTTGAATTTCCCTTTCTAGACAAGCTCAGATATCAAACAATGGTCAGACAGGCATTACACCACAGGAAAAAAATGTGGATATTGCCAAAAAATGAAAGAAATAAGGAGCTTAGGGTCTGTGTGTACACATGCAAACCTAGAGATGAATCAAAACTAGAATAGTGGAATTAGTGCTGAGGTAAAACACAATGAAGCAAAACACCAAACAGCTGCCTGAGGCTCTTTCAGCAGAGACATCAGCAGAGGCTGGTGGATATCCTGTCCTGCCCTGTGCCAGGGGATACCACTCTGACATGGGTAGCACATGGGCACCGTAATTCCCATTACAATATTTATATGTGGGCCCAAGAGAGTACTTGCAAAACCAGTATTTTTGCAAGTACTAAAATTTTCCATTATTTTTTCAAATGGAAAGCTACCATTTGGATGCATTTTGGCCAGAGGTTTAGCTGAGACTCAGTCTCATGTTTCCCTGCCCCATGTCATCTACAGGGCCATCAGTATGGGACAAAGTGCTTTCAATTCCTGTTTGATGACCACAAACAACATTTCAGAAAAGCCATTTCTGCAGTTAGTGCAATAAATTAAGGAGGTACTGGGGGCTAGCAAGCACAAAAGTCTTCAAACCCCCTGGAACAGATAATATAGCATGCAGAAGTATGTAAGTCGTTTTGTACTGCAAGTCAATCCCTTTATTAAAAGGGGATTACAACAACCACAGCATTTGGTGTCATTCACACACACACAACCCTGTATTAACTCCTATATATGCAAAACTCAGTTTGGTGATAGCCTCCTGTAGTCTGCTTGTCCTGTCTCCCATTCCCCCTCCCCCAAGCTTTTTACCTACAAGAATGTCAGTAGCTCAGATTTCAATTTCTAAAGGAATGGAGGTTTAACATTTACCCAGAACTCTGTGAAAGTTTGTCCTTCCTCCACTAGTGGCCCATATGGCCAGAAAAATGGTAAGGTCTGCAGAGAGACAAAGTTTAAAATCAATAGATAATATTCAAACTCCTTTGTAGGACCTTGTGCTGGTTTGGACAAATTTGGAGGAAAATATCCTCTGATAGAAGGCAGGTTACAACCACCCTTCCCCCCCCAACAGGTTCGGGAAAAAAAATTTCCTCAAAGGAAAGTGAAAGAGATAAAAACTATTTATTTAACAAACACACAGGAAAGGAATAATAATGCTGAATAATGAAATCTCTCCCTGTGGAGAGAAACCTGGGAAGATTTCAGAGTCCTTCTGTAGGTGTGGTCTCTCTCCTCCTCGGAGCTGGGTCGGTGAGGACATGGGCCCACCTCCGGGCCTCAGGAAAAAATTCTCCCGAGGTGTTCAGATGTTGAAACAGTCCAGAAGAGAAAAAAGGGAAAAACCAAAGTCCCAGGAAAACAAAGTTCAACTCTCTGTCTCCCACCAGAAAAAAAGAAGAGCCGAAAAGCTGGCTGAAAAGCACCAAGGGTGTTTTGCCCCCTGCTCTTGCTGCCGCAGAAGCAGAGGAGTGTGTGTCGGTGTCCTTGAAACAACTGCTTTGAAAAGTTCATTCAGTTTTTTTCTCTCTCCCCTCTCAGGCTCAGTTTAAAGGCACAGAAAAGGCACAAAATTAATTTCTGGGCATAGAGCAACGATAGGGGATACACATCATAAAGTCACCCCAAGACAGACCTAAAGGCCAGTCCTTGAAACAATTACAAATTTGATAATGAAATGTTCTTCCATTTATCAAGTTTTTTTTTTCTGTCACCTAGTTTGGTTTGTTCATGCTCTATTCCATGTTTGAACACCTATTTTATAAAGACAGTCTTTAGAAATACTAACTATACATGCTTACAAATGCTTCTTTATGCAAAAGTAACAAAACCAAACCACAGAATCATTTTAATGGGCAAAACACTTGAGGTGCAAAACAGCTTGAAGAAAAATAATGTGTTACTTAGGTAAGCACAGGAAGGAATTATTCTGATAAGCTGGAGAACAATCCATGACTCATTAAATAAAAATAAGCTTTTCAGCTTCTTTCTAAATTAATTCTTTTATAATCTTGTCTCTTCATAGGTAAGCCAAGTTTGCCTTGCCATAAATTGTATTCCAATAATAATGCCAAAAGACTGAGACATTTATCAGGACACAGGTAATCTTGAAGCATCCTTCCTCACAGTGATGCACATTTGTTGGGCTACTAATGGAATCCTTTCAGCTGAGCATCACAGGTTTTACTGTCTGGCAGAAAGAAAAGTTTTACAGAGACAGAAAAACACTGCATAGGCAGATACTCTAAGGGCTTACCAGGTACTGCTGCTTTCAGTGCTGCATTTCCAGACCACTCCAGTACAATCAGAAATTTAAAACCATTTTCATGTGCAGTGAGTCAAGCTGTTCTCCTGCTCTGTTAGTGGCTGCAGTCAGTCTGAGTAACATCTCCCCATCACCATGAAGAAACTGCCCAAATTTATGTGCCTGACACCTGCACCACAGAATGCTTCACACTAAGCAAAGCTTTCATTATTTTGGGGTTGCCCTGAAATTAGAAGTAAATTCTTTCAGATGCTACTATTTACTTCCAGAAAAGCCCCAAGTGAGTTATTTAATGCTGCCTGTGCAAATAACCTTAAAACCCTTTTTTATTACAAAAATAGCATTATCAATAAAATCTGGCTAACCTACACAACTTCATGGCATAGCTCTGTTCTCAGAAGTGTTCTCCTTTTCATTGTGCAGAACCGCAGAACCAACATCTACTCTTCCGTTCCAAATAATGGTTTTAAATTTCCTGCAGGATGGGAGAAAGACATTATTACTTTCTTGATTCCTCCTGTTCTCGCTGAGTCATTACAAAATGAAGCAGAATTATGTTTTCATTTGAGATTCATCAAAAGAGCTGCAATCAAGCGGAGCTGCACTGCTAAATTCTGTTTTAATTAGAAACAACAAAAATCCTTGAAAACAAATGGGCTCCCAGACATGCGTTCAGTGGCAAAATGGGGCCTGTGGAATCTTTAAGCAGCAATGGTCCCTGAACAGCAAGAGTGCTTGAATGTCAGCAGAAAAAAAGCAAAAAAAAAAAAAAAAAAAAAAAAGGAAAAAAAAAAAAAAAAAAAAAAACTTTACATGCTTTAAAGAACGTTGTCTGGTTTATTCTCCNTGTATTTAAAAAAAAAAAAAAAAAAAAAAAAAAAAAAAAAAAAAGGGAAAAAAAAAAAAAAGCTAAAAAGCTTTCACTTACAAAGAAAACAGCTTGGAAATGAAAGCTGACCAGCAGTTTGACTCAGACATCAAACACAGAGACCAAACAGTCAGTCTCAAAAGAGGGTAGTACATCCCCCGAAGCACACACACATGCAAGTTTAGAAAGCACAAGGTTAGCCTTGCAAACGTGATCCACTACAGATCCTACTCTTTTTTGTCTTTTCAGCTTACCCAGACAACATGCAGAAAGGCCAGGTTGGGATGGAGAGAAGATGCCTCAGAGGAGTAACAATTCACCTTATGACAGGAGGACTAACCCACCATTATGTTCCCTTTGAAGTGTATAATCAGTGACATTATGACTAGGAAAATATTCAGGCCTTTTAAAGATCCAGCTATTGTCTGTGACTCTGTGACTTATTGCAGTAGTTATTTACTCCATCTGATTGCATGTTGTACAAATTACTATTTCCATTTATGCTTTGTATAACTACTTGTCTCCGTATCTACAAGCAAAGCCACTTTTCCTCCGTGTGTGGTGGTGAGGGGAAGGACTCATCAGTTCTCATAGAACCAGTCTCAATGGCAGCATGCTCTGTTCACTTTGACATGCACACATCCCCAGCTTGCTGCCAACAGATTGTTCTGCAGTGAGTGATTTTGAGAAGACCCTCAGAGTGTCAGTGATGAAGGGACCCTATGTTGCTCTGGCTTGCTCTGGTTTATATAACTCAGCAGCAGGGTCTAACCAGCACATGGTGGGAGACAGAATCATAGAATATCTGCAGCTGGAAGGGACCCACAAGCATAATCAAAGCCCAACTCCTGGCCCTGCACAGCACAGTCCCAAGAATCACACCATGTGCCTGAGAGTGTTTTACCCAAATGCCTCTTGAACTCTGTCAGGCTTGGTGCTGTTAGCACTTCCCTGGGGAGCCTGTTCCAGTGCCTAAACATCATCTGGTGAAAAAACTTTTCCTAATATCAAACCTAAATCTCCCCTGACACAACTTCAGGCCATTCCCTCGGGTCCTGTCACTGGTGACCAGAGAGAAGAGATGTGGGTCTGTCCCTGTTCTTCCCCTTACAGGGAAGTTGTAAGTACAATGAGGTCTTCCCTCAGTCTCCTCTTCTCCAGTCTGAACAGACCAAGTGACCTCGGCTGCTCCTTGTATGGCTTCCCCACTAGACCCTTCACCTTCTTTAGATGCTTTCTAATATCTTTCTATCCTTTATATTGTGGCACACAGAACTGCCCCCAGCACTGGAGGTGAGGCTGCCCCAGGGCAGAGCAGAGCGGGACAATCCCCTCCCTTGCCCGGCTGGTGATGCTGTGCCTGATGCCCCCCAGGGTCAGAAACCCTGGCTCCTGTTTGACTTTGTGACAGGTTTACTACCTGGCACTGAAAAAGTAATTTTCTCTTTTTTTTCCACTTTGTCTGCCAGGTCTGTTTAAGGCTGCATACTCTTTGGAACACTGTCCACTGTACCGTTTTTCCAATTCAGTTATCCCTAACAACCAAGGGCTCCTGAAAAGGAGAAGGAAAAGGCTTCTCATATACCTCTGATGAGTTCTTCTTATATCCATGATGAGTTTAATACTGCATACACTTGAAGCTCAAATTATATACTAATATGTGTACCTGGGAAGGCAATAAGTATTTACAATTTTAATGTTTTCATCTGCAAAATTCACTTAATAACTTCTAGTGCTTTGCCAAAAAGCATTGGGAGAAGCCACCAGAAAAGTCACCTCAGTTTTGATAAATATATTTGCCAAGGACAGAGCACAGCCTGCCAAAATATTTCATAGTCCTAGGCTCCAAAACCGACAATGCTCAAAAATGCACAGGGATCATCTTGGAACACAGGGGTTTGGGTTTCATCTTGCTAAGTCTATCTCTCTGCTGCTCCTACAGAAGGAAGAAAAGGAGGAAGTGCATTTTTTCTGAAAGCAATTGTTCTGCCCCATTCCCTCCCTCTCATCCTCTTCAAACAGCCACATACACTGTTTCTCTACTCTGCCCTGCCCATCACCTTAAGAGACATGGGCAGATAAGCTCACTTGTTGCAGCCAAGGGGAGAAGATGAAATCTGAACACAAAACTAGGACCTTGCTCAGAGGTCAGTCTATATTAGACACAACAGGAAAGTTTTGATTCTGGAGATGATGATTAGTCTCCCTGCCACCTTATATATTTAACTCTTACTAAAGCAATTAAATAATCTGGTTCAGTAAAAAAAAATTCCTTAAAAATTACTGATCATTCCCTCTTGTATCAAAGGCTGTCATTCCAAATGTTAAAGTAAATGTTAAAGGTACAATTTAACCCTCAGTGCTTTAAAATAGTTAATAAACTGCTAAACCAAGCTTTCAAGGCATGAGCTCAGCCAGTCTCCTGTGTGCAATAGCATCCTCACGTCAACCCCAATTTCAGGGTTGATGTGAATGAACAAAGGAGGAATTAGATGGAATTTAAAATCCTGACCTGCTGTTTGACTAAGAAAGTCCAACTAAAACATTTCCCAGCTAACAGCAAATTCAATTTCATTTTAACAGAAAGTTCTGAGCTAAAAAGCAGAAGCAGGATGCAAAGGCCTCAAACAGCAGACAACAATTTAGTGCTGTGATTCTAAAAGCATCATTAAATAAAATAGTTTCTAGTGTTAATTCAATCTAATTGTGTCAGCAAGCTACCCAGAGTGAAATAAAACAAAAAACCCCTCATTTTAAGTTGGCTCTACAGTTGCAAGACATGATACAATATATTTGTAAAGGGAGACTGCTTATCATTTATGAAGAAACTATTTACTTATGCTAGCAGAAGTGGTCTGCATGAAATATGCCAAACACCTCCACCTGGTTCCTCGGTAGCTCCAGCTCTAGTGCAAAACAAAGACACTTTGGCTTTCACTTAGCCAGGCTGATCAGTTGTTTTAATGAGAGCAAAATGAAAAATATTATAAGCACAAAGGTTTTTCCACATTAGGACATGAAACAGCAGAGCAAAAATAACTACTTTTTTTTTGTTTTACACAAAAGCTCCCAGCACAGCAACTGAAACAGCACCAATAAACAAGGGGGAAATCAGCCCAGAGGTAGCTGCCATGAGCAGAGCTGAGCTTTGCCACCCTTCCTCCACAATATCACTCTAATAACTATAGGGATTAGGGAGCCAGCTTTACAAATGGCATAAGTTACTGTCTCCTCCTCTCTCTCAGTGTGGTCACACAACACTCCTAGGCATCTTTTCCCTAATTTCCACAGCACAAGAATGCTGATTCTGCTGCTGCTAGGCTTTCATCTACTCATGATATATAAAGCCCCCAAAGGAGCAAAGGAAAACACAAAAAGATTGCAAAACCTGTAATAACAGCCAAATCATCTATAGCAACTTTTCTGCCCCACATGAGTTCACCTGAAAAATCAGAGAAGAAACTGTAGAGATTGGGTGAAAATGGACACACACAGTCCTAAATAATTTCCTACACTGGGCAGTAATTCTGTCTATTGGCTATTTTTAGTCACAGTCCCATCCTCCACACTGCAAGCAAAGACAGCAAGCATATAGTGGAGTATATGCTCTCCACCAGTGCACTGGAAGAAAAATGACGGGAACATATCAAAAGTCCTACCTAGATGAGGTATTGAGATTTTAAGGAAGAATAGAAAAATAATGTTTAGTGAAAATCAGTGATGTTTGTAAGGGGTTTTTTAGCTGCTTTTACACTTGCAAATGTATGTAATAAATAAAGGAAAACAATATTTAGTATCACCTTTTGGAGTAGGATGAGCAGCAGAGGTAACTATAATGTGTAGCTTTTACATATTGGAGGAAACTTGAAACCCCATAATCTTCTACTCCATCTGCACTAACCCTAACCTTTGAGGAAGGTGAGGCAGATCACTCAGCCAGTCCCTGCTGCAGCCACACACAGAGCAGGAACTTAGCAAGAGATGACAGAGCTGGAATATTAGATAGCCCAGCTCTGAGAAACTGCTCCAGTATTTGCAGAAAAATGCAACGATCTGGGAAGCCTTACAGCGACTCACTTATGCAAAAAACCCTATGGTATGCAATCTAGAGATAAGAGGGTCTGTGCCCTTCTGCCACTACTTGTATGTCTGCTCAGATTAGTGGCTTCTGGTAAACGAAATAAGGAAAGTTAGGGAGTCACTAGAAAGACAATATGCTGCTTATTTACACTAAACATTTCCACATGATCTTCATTGCTGCTCTCAAAAAATCAGGTGGGCAAAGTAATGAATGCCCTGTGATTAAACACTGCTCCCACCTAGGCAGCCAGCTGAGCATTCATACACAGAGGGGCAAGGGTTTATTTTATGTTCTGCCTTCCTACACTAGACAATTGCTAAATTTTACATTATCTAAACTCCACACAATGGATGGAATAAAATATGATCTGTGTGCCACATGAAGGCAGCTCGAAAGTACCCATCTGCTTTGCTCTCAGCAGTTAAATGGAGAGCAAGTTCTAATGTGCTGGAAGTCAGAGTAAAAGCTTGTTTCATTAAGAGTTTGTAAGAAACTTCTTTGTTTCTAGGAAAAATAGCCTACAAGTTTTTCTATAGTATTTTTACTGAAACAATTTTAAGTTACACTGTAACCAATTAAACATTGAAATATATCCAGAAAAGGTAACTGGTATAAGTGGGAATGTAAAACAACAAACTGTTTTAAATTTTCAGTCTTAGATTCCATTCATCTGCATTTTTTTGCAAAATAACATTTTGTTATAATGTTCTCGTTCCAACAGAATACATTTTAAAACACATTTTGCTTTTAATTTCATATACTAACAAGATAAGTGATGTTATTTATTTTTGTAACTTTGAATAAGTAGTGTTAATCAAGTTCTATTCCAGTTATTTTTTCATATTAAGCTGGGGGTTTTTTTCTAAAGAGATGATATATTTTTCCCCAACACAGACTATCAAAGTGATTGCCTGGCAGACTACAAAACACCAATTCAGGCTTACTTAATTTGCACTTATTACATTTAAAAGCGATCACTGAAGGAATATTATTTTCAGGAAATAGCTGCATACAACCTCTTCAAGCTGCAGAGGTAGAATCCATCTGCTTTGTGCTGCCATTTGTGTAACTGAAGTCACAGAGCTGCACTGTGTATTAATCAAAACAGTAAACTTCAAAAGACATGTCCCAAATTCAGGAGAGACTGTAATTACAGTTCCTGTGAACATCCATTAGCTTTGCAGTCTCCACAGACGAGCATCCACAAAACACTTCCCCCGCTCTTACAAATAATTACCACTGGTAGCTCACAGCAGAAATGAAAAAAGCGTTTCATATTTTTGCTTAAGCCCATAAACACTAAATTGTCACAACTCACTCAACAATTCTTTATAACTAAGAAGTGGTTAAAGAGCCTGTTTTACTATTGTCAGCCTTTGGTCTACCTTATCACCTTTTCTCTTTCTCTTCTAACTTTCTTACCTCAAAGCTACACGTGGTTCTGCAGTTTCCCACCTATATATGATAAAAAAAGGAACTATAACATGAAATACTGTAGCAATTTTTCTTGAAGAAGTAGCACCTCACAATGAGAAGCGAAACAACTTATTTTCCACAATTCTCTGTTAAATCTGCTTCTCATTACAAAGATGCTATGGCAGCTCAAGTTTTCAAGATACACTTACAACAGGAGATAAGATGGGATGCTGTTATCCCAGAATAATAGTCCATGTGGTCCTACAAGCAGCCAGATACGTCCTCTTTACGTCACAAGATGCTTAGTTGTATACAGATACCCTCCCTTGATACCTGTTAAAATGATGTGTGTGATGATAATTGACAACAAAACTTCCAGCTTCATATCAAAGGCCAGCTGCAACAGAATCAGCTGCTATTACTTTTTCTCAGTGAATGCAATAAAAATTGCACAGAAAAATGTTATTTCTCTTAACCCTGTGTAAGTCTAACCCAAAAAAGAAAATCACCCAAAAATACAAAAGCAAAGGTCAGTTGGAAAAAAGCTCCACTTGGAAACAGGTAGATCAAAGATAACTTTACATTCATAGGTCTTGAGATCTTATACAATTACAAGGAAATTTTTCTTGCAACAGAGCCAGATTATACAGCAAACCGTTATTGGTTTTTTAAAATGCATCTTAGAAAACTTAATGATAATATACTGTGTTCAAATAAACACACTTCCATTTCACTGCTTGCTTTAGTAGGTGTAAGCTGTTTTAACAGAAACACTAAATATTTCTCCCCGGTCATACCCTTGATCCTTTATGTCCAATATCTTTGGCCTTGCCCTGCCAAGTACCTCATTTTAGGAATACTTTTTAAATTTAGGAATAAATAATGAAGTGTCACTTCAGCACTCCCTCCTACTTTCTGCCCCTCACAGTTTTCCCCACGTGTCATAAAAGAGATTCTCTGCAGGACCTTCTTTCATACCAGCATCTCTCTCCTGTGTCACTTCTCATAAATGTGTTGAGGTGCAAATTTCAAAAGAAAGCTGTTTTCATTGTGGCTCACTGATTTCTCAATTCTCTGTTAATACAGGACAACTTGACATTCCTACATATTGAAAACTTAGGGAAATGCAAGACCAACCTGTCAGAAGCTATTCTGCATTCATTCTGGAGTTCACATGCCTTCTGATGCTCATTTGTTTTTTCCTTTTTCCTTTTTTTTTTTAACAGAGAATTTCACAAAAAAGAATAATGCCAATTTTGTTTCTTTTATAATATTATTTCTAAAGCAACAAACATGTTTTGCCTTTAGAGACAACGGCAACATTTTTGGCCTCAAGCACCAATATACTATGGATGGCTCAAAATCCTGTCTGGTACTTCTTATCTGGTATTTATTTTTCATGATACAGCAAGAGTTAGTTTTATCTTTTTGAAACACAGAGGTATTTGTTCTACCTCTAAGGATGGAAAAGACATTTCTTTCTAACATAGCTGTACTTGGAGACAAACAGGAATCATGAACTTCATAAAAAATCATCACAGAATATTAAAAAAAAGGAAAAATGTGATAAATTATGTATATCTACCTTTTCTAGAGAGCAAACAAGCTAAAATGAAGTATCATTTTCTTCCCCACATCCAATTTGGCAAGCTACCTACTAGCTAATACAGAACTGGATGCCATTTCAGAACATAACCCCTTCCACTGCTGAGTATTTTTTCCTGAGACACTCTGGTTCAATAGTGCCACTGAAAGTAGAAAAAACGGTGTAATAGAATTTAATTCTTGTGCTATTCTAGATACCATTGCCAGAGCGACTTTAAATTGCTTTTGAACGAACTAGAAAGTTCAAGTTAATTGAACACAAGGATTCATGTAGCAAATTATCTTACTACTAATGGTATGGAAGAAAGAAACCTGATTAGTAAGCCCAGCTGGATACTCGCAGTGTGAGAAATCGAGAGATGCCAGAACTAAATCAGAAAGGTGAAGATCAATAGTTCTTTAATCAATGGTGGATTACAGTGGGATTTATTCTGCTGAAAACAGCAGGGGCAGATAAATTCCCTGCTGAGATTAATTACTGGGAAGGGTGGATGTGAACAGAGGAGTGCAGTTATCTTTGTGACAACTGTAAGTGGCAAGAAGAACACCAGTGGGAGTACAGAGCTCTTTGCCTGAGTCTCTGCTGGTGACCAATGACACCCGCATCAAATTCCCAGCACCTCTTAGTTCCTTAGAAGAAATTGCCTTGAAGCCTGTGGATTTCGACAAACACAAATACTACAAACCAAGAAGCAGGGACACAATTTTTTGGCTTTGTTTTTAAACTGATGGGTTTTTACAGCCATTGGGTTCCTAAAAAATCCATATTACACAGACAAAAGCACCAATGTGTGCAGCTGAAGAATGACAGCTTCATGCACAAACATGCTGATGACATCCACAGTGCCTGCTTAAGTCAAGGGGTTGTCAGAGCTGCTGGGGCTCCGTCTGCTGTGGACATGGAATCCATCATGTCCATGGAATCCATGATTACCATTAGAGCCTTTGTTGTCGAATGTTACAGTTCCCACAAACTAGCCACTAATGCATCATGCTCTAGGGCTAAATGCTGTACCTGAGACACCAAGCAGGCTAAGCAGAATAGGGAAATCACAGAGCATCTCTTGTAACAGAACTGATTTAGAAACAGGTAGTAAATTGAAATTACTGTGACTTTGAACTGCTTAAGGAATTTACTAACATGACAAAACAAACAGAGCCAACAGCTTAGCTTGTCAGTGCTTGATTTTCTACCAGCTTGAGGGAAAGTCTGCTAATTGGTCTTCCTCCTGACATTTTATGTTCACTTACCTTACCAGAAGACAAGAAGATGCAGAGTCCAGCAGATTTTAAATTTTGCTGGATGTAATATGATGGATTTATTGTTCTCTTACTATGATTACTACCAGCAGCTCTTTGAGAGGTCTCCGTCTTACACTCTGATCAGATGGCATCAACTTTCCCATTTTATTTCTTGTAGAAAACATTTCAGAAAATGTATTCAACTCTGACTCCATCCAGCTATGTTGGTTTGTTTTCAATGACTCGGAATTCAGGTGCCTTAAGAGAAATTTCTGGGGATTTTTACTCTGAATTTTTTCAGATACAAACAATCATGTCTGTGTGGCAAATCAAAAAAGATTCTTTATTGGGAAAAAAAATGCAACTTTAATACAGATATGATATAAATTACAAAAAATGTTCTAAAAATCACCTCTCCAGGATACCCAGATTAATTGAAAGTGGAGCCTCAGTGAAGCAAACAAAGTCTTTCTCAGATCATCTCTTTTTTTAAAGCAAGTCATAAAAGTAGTCCAGGCCTTGTCCCAGCTCCCAGATGGATATTCCAGTGCCCAGTTCTTTTGCAAGCTCCAAGCGCAACTGGATGGACTAAGAGAAAGACACATAAAGCAATCACATTTCAGTCAGAGATATCAGACACTCCATACTGCCATCTCTTCATGACATTATCAGACCTTTTAAAAACATCTACCCTTGAACCAGCTATTGAAAAACCTCTTCTGTACTTCAAATACTCTCTGGTTAGCAAGCAGTCATTCAGTCAAAGACAGTTAATTGTACCAGTTAATTCAATGACCTAATAAAAGATTACCAGCTAAATTGACAAAATGCCACAGAAATAAATCAGATTTATGAACTATGCAAAGAACTATTCTAATTTAGGCTATCATTTCACAATGTACAGAAATTCTAACTCTTCCCAGAAGTGTCTCACAGGTAAAATAAAACTTTATCACTGAAGACAACCAGAACAATTTGTCAAATACCATCAAGATCTCTTGCCTACCCTTGCCTTTTCCCAGGACACAGTCACAATTTACATTACAAAAATTCTATTTTAAAGAGATTCTTGGAGATAATAATTAAAAGTATTTCTATTTGAGCTCCAGCCATTGATTTAGAAGAGTTAGTTTAGCCATTGGTTTACAAGGGAAGCAATGCCACAGTTCATGTTCTGCACCTTTCTTTTTCACTTCAAACGACAAAAATAATTATTTTTTAATCTTTTGCTCTCAGGTTTTCTTACTTTGAACTGCAGCACTGCAATGTTTAAACTACTCACACTAGGGATGTGTTTAAAAATCATTTCCATGGGAAACAGAAAAAAGTATCACAGCATCATTAACAGATCCACTGGGCCTGCCATTCATGACTGCTTTTAAGGAATCATGAACAAACTAATTTTGAGCAACCTGTCAGTGATTGTAACGTTAAAAAGGGAAAGAAATGCATTTTTCATGAGGTAATAACATTCAGTGTTTCATAACCATCTTGACCAGCATACAAATCTCAAAATATTTCATTACAAGCCTGTTGAAAATGGAAAGAAAACCCATTTCCATGCATTCACCAATCAGCACAGTTGAGTGGTGGTCTGTTAGAGAAGAAATAATGAAAGAAATGTACAGGAATGAGTGTTCTTGACCTGGTTAGTACTGACAACAGCAGGCTGAAATCCTTCCATGAGGCCGAAGAAAACATAGCATAACAGCACAAGCTATCTTTTCTCTGATAGATTCCCAGTGAAACTTTCTAACACTCTCAGACACACAGCACTAGCAAGGACATAATTAGACGTGGTAGTTAATATCCCAGATGTGATAGTACTTCCATCAATGTTAGATTAATGAGGGGAAATATCCTTTTACTCATGGTGCTTAAGATAATCCTGTCCAGGAAAACAGAGCCTTAGAACATTTCATACTAGTTTAACCATAAAAAAAGTCTCTGTTCTCTGTAAATATGACGTAGTTTCACTACAGAAGCAATTATTTTCCAGTAGTAAAAGCCAGCAGAGGTTTAACATGCTGACTTCAGTTTAATATGAGAAAATCTAAAGATAGCTTCCCAGGAACTCAGGCTGTAATTAACCATTTTTTCCTGTATTCTGCTCTACTGCAGACTATTGTGTAGAAGTTTTCAAAACACTACAATAGGTTCCACAGAAACAGAACTGAAGAAAACAGGGTGATGCAGGCTGACAGGGAGAATCAGGACCCTGTTACAAAGGAAGTCCTCCAAGCTTTCAGCCACCATGATGAGAAGGAAAATGTCTTTGGTAACTTGTCTGAGAATCTGCTAACAACGTGTCTGATAGTACATAAACTGTGCACTTGAACAGATCCTCTCATAGCACCGGTTTGTCCTGGTGTGTCTTATCTCTAGACATGCTTTATCTTCAGAGATCCCAAATCCCCATTATGCATGAGAGAAAAAACCAACCTTCTTGCACAGGCAGCTGAAGCTTTGAATCATAACAATCTACATAACATTTACATGAGGGTAAACTTCTTTCACAAAAGCCTGAACTCAGTTCAACATTTTCTGAAATGCCTCAATAATGAAACAGGTCAAGCAAACATTTCTATCCTCTTACAGCCCTCTGACCTGAGAAAGTGGCACCTACCTTCAGTGTCGGGTAGAAGACTGCATGTTTTCCTCCCTTATTTCTGCAAAACAAGAAAACCAAATAGTCACAATAGCTCTGATACATACTAGGATTTTAAACTAAGGTTAGAATTCAAAACAGGTTTTATTCTTTTCCACTAAAAGGAAACAACCTCAGTGAAGAAAACTGCCAACTTTATTCTGAACTATTGGTAATAAAATTAAGGTACGCTAGTATGTTCAAAACATGAGCATTAATACATACATATAAAAGACAGAGACTACTTCCCATTTAGTAGCTCATATCTGAGATTTCTTACCCAGTATTCATTTCACTGAAATCAGACACTTTTGCTATCAACTACCATTCATTCCATATTTGCACTCTGGCTACTCCGTCTCTTGAGGGCAGAGTACAGCCAAAATCCTCTCCATGTCCCTTCCTTTTCTACTGCAGATAAGAACTTCTACTCCTGCCCCTTTCCTAATGTAGATGCAAAAAAACACAGCATGTAAATCCAAAAAGCTGTCAAAAGAAGGTGTACAACATATCTAAAAGTCAAGTATACAACTGTGTCATTGTCCTGCAGGTATTGGTTATGGGAACATTTGTCAGAAAGGTCCTCCTTTCACAACTGAGATGGAAAGCCCCAAACTTCTTTGTGCGTAATACCTCATCCAAGAACTGGTTACAACAAAATACAATACAGGCAGCCAGACAAGATTCTTATGTAGCCCATACTGGTGGCCTTTAAGAAGGACAAGTCTTAAAGAAGGTGAAAGAGGCTTTTGACACTTTCTCCCATGATATCTTCATAGACAAGCTCAGGAAGTGCGGGCTGGACAAGCAGATGGTGAGGTGGATTGAGAACTGGCTGAGTGGCGGACACCAGGGGGACATAATCAGTGGCACAGGGTCTAGTTGGAGGCCTGTCACTAGCTGGGCACGGACACAGGTTGCCCAGACAGGTTGTGGAGTCTCCTTCACTGGAGATATTCCAGAGCCACCTGGGTACAATCCTGAGTAACATATTCTACAGCTTGAGTAGGGAGGTGGAACAAGATGATCTCCAGTGGTCCCTTCCAACTTTAACCATTCTGACATTCTGTGATCCTGTGAAAAGGCTGACAGTGAAAACAGAGGATCCAAGAAGAGATCTCACAACAGAGATGGCTTGATACCATGTCATAGTAAACACTGAGATATTTTGTTGCAACTGGATGACAAAACTGTCAGATAGTAGCAGACAGTTGTGCCTGCTAAATGTGCATCTGAAAAACATGAAGACATTTGGTTTTCTGATGCAAACTGTGAAAGATTTTCTCCAATTCCCTGAATTACTATCTTTCAGGCTAAATTAAACAATAACAGTATAAAATATACAGACAGGCCAAGCTGTACTGGGCACAAATACCAAGGTTGCATTTTAAACCCCTAGTAACAAGAAGGATGAGTTATGAGTGGTCTCACAGCACCACTTTACCACTTAGGCCAGGAGAAAATGTAGAGTGCATGGACAGACCAAGAAGGAATAGCTCCTAAAATCTCACAACTTACATAAATGAATACTTGCCTGTGCACTGGGACAAGCACTCAGATTCCTGCAACTAGTTGTAACAGACAGTCTCTGCCCGCTACATGAAATCATTAGCTGTGCTTTGCTTAAAGATTCATGGTTTCATTTCTCAGCCACTGCAGACATGCAAGATTTCCAGGTGAGAGGCTTTCACCAGGGAAGCATACATATTTCAGGCCTGGCTGCCATCCCCGTCCAACATAATTGAACCTTCGCAAAACAAAGTGGTAACTGAAAAAGAGATCCTTAAATAACCCTCCCCTGGAGCCAGCTGAACCACACAGCTGACTGCCAAGCACAGCACAAGTGAAGTTTAGAGTGATTTTCAGACACACTGTGCTTCGTGCATCAAAAATTCCTCCAGGAAGCCCACACACAAGAGCCTCCAAAGGCTGGCTTCAAAGAAAAAAGAGGGAGTACTACTGGCAAGCCATCCCTTTCCCACAAGTTCATTTTGCCATATAAGAAACGTGATTCAGACATGAATCCCAGAAGCATGCCATTCAAACAGAGCCCTCAGAATTACTCTTTTGAGAGCAAGTTTTCATCCAGTACTCATTGTGTCTCCAACTGGATTTTACATTAAAGATCAGTAAAACAGAGCTTCTGATTTCTTCCTCTTTAGTTAACACAAAAACCTGTAATTTTTTGGTACAAAGTAGTTTTGCAACAGGATACCAAATAATTAAATATGAGGAATACAGATCCCAGTCCTTTCATAAAAACACAGAAAAGAAATTAAGACACTGTTGAACAACAGATTTTTTTTTTTCTGGTAACAAATAAAAGTCAGAAGAAAATTACAGCTGAGAAAAACCTTGAAAAATAAACTAAAAATACAAAGGTAGGCGATTTGTAGGTTTAGTTTTGGTTTGTTTTTTTTTTTTTAATATTTAAAAATACTTTAGACAAGAATGTTATGGAAATAATGAAGTAGTTTTGGTTGTTTGTGTTAAAAGCTTCTAAAATGTGTTTTACTCTTCCTTTCAGTTGTGTGTCTTCACATTCACAATGCATTGAGTAATATACAAGACACAGCTTTGCAGAAGTAGTAGGATTTGTTTGTATCATTTTAGTGTATTTTGGTATATTTGCATAAAAATAGCAAATTATCAGAGGATTAATAAGATGTTGCTGGGTTTATTTATTTAAATTTATTTTAAATGGATTCTTCCTAGATCAGGAATCCTGAAGAAAAAAGTAGGACATAGAACATTATTACCCTTAATGCTCTCAGTCCATTCAAAAACTTTATCTGGAAGTCGCTTGGTTTTATTTCTATTACATTTCTCTACCCATTCCATCTAGTGGAAGTTTGTTGCTTAAACAATCTTAGAAGGAGGACTCGTGAAACCAGGCTCTTGTACCATAGATTTTTCTCAGAACTATTTTTGGCTGAATTATTGGTAATCACCCGACAGCTCATAGTACTCATCTCAGAGCCTCTGATTAACTGACATTCAATAGATAACTTAGATGGATAATTTCTGAAGATATGGCTCATCAGACTTCTCTTCTAAAGATTGTTCTAGTTTATGTAATTTCATGAATCCTTCTCTGATTTTCTCCTCTCACCCAGAGCACTCTTTTATGCTGCAAGTCAGTGTTGACACACAGATTGCAGCCAGCAGAATTTCCATTTGCTGAATTCAGTTGCATACCACAGTCACTGGCTCATGCCCAAAAACATTTGCAGAATGGTAAGCTAATAAATGTAACTCACTTTTTGTATTCAAAGTAGTGTTCAGCAATTTGTTCATCCCAGACAATTTTTGGCTTGTGTTCCTTCAAGGTTTCAATGTACCTACAAATTAAAAACATAGATATGGAATTAACTTTTCTAAGAAGCAGTTAAGAAATTACATTGCAGAAATTTCTGAAAAAGCAGTTTTACCATGTTTGGATGCTGAATGCTGTATCAAAAATATCTTCTTGTTGACAACTGATTTCCTAAACCACTTCACAATTTCATGTTCACATTTTTAGTCTATTTTTTTTCGAAAGCATTGCATATAAGTATCTGAAGGGAGAGTGTCAGGAGGTGGTGCCAAGCAACCAATGGGGAGAAACTGATGCACAGGAAGTTCCCTCTGATTGTGAGGAAAAATGTTACTGTGTTGGTGACCAAGCACTTGAACAGACTGCCTAGAGAGGGTGTGGAGTCTCCTTCCCTGGAGATATTCAAAAGATGTCACAATCCTCAGTAATGCGGTCCAGGGAACCCTGCTTGAGCAGGGAGCTTGGACCAGATGGCCTCCAGTGGCCCCTTATTCATTCTGTGATTGTGTGTGATTCTGTGAATTAATTAATGTTCCTCAATTGACAAATCTGCAAGGACACATGAAGGCACTGTTTTAATATTTCTACAGTCTGAAACTCATATGCCAAAGCACAGGAACTGAAGTCATCATTAGGCTGTACATAGCTGTGTCCTCCACTATATGGCTTATGTCATCAGGAAAGTTCTTCTATAAAAGGGGCTTAGGTAATCTTCTAAAACTGAAATTGCCAAGAAAAAGTCACTGCTAAGTAATTCTGCATATGAATTTTCTCCATCACCAGCTTCTTGGCATTATTTTCTTGCATGGACATTTTGAACATGGAATGACCTATTTCACCTGACAGAGTGAGGATAGATTACTAGTTGTGCCCAAAACCCTGCAAGGGGAACTGGAGTGGAATAGCTGGTCTGCTGTAAATTTATGTTCTCGGCTATCTCGCAGTATCGTCTCGGTGCAGAGACAGTGTCTGCATTTCTGACGGCAAAACAGAAACAAAGCTGCTGGCTGCCACATGTCAGAGGACCAGAAGATGGCAAGCTACTGCCAGTGATAGAGGCCACATGGGTGTCACATAGAAAAGAGAAGTCTCACTCCCATGTCTCTTCTGCATCTTTTAACCTGCATCTTTGGCCATCTGTTTTTGAAAAGTCTGTCAAAGCCATCTCTCCCACAATTGGTCTCTTTCTTGCAATAATTTCTCTGCTCATGACAGGATTTGGATGGAGAAATTTCCTTCAAATCATCTTATTTTTTAATAAGAAATTTCAATCAGCCACTATCCTGACTGCATCAGTGCTGAAATTCCACCTCACTATTATACATCAAGAAACAGAGAAAAAGTTTGTATTTCTCAGTTTGAAAAAGATTTGTTCTCTCGTTTGGTATTATTCTAAATGCAATTAAAACATCCAGCCTTGCTAGGATCATCTTCTCTCTTTTGCTGTGGCTTGCTTATTCATATATTGGTAAATTGCTTCCTACTGCTAGTGAGTTTAGAAAAGATTTTCTTCTGTATTTATGTCAAATGAACCCATGCCAGGCATGGATTTTTCTACATAAACAAACACACGGGAACATGTGAGCACATGGAAACATGAAGAGCTATTGCACTCTCCCTTACACACACATGCCCTGGAATAATGAACCTTTTAAAAGAGCGGAAGTTAGACCTTGGAACCTGCCCATCCCTTTTTAAGACATACAAAATTTTAAGTTGCCCCACTAGAAACATATGCAAAGAGACCTAGTTTTGTATATTTAAAATTTAAGGACAGATTTTAACAAATTGTCGCATTCCAGAATGACAACTTCAGTAATGACAGGAGACTACACTTATATAGAATATGGTACTAAGATGTTCCAGACCAGAAAACAAGAATTATCAGCCAAGACATCCTGGCACACAGCTTTGCTCCTGAATATATGACTTTAGATGGGAAATCCTAATTTCGCTTGCTAAAATTCCCAACACAATTAAAGATCGTTCAAAATACTTATGAAGAAGCTTTAAAATTAGAAATGCCAGTGGAACCAGTTATTATACCCTGTTCTATAAAAGGTATATTATTATTTTAAAACTGTTCAGGTATACACCACATTATTGAGTACCCATCCTGACCAGGCACAGAGAATTTATTTCCCTTTCTACTCTCTCTAGGCATTTATCCCCACAGCATATAAGAGCAAAAATGAACAAGTTCATCTTGAAATCACATCTGTGGTGATGAGATTAGCTCCAAGCTTGAGTTGGGGAAAAAAGAAATATTAGCCCCCGAATTGTCACGGCTATCCATTAATATTAGGGGGCCTACTTGAAACATATGAACTTGGTTTTTACATGTCTCTATTAATGACAACAGAAAGTCCAAGCACAATGTTCCAAACAATAAGCTCTCATTTACTTCAGCTGCAACTGCAGACACAATGCTTCTGAAAGTCAAGCTATATATTTTTCAACCAGACACAAAGGTGCTGTGAAGAGTCGGGAAGAGGTGCAGCAGCAAACCACAACTGTTTCCCATGGGCTTTCTATTGCTCTAACTTGGGAATAACCCGTTCCCTTCTTGTACTCATTTTCCCTTTCCTTGATTCCTTTCCTTCCAGTAAAGCATTTGGGAGCTTTGCAGGCAAGAACTCCAAGATATGCCATATTATCCCATTATCTCTGCAGTATCCTACCCTGTGCAACATAAGTGGAAAGGTTCCTGTGTAAAACTGCAGCACACCTATCACAACACACTTGCTTGACTCAAACTAGTGCTTACCAGGCACTCTGAACATATTATCTCCTAGCTGAGGCAGTACTTGACTCAACAAATATTTGACATGTATTGGTTTAAATAAATAAACAGAATAGAAAAGCAGAATTTGCCATCACACTGAGCAAGACGAGCATGGGATGTCAACATGTCTGCGGCAGCAGAATTCTAGATAAATTTTTGGGTTCTCAAAGAGGAAAAGAAAGTGGCAGGAAGCTCACCACAGCCAGCTTTCCTTTTTTCCACCCCTCAACTCACTCTACTCCTTTCAACTCATATTTATTGCTACTTTTTCCTCCTCCCTTTCTAATTTATCCCTCTTTTTACTGCCTCTGTCCCAGTTCACTTCTGCTTTTATACTGCTATCCAGACTAATTTATTTGCCTCCTCATCCATCAGCTCCTAACTTACTACCTTTCTTCTTTTACCAAGCTGCCTCAGCAGTTAAGAGAATGAAAAACACCAAAAACTCAGCTTCACTGCCTTGCACTACATATTTCTTGGGAGGTTTGTGACCATTTGCAGAGCAAGTCATGCTGTTTCTGTGGTCCTAGCCTGAAAAAGGGTCAACACAGATGAAGTATGTGGATTATTGATGCCAGCCTCTACTGAAGCACCAATGCAACACATATAAATGAGAGATCTGTATGGATCATTGGGAATAGTAAAAAAAGGTAGATGTCACCTGCATGTCCACCTTGCAAACATGTTCTGACACAGACGAGTGCCGTTCTGGCTTGCTTAAATTGCCACACCTTTGTCAAAATGGGCACATCCAGGTAATCAGAAAAGAACTATTATTTGTCTGACAGACACTCCTGGTTACAAACACTCTGGGTTAAAACAAACACTCCCTTCTGCAAAGTAAATGAGAAGCCAAAACATGCATATTAGGGAGTTGCTGTAAAGTCAGTCCTGCCAAAGATGTGTATCTGTGAACAACCCTAATGTGGCTACACCTACACACTATTGCACTTTACTGCACATTCAACAAATAAATAAAGGCTTCAGATGAAAGGTTCTCAGGATTTATGCCTGGTGTTCCTTTACTAAGATGCTTTTCTTCCAAAACATGAAAAATGGCATGGCCTTGGAATATGTTAAGTTAAAACCCACAATCTTTAGTCCCCCTGAAGAAGGTATTTATCTTCATGGATAATGCTTTTTTCACTGAGAATATAAAGAAACCAGTCTCTAGTATATCTTTTGCAACACAAATTTACATTCTAGGAAAAGAGATAGCTTCATTTATAATTCTTAGACGAGGATTTATTTATGAAGTTAAACTTTTTAATCTTCAGGTGTTTTGCTTTACTAGTCCTGAATCATTCTTCAACCAAAAAACTTTAGCGGAAAGAAAACCATTACTGAGCATACATTGCATTTTACTGCTCTTTTCTAACACTCTGTATTTTCTCCCTAGTTCTCACATGAACAAAACTCTGATTAGAAGCAACAGGTCTCTAATCAGAATGAAGGATCATTTTCTCCTGCTACAGAAAATTGAGTTTATCTTCCACTGTAACAACTTTGAGTGATTCAGTCAAAGAATAAAAATACTACTCAGCTTGAAAATCTATACCACACATTTTCTTTTCAGTTTTGTTCCGTTACAATAGGCTTGGTCATTAAAATGTGAACCTACCAGGAATTGCACCTCCATACCTAACTATCAACACTGCCTATGCACGGCAACAATGTTTTAGACTCAACTGGAGAGGGCCCATCTTCCCCCTTTATAGGGAGCTGTATCTCTTAATAAAAGTAAGAGAAGTCACATAAAAGCCTGTATTCTAAAGCTCAAGAGTTCAGACTTCTGATGCTAAACAATTTTACAGAAATAGGTCCAAAACACTTTTCACAGGAGTACTCCTAAGAGCATTCCCTGTCTCAGTACTTATCTTCCAAAAAAGTACCAATCAGTTTCCCCACCGCTCTGTGTACATCAGGACACTCTGTGAAAGGGCAGATACCCATCTTCAAAACAAGATTTTTCAGAAGGCTTGGATATATAACCTGCAAGTTGGACTCCCTTTTATGTAGTGTTTAATTTTAGCTACCTTGACACTTTCCATTTTAGGTTTTTCATAAATGACTTTCTTTTAGGCGAGACAAAATGTCAAGAAACAATACAATCTGGAGACATTTGTAAAAAAACGTTTTAAAAGTGGGATGTTTCTGGCCTTCTCTGCTTCTTAGAAGATTATTTCTAAAGAACAAATGCAAAATTCTGAATATCCTACAAGCTGCTGAATGATTCAATCATGAAACTAACAGTTTTGATAAAAGGTGCCTTCAATGGTAATACATAAAAACACAAAAGGAAGAAAAATTGAAAAAGAAAGAATATTTTATACAGATTTTGAGTTCTCACTCACTCAGTCCCTAAAACTGCAGCTTGCAAAAGGCAGAGATGCCCTGCCTTTAGATATTAGCCTTTAAAATAGTTTTGAAAGCATGCATAAATTTATGAAAAACCTAGCAGAGTCAATAACAGCATAATGTTATATATGTGTGTGTGTGTATGTGTATATATACAGCATTACACAGTGCAATAAAAAAGGTCAGCAATAGACTATACAATTAAGCTTTCACCACACTGGTTCCATCAGGATCACTTAAGCACCTTTTTACTCATCTCCTCTCTCCATTCAATACTCAATAACACCACATTTGCAATTTGTAAGCTTCCAACTCTAAAAGGTGGTAATGTTACATACCACTGTATCCCATGCTTGCACATTAAAGAATTCAGATTTTATTAACACAAATCCCACAAGTTCTTTTATCCAGGAAAAAGACAGCTACTATGTATGTTCTAGAGAATCAAAAGAATGCACTAACATTGAAATAATTTTTACTCTGAAGATTTATGCATCTGAGAGGAGTGGAGAATACACTATAAGCCTGTCTACAGGGTATGTTATTCAAAAATAATTCTGTTAAAATCTTCAGATTATTTAATGCAAAAGAACTTAAAAACACAGTTTGAAGAGAGAAATCAATCTGTTAGCTGTTAAAATATCCAAGTAGCAGCCTAGAAATGAAAAATCTATAAGCAAGCATCATCATTCTCTAGTAATCCCTCTGTTGCTGCCTGCACCTTGCTCTGTCAGTTTTAAAAGCCAGTAAGAATATTTTTACTATTTTAAGTGTAACAGGTTTCCAACAGAGTCATTTTTCTGGGTTTATTGCTTTTAGTAAGTTTTATAAAATCATTCTCACTGCTTTCTTCACAACACTTCATCACTGGCTTGACAGATTACACTTTCCAGCACTTCCACACCAACTTCACGCAAACCCACTGACCTTGTACCTTCTGCCATGATGGACCAGCCCAATGAAAACAAGCAGAACCTCAGTGACATTTCTACCATTACTCTGGGCTCTTCAAAAGAGCACCTTGTTCAGCATTCCCAAAGTAATTTGGGAACAATAATACTTTGCTGGATACAACTGCAAAGAGGCAGAAAAGTATTCCTAATTTACAGTTCTCAGGAGACACAGTAGACAATGTCAAGCTTTTCAGAAGCATTCTTGTGTCAAGAAACAATGAGCATCAAAACCTTCTGGTGCTTTACTGTGGCTACAGAAGACAACATAAACATTACATATTTCTTTGTATACATGTTAATGGTGCCCCTTATTATCATTTAACTTCACAGAGGTTTTATAGAGAGACCCACCCGAGAGTTTACAAAGTGGTACACTGGCAAATTATCCAAGGGAATGTCAAGTACAGCTGAAAGCAATACAGTGCATGCTGTATTTCTCAATATAACCAAAATGGTAGTTCTTTACCAAAAAAACCTTCCCAAAGTCACAGTTAGATATTGATCTATGAATAGAAGTAATCACACACAAGGCAGAAAGTGTGAACATTTATTTATATATTGAAGATTTTAACTCAAACTGACAGATATGAACATATGAACATATGAAAATCTCCTCAAAGTAAATAAGACCTTGATTTCGAAGTCAAAAACTATGCAATGAAGACATAACTAGATTGAGGCAGAAGGTTTGCATATGTTTGTGTACCTTCAGTAACACATTGCTGTTCAGCAGAATGACTGTTTCTAAAGGAGAACTGAAAATATGTATTGTTGAGAAGCCAATATGTGATTCTTTCCTCAGTCAGGGCTGAACCACTACACTGACATTACTGCCGCTTAATACCCATCCTTCATAGAAGAAACACAGGTCCTAATAAATTCCTATAAGGCAATGTATCATCAAGAAACAGTAAAAGTGTTAGTGCTTCCTAGTCCATACATAGGTCTACATTCTGTTCCAGCTCAGCCAATAATCTGGCTTAGTAAAGAATCTGAGACAAGACAGAGTGTCTCTGCTTAAAAATACTTCTCAACATGATGAAAACTAATGTTTGTTTATCCCTACAGGCTTGTTGAAAGAACCAGAAGGTTCATGCTAAAAATAAAATCTCTTAAGATATAACTGCTAGTTTAAGGGTCCATTTCCTGAAATGTTTAAGTAACACTCAATTGAGGTTGAAGGATTTTCAAATTCATTACTCCAAGTACAATACTGTGCTCCATTCTTCTAAGAACTGACATAATAAGCACTACATCTGAAAAATGAGGCTATTTATCTTTGGATGTGAGGCTGAACAAAGTTCAGATCCACTAATATATCTGCTGCTCGGCTTCAGCTGTAAATAACAAAAACTAAAACTATGCTACTTCTGTTATGCATCTGATTGGGTTTCTTGGGGTTTCTTTTACTCACATCATAAAAACTTTACAGACTTTCCTCTTGCTCAAAGTATACGAATCAGTTCTGTTCACACAGTGCTACACAGATTAGCTATGAAAATTGTTACACTGGATTTGGAGCCTGGTCAGATTCACATAATCTTAATTCAGTGCACAGGAGATGAAGTTTGATCCACTCCAGTATGAAAATGAATTTTGAGTGCAAACTCACCTACTTTGATATTCTCAATTCTTCCATACCTACTTCATTAAGAAACGTACATATTAAAAAATCACATTTCTTTTCCATCCTTGTCTAAAAGGTCAGATGATCTTAATGCCATTGAATATCACTCCTAGCCCTTCCAGTTGCTTCTTGTATCTCCCTTCAACCATTCCTGAATTTAATCATCCCAACAAAACACAAGGTCAGTAGTAATGTCATCCAGCAGATTTAAGAAATACAAAAGCCAGCAGGAACATCTTTTCCTCACCCTGTGTCAGGAAAGGAGCAGTGCAGTTCTTCTTCCAAGCCTCCACCTCAGGCCTGTCTCACCTGGGGCCTGTGCCAGGCAGGTGCTCATGCCCTGTTTCCAGCGGGTTGCTAAGATGCCCTGGTTGAGCCCCATGCAGGGGAAAGGATACACTTGGTAGCAAAGGAGAAAGAAAGGGAACATACATTGGGTGCAAGCAGCAGAAGGCACCGAGGATGGGACAAGAACACTGACTGAAGGGGAAGATCTGCTCCCAAGTGACTTGAGTCAGGCAGAGCACAAAATTTGCAGGCTGCAGAACTCTGGGGATGTAAAACTGACCCAGGTCAGCAACTGCCTTAGGAAAGAAATGCTGTCTCTGTTGTCTCCCCAAAAATAGGATAAATAGTTTAGGCCACCAGAAAGAAGCAGAGCCGTCTGCAAGGAACCAGAACTTCGGATGATGAAAAAAACTAACTACAGTAGGAGACTGTAGCCTGAGAAAGCTGACCACTATTTGGATTCCATTTGCTTCACAAGATGCTGAGAATGAGACACAGAAAAGTATCTGTACTTCCAAGTAGCCTCAGAAGAATGTTCAGGTTCCTTAGCTGACAATCACATCAGGCCTACAATTTCCACTACTGTCATGAATGAGTGGTTTGGCTGCTTAGAGAACCACCATCAAAGGTATTGGCAAAAGGAGGACCTGAACACCAAACACCTTCTATAAAATAAAAGAAACACAGCTCAGGGATATTTTTTTGCCATGTAGTAGTAATAGAAGCACAGTAATAAATTTAAGTTATCAAGAACAATACAGCAGATAGTTTCATATGAAAGAAATCATAAATTCCATCCTTGGCAGGGAGGATTGTAACTAGAGAAGTTAACTATGCTAAAGGAAAATCGATGGCAGAGCAGTAAATTCTCCAAACCTCCTGTGTCCTATGAAGATATGAACTATATACTCTTTGCCATCTATTGGGACCAAGTTAAGTGAAGAACAAAGAGCACTGCTGCTGACTTTTGAGTTAATTTTTCATACTTGGCAGAGGGATCTTTCTCCTCTCAACTGACCGTGTACTCCAACAGAACTAATATAAGACTTTCAAACTTTGTTTTTTGGAAAGACAGAATGATGACAAATTCATGCAAATGAGTATTATTCTCTCATAAAAAATGCGAATCTCAGAGGGTTAATACATTTTAAACATGCCTTAAAATAATTTAGGTATCATATAATTCCTCAGTTTTTGGCATGACTTGAATTGAAGACAGGCTATGAAGCCATAAACTATCTTTTAACCAAGGAGAGTGGGGGTTTATGCCCTTTTGAGCAACTATCTTCATCAGGGCAGTTAAGTAAATATTTGAGAACATGAATTTTAAATCTCTTGATATTTAGTTAAACAAATGCATATTCATATGACAGTGTTCACTTTTAAAGAAAAGCCTGGCACTTTTCATCATGATAAAACAGCAGAACATCTTCCATATCTTTGCCGTACCTGCAAAGAATATTTTTAAATTCTTATCTGTTTAGTTTCTGCTGAACACACATATCTGCCTTCTGATAAAGTTTGCTAAGGTTAAGACTAAATTTTAAAGCAAAAAGAAATATGCATGTACTTATTTAAAATTATTTCCAAAAGAACTATTACTTAAATCAAACAGTAACACTTGGATTGTAAATCAAGGGACAAAATGATGGCCACTACATTTTTTCCCCCTTTAAATTAACTGGAAATTTCAAAATGCAATACTACTTACCTCTAACAGGTATGTATATAATTTTTTTGAAATCTTTAATTAAACAGCACTTATAGCATTAATCCTCTCAAATGATCTTTGGTTGGCTGAAGAAATTGTTGGTTTAAAGGAAGAGTGAAAAGGGTATTATACTCAGCACATGTGGGATCTGTGCACGTCTAAATATTGTTAACATCTGGGGAAGTTAGAAAATAAATTCTTTTGCTGTGTTTGAATGATAGAAGTTTTCTTTTTGCAATTATTTGAGCAAATTCAGACAGTAAATGTTGACAATTTATCCTAGTACACTGCTAGGAAAACAGTCAGGCATTTCTGTATCCAAAGTTGTTCCATATGCAAATATATCAAATTGTAATAACACTTTCAAAACACGATCACTTTGCACTACCTACACAGGGCATCCTGCACATGGAGCAATCACCAGTACAGCTGTGTAATCCATAAAAGAACAATGTCCTTTAAACACTTATTAACTGTAAAGCTAAACAAGTTAATATTAACATTATGATATGCATGTAAGAAAGGCAAATCCAGAAAGTCCAAAGCAAGATTAAAGAGCAAAAAATACTGCAAAGCATCAATTACTAAAAGCATAGTGGGTGAGAGATGGATACAATGTGGAATGAAGAAACATGTTTTTTCTTTTTTTTTTAAAGCACAATTTAGAAACAACTGTTGGGGAAAGACTTTTTCAGTTTCCTTTTTTCTTCTGATTTCATCAGTGAACATTGCTTTTTTCAAAGGCTCGGGAAAAGCATTTGATTGCTTTAATTAAAAAAAATTGTTTCTGTTGAATTATGTCTGGCAAGATACTGAAAGGTTCATACCCACAAACAAGTCAACTTTTCTACCTTAAGGCAGGCCTGAGGGGAGAAATAAAGCTCTCCTTTTCATTGCAAAGATCTATTTCAAAACCATATGGCAGAGGTGCCACCTGGGAATAACTCCCTGTGCCCCACCTACCTAATTAACACAAGCTCCTGCTACAGTGGTATGCACAGAGAAGAGGTATGAATGACCTTGTTAGGGGAAGACACATAAAAAGAGGATGAGAGCAAAGCTCGGAGATAAAGAGAAACAGATGGGACTGTCAGCTGTAGAACTGCAAAGCCCTACAATGCAAGAGCATGGAGAACATGGGGAATATTGCTTGGATTAGATGGAACAGTTTCAACTGCAGTCACTGGAAGACTTACTGACCTACATTTGGGATTGGTAAGGCTTTTTCTGGGTAATATTTGAGTTGTACTTACTTTTACATGAAGTGAAGGGCTGTAATCTGTTCCTCTCTTGCTCTGCGTTGCAGCTACCCAAGTAAATGTCAGTACTGCTTTACACACTTAGTAGCCTACAACACAGCTACTGCACCGCTTCAAAAGCTCTTTAATTTCAATCCCCCACCCCCTCAGGATGGCACAGTTTTCTCTTTAGGTAAAGGATCTTTACTGCCAGATAATGGATTCCGTACTCAGCATCAAAAATGCTTGGTGATCAAATCCAGAAGTTCTGAAGAGAAATAAAAATTACCTCCTCACACCATGAAAAAACTGCAGGTTCTTGTCTTAACAATAGGCTCTAGTTCCATAACTGAGCTTGTTTGAACTAGTTTGGCTGACTGATTTGGGCACTTGCTGACTTGAAAACTCAAATATTATGTTGTTAGAAATCTTTTCTCTCCCACAAAGCTCTATATTTGTGGATTATGATGGCTGCTATCTTTGATCAAATGCTCAGGAAGTTTCCATGCAGAAGACCAAACTTGGAGGAAAAGAACCTGCTGCAACACAGGATTGACAGCCAGAATACAGAGAAATGCCCTGAAAAGTCCAAAATGGATTTTATTGGGCCATTTGTCTATGTGGACAGGGCTAAATACATCACACATGTCACAGATTTCCTAAGCAGACAAGAACAAAGGAAAAAAAAAGATTGAGGACAGAAGTAATTTTTATCCATTAGTATTTCCAAGCAAGGAACAGCAATTCAAATATGCTGGACACTTTTTTTGGATCCTGGGGAATGAAGAGACAGATTACTAGACCTATTAATTTATATGCATGAAACATATTCCAATTACAAGTAGTTTCTGACCCTTTCTGGCTCCACAGCCATTGCAAGAACCTCTTTAATTACTTACCTTTTTTGCAAAAAAATACAATTAGGCAGCACTAATTATTTGACACAAGATATTTTAAGTATGGAAGAGGCTAGCAAGTTGCTGTAACAACATAATATAATGAATTTGACTGGCAGGTACTACATGTTCTTCTCCTATGGCAGAACAGTTTTGTTCCGCATCTTCACTTTCAAACGTATCATCTTTGTTGTAATTTGTACCTACAATAACATAGGAACATACTGAATAGAAGAGTGCTGAAAGAATTCACAAAACCGTCACATTGTCACAGCATTTTACTCTTGGGGATAATGGATAAATATTAAGCAATTATGACAGAGGTGGGAAGGCCATGGATTAAAATAAAAAACCTATGTGGAAACAAGGTCTTCTTCTGGGGACAGAAGTCTGGGATAACGTTATAAATTAAACTAGACAGAAGCAATACCAATCCCATCAATAATGAGGGGGATTTTTTAATGATAAAACTGTGACTTATCCCTACACAGGCAACTAAAGATGCCATGATGTATAATTATTTCTTCAGAAATACTGCAACATCATTATCCAAAAAAATTAATTAGAAAAAAAATCAAGTCAGATATCCAAAAATTATAAAAACTTTAAATTTCTTTATGTGATTCCAGATAATCTTCATTGTGTTCCCCAAAAGGTCACAGAGGGAAAGGGAAGCTAAGAAGTTACCAAGTTGGCATAAGTATATTACATGACAAGACTGGGTAACTTCAGGAGCACTTTTCTCAATCTTACAGCTAATGGAGATTATACAGTTGACCCTTTGAACTTTGTCAATCGCTCTGATTCAAGTCTTATTTTTAACACAATGAAAGGATGAGTAATTCAAAAGGAATTGAGAAAGGTGCTTAATTTTTACAGATACAAAAACATCATTCTGTAAAGAATTGGTTCTATAATTTTGAGTGCAGGAAGACAACACATGGGCTTCACAGAACCAGAGACACTATTTCATTCTAGCCAATGTATGCTGTTCATAATAAAATACAAGTAACATCTGCAAGTTTTCTTACCTTTTCATTTGAATTACTGGATACTCAAAATTAAATTTAAAGTTAACACAGGGTATTCATGTTTTTACCCAAAGTCTAAATAATTTCTTGAAAAGGTTCAGCTCTAATAATCAAAACTGATGGAAATCATTAGGATTTTATAGCTGTATTATCTGTCACTAATTACAACCTCAAATAGAACAGTAAGAAAAAATTCTTGATGTCTGATATTCACCTTCACCACCAAAATTTCTTTCTTGATAACATCTTTAGCAACTTAAACCAACTTGTGAATCAAACCAAGCCTCACAAGTTCTTTAGAAAGTCACACACACCCCTACCATTTTGGTATCATCAAATCAATGGTATCTCTCCTTCACTGAACAAATAGGCAAAACCTAAACTCGTCCCCTCTGATAGTCAATGTTTGCACACATTAGTACACAAGTACTTGCATTTGGATCCACAAATATTTCCAACAGAGTATCTAGTTAAATCATAAGAAACTACTTAAACATTAGGTATTTTAGTAATATGTAAAGAAGCACAAAAACATAGAAATAAACTCAAAATGTTTATTTAGTAGTCAAAATTAGTTAGCTTGCATTTTGCAAACAGCAATTTTTGCTGTTGAATTTGATTTTCAATGCATCACAGGGAATTTATAAATAAAATTAATAAAATACTTTTAAGCATAAAATTCTTACTCTCTAAGAAAAAATTGTTCAATGTTTTACTTCCTTTTCAAAAGATTTTAAATCCCTACATAAATTTCTTATTTTATTTTTAAAATTTGTATGGAGCTTTAAAGATTCATATCTGAAAGTCTATGAAATATTTCGATATAGCATCCTTGAATATTTTCGTATGAAAGCTCTTATTGAGTCATGCTGTATCAATTTTTGGGGGTAAAAATTAGGGTAATTTCATCATCTTTACCACCCCAGCATTAATATGGAAGACCAGCTGATAGAATAAATGCATGAGAATTAATCACAGGATTCATACTTGCATATTGTATTTAGAGAAAGGAAAATAAATGAAAAGACTCAAAGAAGTGTTTTAAAAAGACATAGTAGGGCTAAAACCAACTTACAAACACGAACCAGATTTTGCTAGAAGTGTGCATAAGGGACATTACATTTTACCTCCAGTGTTGCTGCCATTCTACAGAAGGGTAAGACATCTATGTGTAACACAAACACCTTGAGTTTTTCCATGCAGTACGGAAGTCTACTGGCTCAGGATTTCCACGACTTATTTAACAAGCTATAACACAACTAATTTAACTACTGTTTGACTTGCCTGTTAAAGTATTTTGAAAGGGGGAGAAGACTATGGGATCAGCTGTTTAGTTTGATTTTCATAGCCAGTAGGAAAACAACAGATTCATTAGTAAAGGATGAAAGTCACATCTGGGAGGTGAGTTCTATCTATTAGACTGTAGGATGCTGTTACTGGGAACTCGCACTCCACCCTCACATATAGTGAAGAATGTAGCCCTTATGTACAGAGATAATCTTTCTGCATGGGTCAGCATTGAACAATTGAAACTGGAGCTTTACATCTTTTACTAAAAATAGCAAAGATGGTGATTTTCATTAATGCAAGCAAACAGAGAATAACTTCAGCACCTCTTAAACTTGACTGATTGCCTGCTTAACTTCAACTGCACTGAAAGTGTATTTTAATATAACTGTGCTATCACTGTATGCAAAACATACTAATAATTTCTATAATTTATGTATTCCAAAGCATTCTGAAGGCTTATGAACCTTGCTGTCTTGATTTATCATGCAAGACAACCTTGTTAAACAGTCATCAAGAAGCCATTTTCTCATCTCACAAAATAGAAGTTTTCACATCTCACAAAATAGAAGTTTTCACTAATGGAGAAAATACTATAAAATACCTCACATGAGGGTTTCCTTATGTGCTAGGCCCTGGGTTTCCATAGCAGAGTCTTGGACCTCTTGTCCAAAAGCAATTAAGTTTGTGTATTTCAAGACTGCTCTGCAATGTGAATTAAAGTAACAGAAATGGGAGATAATATGGAAGACTGACTTTAAAAGTGTGGTCCAGAACCAAATGAAAATACACCACACTATTCTTCAATGTTTCTCAGTAAAGGATAATCAGTGGGGGTTTTTTTGGTTGGTAGGATTTTTTTCCCATCTATATGCAGTGCACATTTGTCTTTCTTCCCCTTGTTGCATTTTTCAAGTCCAGTTTGAACAGCCACACTCTGTTTCAAGTCTAACTAAGTTATAATTATGATACGGAATTATTACCTGAATAATAACTTGTATCTCTGAAGATAAGTATCCTAAATATGCATGTGTCAGACCTTGATTGTGTTGCTAAATGGTGTCAGAATTCAGGGTCTCTCAAATACAAAGCTGAAAAGTCAGATTAATCTGCATTACAAGTGAGAAAAGCGTTCGCCTTTGGAAACATGAAACACACAACAATGGTGATACAGTATTACATCTGAAATACTCGCATTTGGCATTCTACTAAGTTCTATATGAATTTGTAAATAACAGGGCCACTATCAGTAGCTCATAAGCTCATTTCAGTACATCAGGGACCCTTAACATAAGAAGGACATGGACCGGCTGGAATGAGTCCAGAGGAAACCATGAAGATGGTCAGAGGGCTGGAACACCTCTCCAGTGAGGACAGGATGAGAGCTGGAGTTGTTCAACATGGAGAAGAGAAAGCTCCAGGGAAATATTAGAGCAATTTCCAGTACTGAAAGGGGCCTTACAAGAAAGCTGGAGAGGGACTTTTCACAAGTATGTAGTGACACGTAATGGCTTTAAATTGAAAGAATAGGTTTAGATAAGGTACTAGGAAGAAAATCTTTACTGGGAGGGTGGTGAGGCACTGAAACAGGTTGCCCAGAGAACTTACAGGTGCCCCATCCCTGGAAGTGTTCAAGGCCAGGCTGGACGGGGCTCTGAGCAACCTGGTCTAGTAAAAAGTGTCTCTGTCCATGGCAGGGGGGTTGAAACGAGATGATCTTTAAGGTCCCTTCCAATCCAAACCATTCTATGATAACACTTTCAGACTCTATAAAGTTCAGAAATTATGCATAGAAAACACACTGACATAAATTCTTATTTCACTTTTTTCACAGGAAAAAAAAATTAGTTAGAACCTGAGCACATTTGCTTGCTTTGTTTAATTCAGAAAGACACTTTCTAATTCCGAAAAAAAGCTTCACAGAAAGGATCAAAGATTAATTTCACATAGTAGTTTTGTGAAATCTGATTTCTAGGAACATTTTTGCTGAATTTAGAACTGTTTATTTCTGCAAATCAAATGTGTATTTATATGAGTCACTGTTTAGTGGTGCATGTTCTGAGTCTTCTGGAAAACAAAAAAGTGAAATAAAGCAGAGTAGAGATGACATTGCAATGGCACACTCCTTTATTAGTCCTGTTCCTTCTGCCTGTTTTTAAACAACACCAAGTTTGAGTCTCACCACTCCAGTTACATTCTAAAGTATTCTGTAAAATTTTAGTCTCCCCTCATAAGAATTTTGCTAAATTTCTTAAGGATTTTCTCAAAGTGTTTATCTAGTTTTAAAGAAAATTTTCTAAAAAGTTCTAAGAATGGATGCAACACTAAATATATGTTTAAAATTATTGTATTTTTATGCTAAAATTCACAAATCACTATGTCTTGGAAAACCCCTGGAAGAACTTGAGAATTGCAATCATTAGTAACCCAAGCATGTATTAGGAAACACTTACTGTGACTGAAATGACTTGAATTTTGCACATACTAAATATTGAAAAAAATGTGTACTCTTAAAAACAAACACAGATAGAAGTACAGTACAAAACCAAGGTCATTTCATTTGTAGAAATCTAGGAAGGGTTACTGGCTCACAATCAAGGAGAGAAGAAACCCATGCAGGGAGATTATGTGCAGCAGAAGGAGGAAAAATAGATCAGGAAAGGATAGAACTGGGAGACTGAAAATTACAACAATCTTCAGAACTCAGTATAGAATAAGGAAAGATGAACTGTACATAAGCTTTAAGGACAAACACAGAAACATTAGGATTGAAAAATAATTAAAATACCAATAAGCCTGGTAACTAAAATATCACTACTAAAAACGTCAATATACATATTCACACCTATTAAAAATGGAATAGAAAACAACATCATCACTCATCATACCAGATGTGAACAAAACCTACTCAATTTACATCATGGATTATGGTTGTAGAGACAGAAGAATAAAATCTATTTTTCACTACCCTACTATTAAGAAACATTAATATGTAGATTGTGTTCTGAAACTTGTTGAAGTTCATGATGATTTTACAAGGCTGAACTAGATGCTGAGAGCAAGTTTTGCTCCAATCGGTTTAATAAATCTAAGTGATTCACTAATGAGGAAACAGGACCTAGGGGTTAACTCATAGAACAGTTATGAGTTAAACATTCTATTGCTGGTTTGCTACTCCCACCTCTCTTTCATGGTCACAGGCAAGTCATTTATCAACATGGAATATCCCCATCATAAAACAAGGCTGTACCTGCTTTTACTAGACACATTGAAAATCCACACTGAGTATGATACACACATTAATTACTTCCAACATTATTTTAAAGCCTTACATGAAGAGACTCGGGTCTAATTTGTATGTACTGTCCATAAAGAAATTCTGGAATTTTATTTAACATAAGAAAGGACCATGAAGGATTTGGCAACAATCCTTGCTTGGTGGAGGCCTGATTTCACCATGTTCCTCTGTATAAGCCAAGTAATTTAAAACCCCTTGCATTATGTAAATGACAAGCTAGCAACCACTAGAAAACATTCTCAGGTAAGCAATGAAGCTGGGAAAGGATCCAGAGCACAGGTCTGATGAGGAGTGGCTGAGGGAGCTGGGGGTGTTGAGCCCACAGAAAAAGGAGGCTCAGGGAGAACCTTATAGTGGTTTATGAGTTAAATTTCTGAAACAGAATGCTAGTACAGAAGGTTTAGCAGAAAATAGAAAGTAGACATAACAATTTATCTGCTTGCACTCTGCTACCTTCGATTTTCTTTTCCAAAGCATTAGGAGTCACAGAATCACAGAATGGCTAAGGTTGGAAGGAACCACTGGAGGTCATCTAGTCCAACCTCCCTGCTCAAGCTCTATAGCACATTACTCAGGATTGTGTCCAGACAGCTTTTGAATAGGTTAAATGCCCCACAAAAAAAGGGCAATGCTTAATGCCTGAGGTAATGCTTTATGGTAAGATGACTTGATGGTTGTAAAGCTTTTCAGTTTTCCTTTGGCCACAATTAGCTAACTAGAGAATCTCTAAAATTAGCATTCATGAAAAAGCTACCAGTTGCTGATCAAGCCTTTCACAGCTGGAGTTGAACAGTAAACCTGGTTTAGTGCACTTGCACAGCAGATGGAAAGAAGTCAGATCCTCAGCAAGAGCCCCAGATGATGCAAAACAGAATCAGACAGCAAGAGCCTTCTTACAGTACCTCAAAGTGGCCCCCAAGATATTCATTATGCACTGAATGTGAAACTCAGCTTTAATTCACTAACAGAAAATTAAATACATCAAATAAAATGCTGATGAGTGACATTCTGGTATTGGCTGTTCCAGTGAGGCATGTGAGCAAAGAGAATTAAGTAATTTGTGGAATGCTCCCCTGCTGAACCAGGTCATATGCAGAAGAGGACCTTATAAAGGGAAGTATGTGGTCTGTTAAGACTGATGTGTAAGAGAGCACAATGGTTAAATTTAAATGTAATTTCAGGAGAAATAAGAAATTTCTTGGGAGGGCACACTGTAGTCTAGTGGTTACACTGTGTTAAACACTCAATCTGTGACAGCATTAGTTGCTGCATTTGAACTATCTGTAAATCAAAATACTGGGCAGTTTCCTTGCTACAGTGACAGTACAGTGACTGAAAGGAATATTACTAATATTAATTACTAATTATTAATATTACTGTGTTTTAACTAACTAACAAAACAACAACAACAACAAAAAAGAGTCTTTCTAATTTCTTTATGTCCTAAAATCACAGGTACAGGAGTAAGTGAACAACCACATCTACAACTGTAAAAGTTCTCAAAGCCCAGAGAGAGCAGTTTAACACAGGAGAGAGAGAGAATAGCACTAGAACCTTGGTAACTGAAGGAGTGTATAGTTCACAACTTGGAATCAGAAAAGAATATAACCTTGTTAAAAGCAGTAAGTAACAAAGTTAAAGTAGTCTTACACCTGTAAATCCAGCAAAATGTCTTGCTGAGTTATTTCAGGCAAATCATCATGCTAAGTCTCAAATGGGCAGTGGTTGAAGTGTACACATGGTCAAGGTAGTTCATGTTAGGAAAAAGAGAGCAGTTGCAGGCTGCTGCAATGACAGCTCACCAAGCTGGAAGAACTGTATCCTGTGGTTTGCAACTGACTGTTTCAAAATCAGTGTGCACAATCTTCAAAGAACTGACAAAATATCAAGTTTTTCAAATAGCAACGTTTAGAAAACGTTGTCTGAGTGTCTGAAAGTGTCTGAAAGATGTACTTGAGGATTTCTCACAGGGAAAACCTGAAAACCCATCAAAACCAAACATTCATCTCACTTTTTGATTACTCAAAATGATACTCAGTACAAATTTTCTCCTAGTGTCCTGTTTATCAACAAATGCAACTTGTAAAGCATATAAATTGCACAAAACAAAGTTAGAAAACCTAGAGCTGTGTTCATACAAGAGACATGAAAGAAAGTCAAAAGCATACACAGCTGTTCTTGTTTGTCATTTGGATATAACAATCCAGACCTGATAAATTATGATTTATTACTGCTGTATCTGAAGTCTAAATTTCTATTCCTCCATGTCAAAGACAAATGTTCTTTTAAAAAAAAATCCTGACTCTAAAGGTAAATACACAAGGCCAAGAAACACAGATTGAATGCTTCCATCTCCAATTTGCACATGGCACAGTAACACAAAACCTGCATGCTGGGTCTGATCCTCTAACACACTGAACACTGCCTTGCAGGTGGTCAAGCACAAAGCCTCAAACATTTTCACACATTTTCCTTCTAATAACATCCTTTTCTACACAAGACATCAGGAAGAACTAAGTGCTCAAATGCTTTGGGCAACCTGGCTTTCCAGACTGTAGAGATCATATCTAAACTGATGGGGAAAAGAGAAGGCTCAGACCTTAAGAGCTCCAAATCTATAATATTTTCTTTCAAGAGTTGGTAAGGGACAGAGTGGTCATCTGTCATGTCACTTAAATATACCTACAAACTTTAAAAAGCACTGAAACGAATAATTAAGAAGATCATAAATTTTGCACTATCCACAAAACAAATGTACTTTACGTTTTTCAAATATAAAAGAAATTCATATTTCATTATAAAACAACATGGATTGTTGGTGGCAGTAAGAGCTGGGTTTATGCAGTATTCACTCATGAAAATATTCATTAATTCAAAGATTGTCTGATGGTGTTCATGCCCTTCTGAACACTAAGCCCAAGGGGGAGTGAAGGTATTTCAAACCCAAAAATTGCGTGCCACATGGTTTTGCTGGCAGTGGAACGCTGGGAAATACCTGCACACTGTCCAGTTACACACAGACCTGCAGCCTACAGAGGGATCAACTGAAAGAATACGGCAAAACCATGACTGTAGGCAGTGTTTCTCCAAGTTTACCAGCCCAGCCCATGCATTGGAAGGCACTGCACAAGCATTTGGCATGACCTGAGCATTCCCAGGCAGGGTCACTTCTACAGAACTGCAATGCATGGGAGCATCAGCCCACAATTTTCTGTTATCCACTTTCTGTCAGTGGGTAAATGGGAGTGGAGCGTGGCTGTAGATTAAATTGTGAGCAAGTGAAATGTCAGAATTGGAAGACAACAACTGCTCTGGTGTAAGGGGACTCATCTGTATGACCAAAGGGTGTAGGCAGGTATCTCCTACCAAGGGCAGGGCAAAGGCAGACTGCAAGTAAATTGGGCATACAGATGCATCCCTTAAAGAGAGAACAGCTGTTACATGAATTTTTTCCATAATTTTCTATTTCTGATGTCTTAGAAGCCTGGCTTTCTCTGACTTCAAACCCTCTCAAGAGAGAAAAAAGATACCAGCAGGAATCCATAGTTCTGCACTGAATTAGGCTTTTTCATCAAATTACTAGACATATGGACTGTTTATCTGGCAACGGTGAGTGGTTGTTTTCACAACAGAAAGAAGGCACAGCATTTCACAAATATCTGTGTTGTGACCTCTGCAGTTCACTCCATATACATAAAAATCCGTAAAAATTAGCAAGGCTGCAAAATTTGCTGATGAGACAAAAATTCTCAGAGCCAATTAAAAACCAAACTTGACCAAAATGAGTTGCAGAAGCTCAGAGAAACAAATTATGTCACAATAAAATGGCAACAAAAGTAAGATGCCAATAAACACAAAATAATAACTATGAGAAAAACAAATAGATTCTGAATAAGTTGCTATCACCCAGAAAAATGACCTTGGTGTTCATATAGGTTGTTCTCTGTCAGCACCAGTCTAGCACTCAAAAATTGCCAAGAAGTCAAACAAAATATTAGAAATTAATAAGAAAGGACCACAGAAACAGGAACTACAAGTGATTAACTGCTTCACTAACTTCATAAAGTATTCTGAATGCAGTTCCCAGTTCTGGTGTTTGGAAGCTCATGATATCTATCAAGAACATTTCAACAAATCATACAGCAACATTCAGCTAAGGGTCACATTTAACCAGCCTTTGCCAATTTCCAGCCAATACCACTGTCTGCTGCACATCCCTTTGAACCAGGAAATAAATAACAAACCAGAAATCGTTTGTATTACTTTGCCCATAAGTACTGTAATCAGTTAGGTGAATGTAAAACTTATCTTGGTTTTAGCACCTACTTCAATTTTGTTTTCCCACAGGGCAAGTAGGTGTGATTGCAGTAGATGAGGGAGAAATCGAGGTAAATGAAAAAGTCTGGGAGAGATCCATCAGTCATGGTTTAATCCCCATATGGGAACAAGCACTAACTGAACGTGTCAATCACCAGCAAATTTTGTGGCTCAAGAGAAATCAGAAAAAAGCAGATGAGATACTGAATCACATTCCAACAAGTGCTGATTTGGTATATATAAGCCTTGCCTGGGAACATACCAAAGCCCAAGGTAAATCTAAGTAAGTGTGTTAATTTTACAGTATTTAGGAAAGCATTAGAAATAGAACCAGGTTTTTAATGTTAATTGCAGCAGATCTGGCATCTTACTGCTCTAATTTGCTGAGTTAATTGTACAACATACTTAAAGGACCACACAATCTGAAATTTGGTATAACATTAGTTTTTTAGAAACATACACCATGCAAATATGCTGAGAAATGCCTTAATGAGAGACTAAGCTGTGATTTCTCATTTATATATGGGCTCTGAAATACTAACTAGCCATTAAACATGATCATATTTTTTTCTGAATTAAAGTCTGTTAAACCTTGGTATTTAAGAACATTGATAAAATGGCTGTTATTTTAAATCACTGTTACAGTATTTCAGCAAGTTGACAGAGATAAGCTACATTTTCTAGTAATTTGTTGTTTTTTTCACTTCTCCCATTGAGAGCATTTTAATGTTCAAAACAGACTGCTTACCAGCTAGCTCTAAAAAGTCATTCCCAATGTTAGTAATGTCAGTTAATACATAAATGGATTTCTTATAATGATTTTAACTTCTCTATTAAAAAAACAGTAACATCAAAATTATTATCCAATCACTGTGATAAAAAAGCAGCAAACACATTATTTGCAAAATTCCAAACATTATTTGAAGAACATACTAACATACCGTGGCATACTAAAACTTTATTCAAGCAACCCAGTATCATAAATGGAGGTAGTACTACAATGGTACCACAGCTGAATATTATGGTTGGAAGTTCATTGATATTTGCTACAGAGATTTCGTAATGGCCAGTCATGAGCATGAGGGATAACACTTGAGATGATGCTGTGAAAGAAGTCCAGATTCTTGAAACTTGCAAGTGAAAGTGAGAGATGAGAATTCTTGACTTTTGTAATGAAAATAACAAAAAAGTGCATAAATAATAGCTTTTAGAGATCACAAAGCATACCTATTTCTTGCCAGTTTGCAGTTTTAGGCTATAACATAGGATAATCTTGGTGTTCCTCTAAGTGCACAATCCCTCAAAGTTTAATCTTACAGTAATAATTAACAAAGCCATATTTCAGGATAAGACATAAACCCATAAAAGAATAAAAATGTTTTCCCTGTCAAGAAGACCAGGCTAATCTGTGAAATAGTACATATTTAAATAGTCAACTGGCATGTCATGATTTAACTCCACTTTGTTATCCTCCAAAATGAAAACACACCTATAGGACTGATGAGGATTTTATTGGCAGCACCTGAATCAGCTACTCCATCAGAATAAGTAAAATGGACAAAAAGATAAATGAATCTGCACTAGGGTTTTGTCAGCATAAAGCTTTGCTAGTTAAAAAGAAGAATTTTTATCACCCTTCTAATATTTTAGGCAACTACCAATCTAAAGATTCTACATCTTCAGGTCCCCTGGAATAACAATTTTTTGCATCAGTAGTATCTAATTTGTGAAAAATGTGCAATTTAGATAGAAGAGGAAAAGGATCAAAATCAAACTGTGTCCTAACTGTAAAACTAAAATACTTCAATGCCATTCTCTTTCTCCATTTCACTACAGAGATGTAAAAAAAGCCCAGTGCTTTGAAGACACTTGACATTTTGTGCAAGTGAGAGAAGTAACAAAATAGTTAACTATGTAAACATAGAAAATGAAAACTTTCAAAATAGAGAAATGGAATTTACAAACGTAATCCAAATGAAAACCTGAATTTGGGCAATCCCGTGCACCTACTTTCTTTTCTGCTTGCAGCAACTTAAAAACTAGATGCATGCAGTCTGTCTCGTCATGATTTTTACAGACTTAAGCAAAAACAGATTCTAGAATCCTAGCATTGGCCAACTACATTTTGTAAAAGTCACAAAGTCTTTGCTTCTTCCACATCCATGTCTTAGCAAATACTGTATCACAGTCACTTGCATTAACTAGCCTTTGCATTGCCATTCCATTCATGTTCTATCCAGAAGCAACATCACAATGAGCTTTTCAGAACCTTTTCTGCAGTACAGATCATACAATGTAGTCCCCAATAAATCTTTTAAATATAATTTCTTCAAGATGCATTTCCATCAACTACCTCTGACAATTCAGAGAATGTCACTAAGTTATGAATTTTGCTTAAGGTTATAAAAATGTGGCAGCAGTTACGGCCTCAGGGTGCACACAGTCTGCAGTTCTCTGCCAGAGCAGCATCTGCTCTCCAAGGCCAGGTGCAATAAACCATTTGCTGACCAGCTACTCAGAGGGAGCAACCTTGGACGAGGGCTTGCTGCATAAGACAAAACTCACTTTACTTTTAACTCTAAATATACAAGTGGACTTGGATCCTCAGACAAGGCTGCCTGGAAAGAGAAACAAAGGATTATAAAAGGAGGGGTTACATAATGGCTCTTTGGTGAGAAAACAGCAAACAGACAATATTTTTTTTCCTAAGCAGAAGGGTAAAAATTATGTGCAGGAGGGGAATAATGAACTTCTAGAGGCTCTGACATTATCTTCAAACAATACTGAGGAAAATAAACCCATAAGAAATACACAGACATTCATTATTATGCTCCCTGTATGTTTCCTTTTCTAGCTAAAGTGGAAGAGTGTTTGTTTTCTTGAACCCATTAGCAAAACCCAGTGGGTATTTACTTGTTCATTTTTCCTCTAAATAACACAACTATCTGACAAGACAAACTGCAAAATAAAACTGTTCAGCAGGAGCTCAGGAAGAGTCTGTACTAACAGTGAATTTGTAGGAATCATGCACATCTAGGAACTTAGACAGTTCTGAAGTACAATCCATAACCAGGGAATAAACAAGGATCTGCCTCCAAGAAAACTATCAGGGAAGCAAGGAGAGTGACAGCACAGTAACCAACTGAGACCCAGCAAAGGTATGAGAACAAGGATGATGGTGAACTTCAAACCCAGTAACCTGCACATGCAGCAATGGAACCAAGGGGTTCTTGTGCCACCCCTTCGTTGCTTGCCCAGCCTTTTTGTTTGCAGCTCCTGCAAAGAGTGTTCTAGGTAAGACCCAACTGCAGTAACCTAATTTTTCAGTGAAATCCCTGAAGAAACCTCACCACATTAATTAGAACTGCTGCAAGTTGAAAGTAAACAATTCAACTGACCTTAAAGAGCTGGGTGAGCTCTTCTGGAAAACTTATCTGTGCACTGATTCTATACCATAGGAACAGGATATTACAGATGTATTTTGGTGTTACTCCACAGACCCCCACACCCCACTCCCCACTCTCACTCTTGATAAAAGATTTGGTTACAGCCCACATGAAGAAGTTTAAGCTCTTGACTGCACTGCAGATGCAAACCAAATGACCACCAAGTGTCATTTCACACGCTGTACTGTTTCAAATTTATAATGTCTTTGTAGTGGCTTTGGAACAAGAAAGACCTGCTGAAGTCAGCTGAAGCCAACATTTTATTGCTTTACCTACAGTCTTTGTATTGGTTCTGTTCATCATACAGATAAATCTTAAGTTGCTGCAGCAACAGATTTCACTTAAAACTTTACAGTAGAGTGGTTTTTATTTATTATTATTTATTTATACTTTCAATTAACTCATGGCCAAGAAACCAGAGGTAATTTTCCAGGAACAACTGAAGTGTAACTGAAGTTTTTGTTGGGACAGCCTTGGTGGTTATAGGTCTGATTCTTGTGGCAACATTTCTCATCTGCTACAAGAGGGGGGGGGGGTTGTGCTACAGTTTCTTTCACACACTTTATACTGGGAATGTTTTCTCTGGCAGCGATACCTGCAAATATTTTTATTGCCAACTCCAAACATTTGCAAACTGTAACAAATACTTATAAAGCATTCAAGTAAATATTTACAAAAAACTCTGAGCTCATCAGTTACTTTAGGTGCAGGAAATTTCCATTACAGTGCTGTAACAAAGAGGAAGATAAAGAAAAACACTCCAGGACATGAAGCAACTCTTTTTTTTAGAGAGTTGAAGCCCACATTTTTGTGCAAAAAATTTAATATTTGAAATCTTAATATATGGACTTTATGTTACACCGAGGTAAGTGCCTTTCATGCATGGAGCTAGAAAGAGGACCTACATTAAGCAATACTATTTTCTGTCTTTAAGTGCACAATTGGATGCACATGCATGGATCATGGCAATTTCCCTGAACAACAATCTGAATCTTCAGCTGAACCAACATTTTGGTAATAGTATGATGGAAATAACAGTACTGGACTAACCACAAGAAAATGTGACATCAGAAATTAAAAAATGCAAACTATTAACATTGATGCTGCTTGGAAATTTGGTAACAACTTCCCATAAATTCACAGTTCCGGCTTGTATCAGTCACTTACTCGAAATCCTAGGAATACCAATGAATTTATCCTGTAAGAGTAATACTGATTAAATACTTCTTGAGTTCTTTACTATGTATGTTATTTTAAAACTTTTAGGAATATCTTATCTGTCAACATTTTACTTTCTGCAACTGCTTAATCCTTAAATATCTCCCTATTAGCCTTCTATGTTTTTATCTTAAAAAAACCCCAAGCTGCCAGTGTGTAAGATTAAATAACCATTTTGGTTGAGAAAAATAACATTCAGCCAATCAGATAAAAATACAGTACCAGGCAAGTCATTACTAAAGTTACTTAAGCCCTGTGTTTTGGAACAGCATTTCCCCTAGAGATGGTTTTGTATTATATAGAACTGTAGAAAATCCCTAATCCTCTCAAACCTTCCTGGTTTTCTTTATCAGATTTTCTGTGATTGTGCTGTAGTCTGATGGCTGGACGTCTCATCCTTGACTTAATGACATGGAAAGCTAAAAAGATGCCCCCAGACCCTCCTTTTCAAAATGGTTGTTTTATCTGCTGAAGGAAATTATAAATATTCCCTAAACTGTCAGAATTTATTTGGAATGATGGCTCCACTTTTACATTTGGCATATAGTCCACTTACTCCTTCCATATCCCAACAATAAGGCTAGTTAGAGTTAACAAGTACTGGTTCTGATCCAGCCTGTTAATAGCAAGATTGACCCGTGGGGTGTTTTATAGCTCGTTAAAAGTTTATTAGCTATTGCAGATCATCAATAAAACATGTTTAATTGGCTAATTGCTACAGCTGCTGCAGTGAGCGACGCTTGTGATTCTTCCCATGTATAGAGCAGCATGTTCTTCCGAACTCTGCCTGATTTTCCTTTTACAGGAGACTCTTACTGCAGTTTTGTACCCAGTGATAACACACGTGATAACACAGTTTTTATGTCTTAACAGTTCCCGTTAGGAGCGCTAGATTAAGTCACAGCTGCAGTCAGAAGAATCTTTCTAAAATGTGTGGAAAATCAACAAATTTAAAGCCTTTCAAGTGCCTTGGTTTGATAAGTAGTAACCTCAGAAAGTCAGTGCTTTGATGGGCTGACTAGGGATTACTATTTTGTTCAAGCCGTTTCACAATCTCACATGGCTCAGCAAGTATTTACATTGAAAAACATTCAGCAACCAAACATTTGGCCAGCTGGAATTAGAAAAATGATGCTGTTTCATAATTATTATTAGATACAGTGTAACTTTATATGAATTCTATTTCAAGATATAAAATTACCATATTTAATGTGCTGAAACTCTTAATTTTCTCCATAAACCACTTATTCTAATTGCTTGTAATATGAAAATTGTGTTTAAATACATCATGAGTGCTCACTAAAACAGCTCTTAGCTGTTGCCTATGAGCAGCTGACTGCCATGCTGTACTACAGCTGTCCCTATGACATTACCAGCTCTTCCAATGTTCTCAGAGCAACCCGGAAAGTCAGTGTGACAAAAGGAATATCAGCTGAATTTTGCTTGTTAGAATCTGTTGAATGCTGTATATATTTCAAGGTTTCAGACCTACACTAACCAAGGACAGCTACTTTATCAATATGCATTCAGGGCAGCTGTGCCCAGGCTTTCACCAATGAAGAGCACAGACCAAGTGTTCTTCTGAAATGGGGTTATACTTGCAGAAATTCCTAAGAAGGAAATGCATACAGTGTTTACTTATTTATTCATTCATTCATTCATAAATTCCTTCTGTAGATACTCAAATACTCTATTCCTGAATAGATAGAAGCCCTCAAACACTGCTCTAAAGTATTTCTACAGGACACATCTGTAAAAGTTCTGAGTGAAGAGCAAAAGTACAACAGCTGAGAACAGCTTGTTATACCTGTGAATTTCTTTACTTTCAACTGTGCAAAAGCTCAGTAAAGGGAGGGAGGGTGTTTTTAGCAGCAAGTCCCTCTAGACCTTCCCATTACCCTGCTGCCTAAGGGTAATGTAAGATAGCAAAACATACAAACACACGCAAAAGAGGGATCTAATTTCAGCTATTGCTATGCTATAGATCATCCTAGGTTCATTTTAAAACTGTAAGTGCCTTATCATAGAATTTTTAAGGTTCAAAAAGACCTTTAAGATCATCAAGTCCAACAGTTAACCTAAAGCTGCCATCCTTACCCCTAAACCATGCCCCCAAGTGCCACATGTAGATGTCTTCTGGAATCATCATAAGGACGGTGATTCCACCCCTTCTCTGGGCAGCTTGTTCCAATGCCCAACCACCCTTTCAGTGAAGAAATATTTCCTGATATCCAATGTAAAACTCCCTGGTGCAACTTGAGGCCATTTCCTCTTGTTCTGTCACTTGTTACCTGGGAGAAGAGACCAACCTCACCTCACTATAGCCTCAGGCAGCACAGCTGTGCAGTCCTGCCATTCAAATTCTAAAGCCAGACACAGCATATTCCATCTTATTTTGCCTTCCAGTACCAACTCAGTGTTAATACAACACACGAATATTACACTCTGAAATCCAGCAACACACAACATATTATCTTTGCTTGTTGAACAACAACAGTGCTGTTGTGAAAAAACCTTTCTCTAGGGGCCTGTCTCTGCCCTGGATTTTGTGAGATATGAGCACAATGGTTATGCAGCAGAGACTATCATCCTAGCAGATTGGTAAATCTGCTCGCTAATTATACATTAAGCATTGATCAATGCTGAAAGCAAATTAATTCATTACAAATACATGACATGTATCTTAAGCTACTATTAAGGCTACAGTCTTCTGAATAATGAATGAAGTTACAATGAGTTCTAACCACAGTTCAACAGGATAATCACATTTCAGAATAATAGTTTATGCTACGCAAGCCTGAGTACCTTCAAAGCCAGTATGAGCTCATCAAGTCACAAAAAACTAGGTCAACTGCAATTCATATTGTTGCTTTAGAGTTTTACAGATATTATTTTAGATCATCATGACCGATAAACTTTGGTATTCCATTTTTAATCATGTTTAAGTATTTCTTACCCTTCAAAAAGGCATCTGTTAAACCGACTTACATAGAAAAGCAAGAGAAGAGGAAGAAAATATGTAATCATTAGATATCTGATTAGCACTGCCACCTGTAAATTGTAGATAAAAACCCATTCATTTCTCAGTGCTGAGCTGCTGCTTCTACTCCAGACCCTCTTACACTCTCAATTGCTTTCTGATAATTTCCTAGAATTCCACCAATTCAGTGTACAAATTCACACAGATCCTTACAACACTAAATCTACATAGAGACAATGTATGAGAACCTGGGAAGAGAATGTTGTCTACAGTTCTGCCTCTACGGTTTGAGAAAATTCACTTTCCTGCATCTCTGTTCCATGTTTGAGATAAACAGAAATTGGAAGCTCCAAGAAGCTGTGATGGTGTCTAGATGGAATTCATCCTGTGCATGAGCAATGTCATGGGGCACCTGTTGGGATTTCTGGGATGCCAAACAGCATCCTCTGTTCTATCCAACCAAAATAACTGAAAAAGGTATGATGTATAAAAAAAATTAAACTAGTCTAGAAAATAAATACTAAGAAAAAACATATAGTTTCCTTTCCCTTTACTCCTTGTTCCGAAACCTCATAGTCTTCTTGATATTCACAGATACGCAAAAGCTCTAAAAAAAAAATTTGAGTGTTAGCTCCTGTCGCTGTCACATGCCGAGAATGGCGAGTAACGATACAATCCAAGTTCAGGAAGAAAGTGGTTATTTAATTAATTTTAATTTGGTTTATATAACTTGGTTCCCAAAGATGACAGGAGGTTATTGGATCTTGGACCAGCCACCCCCTGTCCTATTGGCCAAAGCTCATGACACCTACTTCAAAATATTATTTCACTGTGTACCATAACAACTCTGAAAAACAGATCCCAGGTGCACAGATAAAAAACTAGTTTACAAAAACCCATAGCAGTGTTTTTCGTAGCTTTCATGAGAAACACAGAGCTCTCACAGAATGCTGCAGAAAGCTGAAAAATTTCTCTGTCAAAGCTTTTCAGCATCTAAAGCTCCTGATTATAGCACATCTGTACTGCGATGCAAATAATAAATAAATTCTGAAGCAATATGATGGACCACATAATTTTCTTAAAGTCAAATAAAAGGTCACAGAATATGTACAGCTACATGACAAGGCTGAATTCAAAAAATATATAATTGCTTTGTGGGGAAATCTGAAGAAAAAAATTGAGAAAAAAAGATGCAATTTCCATTGAAAGTTTTTCTTCTAAGACAGAGTTGAGAAGACATGCCTGCTATTCATCAAAGACTGTGGATAAGCTCAGAGCAGAGCACACAACCACTCATTGTGTGGGTTACACTGCAGTCTGTCACCTGTCTTCTTAGGGCAAAAGCTCCTAGAGCTTTGTGATTTCCAAAATCTTTTATCAGGGAACAGGAATCTAAAAACAAGGATCCTGACAGATGGCATCTTAAGATGGAACAATCAGCCTTATGGGAGGTGTCAGAACCACAGTTCTGTCAAACTTCAACTTTAAAATCAAATTACTTAAGAGCAAGTGGTGCCAAATAGGAAAGGACACAGATAAATTTTTCTCTTGAAGTAGCAATCAGCAAGTCCTATGAAAAACCACAGTGAACCTCTTCTAATACCATCTGTTAATAAAAGATGAAGATGTGAGTACTGGGTTTATGCTGGCAGTTATTAGTATGGCTTCATCTGTACCTTGGTAAACTCCACATGCTGGTTAATGACACAGACTATCTGCAGAGCACTGAGTAAATCCAACTGGGCTGATTTAGAAAACCCAAATGGAGAAAAAACTTCTTGTGCCACTGTAGGTTTTACAAGGCTACTACTATTTTCCTTTAATGAAAAGACCTAAAAGACCTAACAAGATAGGAAACGTGAGCAAAACTACACACCAGTTTGGAGCAAAGATGCAATGAAAATGCATCAAGGTTTTGTTTTGATTGACTAAAAGATGGTTCTCATTGCAAGCAACACGTTTCACACACAAGATGGCTGCTCATACAATCGTCTACTAGGAACTTGATCCATTACATGGTAATACGCGCCAGCTCTTCCTGGTGACTACCAGAAACTGGAAATAGTAGCTCTCTCTCTCAGATTTAATGAATATATCACTCTTGGCAGCTACAACAGCAAATGCTGCATTCAGTACGACTAGAGAAGGGTTTTGGAATAAACTTTTTAGCTATTAACTCCTAATACAAGGAGTTACCCTGCTAGTAACAGCCTTTATCTAGGGAAAGAGAATAAATCAAGCTTTCCCACTCTGGGAGTGTCAATGTTCTTCTTCTAAAATGTTTATCATGTTACTGAAGATAACCATTAAACTCACTGGCAACTTTACAACATCACAACAAACAGAACCCAGGAAATATTATTCATTCAACCCCTTCTGAACAACCTTTTTGGCAATGATAGCAGGTATGATATTAACTGTTTGATTAGAAACATTACAACAACATAAAACCTGAATATAGATAGAAGGAATAGTGACTTTATGAGCATGTTACAGAAAATTTTCTACATACCAGTCTAGTAGCATTTAGAACAAAACCTTAAGGTATGAAATTTGGCTGCTAAGTATTACCAAATTTCATTTCAGTGTGAGAAAGGTCACTGTCATCCATGGCTATCATCATAAAATGTGTATGCGTTCCAAAAAAGTTAATTTGGATGTATAAACATCCAAATTACTCGGCAGTTTATCGTACAGCTTCAGGACAGAATCAGCACAAATCATTTAATCATCTTGGTCTAAAACACAGATTAACTTGCATGATCTGTTCATAAGATCAACCAACCTCACAGGAATCAACAAGTTTCAATCAGTATTTATTACTCTGTAGCACCACAACAGGTTTTTGTTAGAATGCAAAGCTATACTTTCACTTGACTGAAACAGTCAAGCTGGTATTTTTCAGTTTATCAAAGAAGTATTACACTGCTTAAGAGATGAAATTAAATTACACCAGTCATAATCTGTGCCCCAAATATCTTTATTTGCCATATTCTTGATTTTGGTATTACTGAAACTCCTTTCCACCTTAGAAAGCCTGAATGTCCTAGATAGTAGGATGGTCCCACCAGCACTAAATGGTCACTATGCAACAGTGCTGCCATCAGCATTGCAATATCCTTCCATGTTAGAATGTCACAGTCTTCACATCTAAACAAACATTTCAGGGCACTGAAATGTTTCACAATTTTTGCACTGAGGGATGGATGGGGAACCCAACTTCATGCTCAGATGTCAGGTTCATAGCTAGAGCATGAATTTCACAAATTAAAGTAATTTGAGTTGGTTACAATTCCCTGTGCAAGCATATAATTAATAAAATGGGAATAAACCTTACTGTACAATTTGTGCCAGCACTTGCTCTAATTTCCCAGACAGCCACAGCCTCATTACCTCCAGATTTGTGCATCTCATTATGATTCTGACACTCGCACTCGTGCAATTAGTGATAAAATTACAGATTCATCCTGATTTAGTGTGGCCTTTATTGCTGTTAATTAGGCAATGAAATGTGAAAACTGTTACGGCATTTTAATTATCTGAATGCAATCAGATTTGTATATTAAAAAAAAACCAACCACAAAACAACAAACCAAAACCTGGAGAATGCTATCTTTTTTTAGAAACAGTTGCTGGTTTTAATGGAAACAGCTGATTGAGAGAAATTTGAAAATTCATTTTGCTGGTAGCTGAGGTGACAGCTCCTATCTATATCTGCCATGTACTGTTTTATTTTTTGCAGAAAGATAAAAAATGCCTTCTTATCAAAGGGCATCAAAATGTGCAGTAACAAAAACCTGAATGAAATATGGACAGATAAACTGCTTAATCTCAGTAAAATTTTTGTATTTTTTTGGCCAAGATCCTTCAAAAAAACCCTAGAGGAACAGCCACCAGGCACAACTTACGTGCAGAAACAAAACTTCAAAGGAGGCAGCACCAAAATCCAAAGGAAAAAAGCACTGAAATCTCACCCTTGTCGCTGGACCTAGGCTGACGTAATTTTACAATTACTTATTGTTTTATAACAATTTATGCTGAATGGTCAGAACGACCCCATTCTCATCAGCTCTCTCAGCTAAGATGGGTGCCCTCCTGCAGTCAGCTGTAATGGAAGGTAATGGGAATACAACTTCTCTGGTACAGCCACAGCATGGGTTAACACAGCACATATCTGTAATTAGTCATGTACGAGTGACATATGTTTGAGTGTCTCTCCTACTATTTGATCTATGTTTCATTGAGCATTATTGCTTTGCTTCACTAATAAACTAGTTATAACTGGTTTGTTAGTTTTTGCTAACACACAGCAATTAATCAATTGTCATGGCACATTTGGAAGGAATTTGGTTTATGGGCAGAAGGCGGCTTTGGAGAGATGGAGAGCCAAACATCCTTGCATACTGGCACCATGTCTGTCCTAGGACAGCCTGCAGGAGAAGGAAGGCAGCCAGAGGTCTACTGATCTCAGCAGAAGTCCTACAGTGGCTGTGCCCATCTAGGCTTCTCTTACTAAAATGGCACATCTGGCAGGCAGGCCCTGTGTGGGCATTTACAAGCGCACACAAACACTCAAGTCTGAATCCTGAACTGCACCACGCTTTGTGTGTTTGTATTTCTGTAAATACTTAGCTATATCAGCCTGTCTTCACAAGCCCCCATGAGGACACAGAGGCTGGCAAGCCTTCAGACAGCTGCTCATAACACATGTGTGGAATTTGTGGAAAAGAACTGTTGTCCCTCACTTTTTACTGCAGACTCAAATTAGTAGGACATTATTCTCATTGTACCCAGTTAAGTCTTCCTTCAACCTAGTGTAACCTATGTAAGTGTAACCTTACTTGATGATAAATAACTTTCTATACAAAATACTTCTACTTCGATAATTCTGATTAAGCTACAATAAACCTGTTCACTCCTTTCATCACATATTGGATAGAATTTAATTGTTTTTCTTCTACAAGATCACACACACAAAAAAATTAGTCCTATGTTTCTTTGCAAAAATGAAATTGTTGTCACAATTTCTCAATAGGCGTGAGTTTTTAAATAGATTTTAAACAGACAAGCATCAGGAAATTTGAAAGGAAAGGCTCTCAAAGAAATGTCAAATTTAGTAGATTTTATGCATTTATATCTCACACATATGCATCTATCTGTAGTCCATAACATGAAAATGTAATTGGCATGGTGCTGCACTGGGAACTTCTCTGATCTCTCATTTACACCCTCATCTTAATTTATGTACATTATACTTCCTTTTTTAAAATGAAATAACTAAGGAAAATATTCTCAAGTAAGACTGTTTTTTACTATCTTGTATACCTTCAGTGAAACCAAATTCAAAACATTATGGTGAAAACACTAAAGTAGTAGCATTATTGCTACTACAGACCCACTAATTTTCATGATATAAAAATGCATAATTTATCCATGTATTTAGTGTTCAGAAAGCATGAAAAAACCTGAGTGTTTCAGAGATATTTCATCCATTGTTTCTCTCATGCCTTCTTCATCCTCTGTACTTTCAACACCACAATCTGTTCCCTGAAAATAATTTTGGGAACTGTACCAGAAAAAAATATTATTGAATTGAATATCTGCCTGAGGAACTAAATATGGAAGAAATCCTAGAGTGATGGGCTCAATATATAGAAATAAACATTAATTTATTCAGCAATTTTTCACTCTAAAGGAAGGTTCCCCCAGAAGCAGTGTACAAAAATAAGTACCAGCATTTTTCAAATACTAGAAATGCAAATATTAGGCAATTTGCTAAAGGTGACACAAGTCAATAAGAGAATTATGAGCAGACTCCAGTTCCCGGCTGAATTCTGAAATTAAACTGCTCATCAGTAAAGTCCTTAAAGTCAGGGCAAGCAACCCATATCGCTCATAGAAGCACAGAAATGATGATGACAGAATATATATAAATATGTGCACACACTCAGCGTGATAGTACTGCAGCCCTTAAGCTTCTTGAAAAAGCAGACATCAAAATCTGTAAAAGTAGAAGCATCATTATTTTATTTTCTACTCAAAGACACTGCACAGTCACCTGTTCTGCTTAAAAGTGTGCTCAAGATCACCCCTTTATGAATTATAGGATCCTATCATCTAAATCCCAGACAGCAGATGAACTTAGTGTGTGCATTCTTAATAAATACTCTACTACCTTGGAATTATTTTACTTGCCAGACAACCTTTCCTTTTTTTGACCATTCATTTGCACACACAGAAATAACAAAAAATCTCCAGCTGGATGCACACACTTCAGGGAAAATTTTACAGCTGTCACAAAACAGTAGGAAGGATGGTACTGGCTCCACCAGGCCAGCTGAGTGCCCCAGCTCAGTGCATATGTTCCCAGTGAAATGGATACGTCTTCCTATGAATATGATCCTTTTGGCACACAAGGGTAAGTGCAGCCAATTAACGTAAAGCAGTAAGACAGACTCCCAAATGTGAAATCTAATGTATTGGAAGGTCTAACCTGCCCAGCTTCATTAATCCATCTCAGAATAATGCACACCTTAAAAGTGAAAAATTAATTAATCCTAAATAATTGATAAAGTGTATTTTATTCATACCTTTGTACAGCCTTTTTCAAAGGCAACTAAGGAGAAAAGCAATGAAGTTATTCCTGCCCATCCTCTTATTTTTTGGCTCTGTGTGGAGAATGAGACAGTAAACTGCTGTTTCTCTAGCTTAAAAGCAAAAGGTTGATGTATAACACTGAAATCTAGAAGATGCTTCCGCCAATAAATTTGCAAGTTAATGATTATGTATTCATAATCTAGCAGACTGCTATACAAGTAGATTTTCCATACAATATTATCTAATCAGTACAAGATGGTGCATTTCATTAAATGTTTTTAAGTGACATGAGAATGAGGGCACTCACATGAATACTAAAATAATCACACTGAAATATCAAAGAATTGTTGAAAAATCCCTACTGCACTACCTTCCTAAACATCACTCTTCCTTTAATCCTGACCCATAAGCTCTCTGCTTCACATTCATCCCCAGGCAGAGCTCCAGCTCCATGCACTCCAGCTGCTCATTAAAACAGAGGGTGACACCCTCTCCTCCTCTCCACTGCCTGTGCTTCCTAAAGACCCCCTATCCTTCCATTCCCCCACTCCAGTCATCATGATGGCAAGAAGATCATAGCCCTGCAGGCATGCACACCTCTCTAACTCCTCTTGTTTATTCCCCATGCTGTGTGTGTTTGCACAGAGGCATTTAAGCTGGGCCCCCAATGAAGCTGACTTACTGGCTGGAGCATCTGGAATTCCTTTGTGCTGCCTTCAGGTACTCTTCTGCTGACCTGCAATCTGTCTCCAGGCTCGGGGCATTTATTAGTGGCACTGGCATCAAACTGGTGGGAGTGGAATGAACCCAGGTTCTCCTTCCCCAGCAACCTTATTTTAAAATCCTCTTCCCCATGTTGGCAAGCATATGATGTATAACACAAGTAGGGTTTGTCATTAAACGCTCCCTTCCCAAGCTTGCATTTCATGTCGTACTGGATTTGAGGTCTCCTTCTCCATATTCTTTGTTTGTTGACACTCACTGGTTATGCCAGTGTTTGAAATAAAGGAAGATGAACAAAAGAGGTATTGTACAGGAAACCTGTACAATGGAAAAACACAGATTTGCTGAAGAGACTCAAGAATTTAACTACAGTTTTCTGCTTAGTAATCAGGACTGTGTCGGTCTCTTGCAATAGCTCACAGAACCAGACAGTGCAACACTAACTTGACCTAAGATTACAAAAAGCTCTGCACAAAGCTGAAGTACAGCAACACCACAGTACTGCAGCAGAAGTATTAGAAAGAAGCTGTGTGCTCTTACCCTGCAGTGATACTGCAATGAAACACTGAAACAGATCAAATTAAATGTAAAACAGTCCAATTTTAAGAATGGCTGTAAATGATGGTGTTTTTTCAGCCCTTCAACATTATGTGTCAGCATCATCAGTACAGCACATTAATGCATGGCTGATAGAATCCATACCCTTCCATCAACCAGCACCCCCATACCCAGCCTATGTTTCCTCAGAGCAGAAGGGTGCTTAAGTGTATTTTAAATTCTAGGCATACCTGTTCTACCACTTGTTCTCAGCCCCAAGATGACTATTACATGTTTCACTGGATCTAAGAAATTTGAACACAAAATGAGAGAGGAAAAAAAGCTCATGATTAACCAGAAGAGGTGGGGAGGCTGGTGAAAAGTAGTCAAGCATCAGCATATTGCACAAGTCTTGTCAAGGCAGCCAAGAGGGCACTGAGAGAATACAGACAGCAGCAACTATAGGGATGGAGTATATGGGAATTCTTTGTTAGTCGTAAGCATCACCTTTAGATCATAAAGCAAGCGGTAATTTTCTCCTGAATCTTTTTATGAACACATTAAGCTACAAAGGTTAACTCTACAAAAAACACTGCATGACTGTGTAAAGCACTTAGAATATGTGGAACAAGCATCCCAGACACATGAACAAAGAAAGTCAAAATATCCTAGCATATACAATGTTTACATACAATTTGTGACCAGTGTTATTCAAGAAAGTGATTCAGATACTAGAACTTGCTCTCTCTGGTAAACCACTTATTACGTGAAAGCAACCTAACTCTCATTTTACAGAAGTCAAAATATTGTGCCTTAATAATATCTTTTGGATCTTGAAATACTCCCTTGATGTAAGACAGTTATGCTTCTGTTGGTCCACCACAAGAATTATGCCTTTCTGTCAAGTACTGGCTCTTTGACACCACTCAAGGTACATCTACTTAACATCATTTAAGAAATGCTGAACCACCTTTCCCCGGATATCACTTCCAAAATTACATCAGCTTGAAAGAATACATAAAATATGAAGCATACCCTCTGCTAATAGCCACTGTTAAAGGAAGTATACTTATTATCCAGTATAATTAGCTACAAGCTTCTGAATGTCAATTCACCATACAGAGCTGAATGATAGGAGGAGAACAGTCAGCTTGACCACTGAGGTCTTTATGAATTGCATATATTAGCAAATCTCAGTAAGAAAATGCCCTGAAGTATGTACTTGCAATTTCACTGCTATTACAGAGAGTATTAAAAGTTATTCATATGCCACAGCTAGAATGAGACGAAAATAGAAAGCTTACATAAGCTTCTATTATGAATAATGACTACTGAATGTAAAAGTAATTGAAAAGGACATTGCAGGCAGACACTGGAAGGCTAGACTTGCCTTAGCTCTAAAAACACACAATAATGTAAAGGACATACAGCTGATCTGTATCCATTTATAAACACTGCATGTGATGTGCTTACTGAGATAATTACTGTATGCATATATGAATTCGGTTTAGTAAAAGAGCTGTTCAGAAACTGTACACAACCACTGGATTAGCAAAAATTGCCAGGTTTTGGATGATTCAACCAGAAAACATCACTGATGGAAATACTGGAGGTCTTAAAGCTCAAAGCTGCAACAATTATTTTGCCCAAGTTGCAGATCTAAAGGACAGTAAACAACTAGGAAGTAATTTCCAACTTTCACTCAGGCAAAACACATTGCAGGGGCCTGCTATGCAATCAGAGTTTATACACAAGTAGATCACCAAGCACACCTTTTAAAAGCAAGGTCTCCTGCAGGAAGATTATGTTTAGAAGGATCACTCAGTAAGACCAGAAATGGCAACAGAAAAACAGCTAACACACAAGTCCCGACAAAGATATCTTTAAGGAAGTGCTTATTTCAGGTAGAATGTCAAGTGTGATAAAACTTGCCTTAGGAAACCTCTGCCATTCTCTAGCACTAAGTGTTTTCAGTGTTCAATATTTTATATGGATTCATTAGCATGGATTGGTCATACAGGGACTTAAAGTTTTCTTTGTAACTAGCATAAACACCATGCCTGTTAACATCAATAGGTTCTACGCTTGCCTGATACCCACAAGAATATGCGTGTAAAGAAAACATTGGTCTAACAATTACTTAAACTAAAAAGGCATTTCCAAAGGAAAACTCTTTCTCCAACCTTCCCAAATACTTGTGATATAAAGGGTCATGGTGCCCACCCACATGTACATAAAGCAGACATAGATCTCATGAGAATGAGAACAGCAGTCACAATGCATGATCAACAGCCCATATTTTCACCAAATTACAGTGCTTGTTGTTTCACTAACATCAGTTAAAGAACTCCCTAACTGCAAAAAAGTGCCACTAAAATAATGAGGAGCTAGAAGGAGAAAGAAAATTGTGTGGCCCTTTGATATTCAGAGGTCATGGCAAATTTAATCAGCAAGTGTTGCCAACAGTGCTATATCCCAGAGTTCAATCTATCTGGAGATAAAAGAATATAAAATGAAAGCTAAACTGTGACTGAACAGAGAGATTGGAAACAACGTCCCTTCATTTTCAACTGGCCTCTTAACCAAATATACTGTGTGCAACGGTGACCTTAGCCCCTGCAGATGACGCACTAGAAAACTGGCAATTTTTTTTTTTACAGCATACATTAAGGAACCCTTTTTACTACATCTTTGTAAGTGCATCAGTAGTAGACACTGTGAGAATACTCACTGCAATTTCAGAAAAATTATTTATTAATCACTGATGCACGGGTTTGTTTCATATGAAACAGGAAAAAACTCTAAACCACTAAAACACAACACAGAACCCCATCAACTTCCAAAGCATTCTTCAGTTCCAAAAATACAGAAGTAGAGCACCCGCAGGTGTTTACAGTTAAAGACCTTTGAGACTTAAGGTCCTTAAAACCATATTATCAATAATATAATTCAATATTGAATCTCAAGAAGCTTTATAAAAATACCATTCTGAAATGCAGCACATCTGTGCAAAAGAACACATTCAAAATAATACATAATCATGCCAACCCTGGGGAAAAACCACTGCTCACATAATGCCCCAAGATAATCTGTGTGAGTGGAAAGTGGCTTTGCTTTTCAAGTTCGATGGAAGCACCTGATAAACCATATTCTCTAGAAACTTCCAAAGTCAACCCAAGTTTCTGCTTGTACATAAAAGTAGGCAAGAATTATTGTGTGATTATCATTAATATAAGTGTGAACAAGTATGATTTTATATGTCATTATTTTTAAGCAATATGCTATATTACCTCCAGTATTTAGCACCAGAGAAAGCAAAAAACCTCTTGAATTAAAATTTATCACAAATCTTATGGCAGTTCCAATTGTTTGTACAAAGGCACATCTCATAGGTGACTTTCAAATTGCGCAGATCAGGAATTCCACATACTGAAAAGCATAAATGCAACTAAGAACCACCAGCAGACAGAAGTGATCTGTTCCCTTATAGTTATTCTACTGAACAGCTGCTCTTCAGTTTAATATTTTAGGGAAAAGTTTCTTGTCTTTTTGTAAAGAATAATAGTAAAGCTACCCTTAAGAAAAAAAACAAACCATAACAAACCTGAAAAAGACCCTCACTACAAATACCAAACCACTGAACAAAGAATTTTCTAGGTTGTGCACTACAGAACCCAAACGTGTCTCAACAACCAAGGCAACTGAGAGATATTTTCATACTGGCTTTGTCAAGACAGGTACAACTTTCTGTTGCAGAAATCAACCCTGTGTTACTTCACTAAATCTGTAAAACAAACTGAATTCCTGGCTGGAATTTTCTTTGAAGAAAGCTACTCTAGTATCTTAGCTCTAAACATAGCCCAAACCTCTAATATTCTAACATTCACTTCTTCAAAATAAAATATTAATTTAAATTGATACCAAGCCCTGAAATTATACTGACAATACTGTATAACTGGAAAATATCTAGAGAGAGTACTTCTTCTCTACTGAGTGTGATTCTGGAATCACTCAAGCATTTTTTTGAAAAAGCACTTTAAAGAAATCATACTGTTGTTAACTACTTATTCTGTGCACTGATCATTTTGTTCTTATTTCCTCAGTGACTACCATTATACATAACAAGGACTGTTTAACTTCTCTACAGCTGTGTTTCTTTACTGATCTTCTGAGGCAATTTTTCAGATGCTTTCTAAAAGAAGAAAAAAATCCAAATCTAAATGAAATTATTACTTGTAACATAGCTCCTCCAAACAAATACCAGAAGCAAAAGGTCACTGTTTACTCTTACAGAAACTATGGTGGCTATCTTTCTGTATTTTAAAAAACTGGTTTTTTCTAGTGATGCTGATACATTTAATTCCTGTGGAAAACACTTCTGTAAATTCATTACTTCTATGCTTTTCATTCAGATAGTTGATTCAGGCTTGCCCTTCCAAAGACACCCTACTCAGTAATCTCACCAAAATATATATTCTAGACTGCTCCAGTGGGTGGGGATAAAACTTCCTCAGGGGAGACTGCAGTGGTCATGTTCTGACATGACTAAAACACACAAAATTGCAGGACTGATACTCAGAAGACCAATACAACCTCTGAAACCAGGTGCCAGTGGCCAGCAGACTTACTGCCACACAATGATGCAGCACACTACAAAGTGCCAAGCGTACCGTGGGTTGCAGCGATGCTTGGTAAACAGCGTTCCGTGAGCTCTTCCTAATGGATCCCAAGGCACTGACATAATCTCACATCATTCCCTCTTGCTGTCTTCCAATATCGCCGCCCACAAGCGGGCTGTGAATTCCCTTACAAACCATGACATCTCTTTTGATTGCCCTTGGACAATGTTGCAGCTTTATCGTTGCCCACGTGGAACAACAGTAATGGGTAATAGTACGAGGGCTGCACTAGCCTGAGAATTTTCCTAGTGATGTCCTTAACCCAAGTTGCAGAGAGGCAGCAGCCTTCCCTAAGAGGAGGTTCTGTCCAGCACTGTGGACCCGCTGTTCCCCTCACAAGGGAGTCACCTACCACCACAGCCCACCTTTTCTTCCTTGTGGAGGTGGTCATCGTACAGGGGCCAGTCCTTTCTGTTCAGCAACATCTCTGGTGTAGATGGGCCATCATCCACATCATCCTTTGACTTACCTTTCACATCCAGAGCCTCATTGTTGTGTACAAGCAAGTGGGAAGGCGAGGTAGGCAAAGAGGGGGTTTGCCTGCTGCTCCAAGCAGGAACTTGTCCTTGTTCACCCTTTTGGTTTAAGTTACTGCCTTCTGTAACGCAGGGGAAGAATACAGGATCCCCCTGCTCTTATGTTTTTTCTGGTGGCTGTTCTTGTTACTGTCTCAGGGAGAGCAGAGCATGGGTTTGCCAGTCAAATTCTTTCTCATTTCCCTACTAATGACCCCATGTTCCACATTTATACTTTGAAATAGCAGCCAAATGTCTTAATAATGGTGGCTGATAAGCGTAGCTCTGAATAACAAAGTGCAATGTCTTTGAAAATACTGTTTTCCATTTCAAGCAACAACATTAAGCAATTCAAAAGCATTATTTCATGCTTCTTATAATAGCCACACAAAATGGAAATTTCGTTTTTTGCTCACAGTAGCAGATGAATACACACAAAAATGTATTGCCAGTAAAGGGTCATTTACTTCTTGTTTTATGGATTTTAACCAGCATTCCCATGAAGCTTGAGCAGAAGCCATGTAATATGACTGATGTAGAATGAATTCCATCTTACTCAAATTATTTTGCAGTCCTTATTCTCATAAGAGAAGAAAGCTCCTGAGGTCAAAAGACAATGGAAAAGATATTTCATTTTACCTTAGACTATGAACTCTGGAACTAAACACAGTGCTTTAATATCTGGATGCATTTAGACCTGCTCAAACAGGATTTAATATTCTTCTATAAATAGCAAACTCTGTATAAGTTATCATTAGTACAGAGATAACTCTTGAAGGTATTATTATATTCATAGCCAAAAAGTAGACCATATTCTATACAGGCAGTGCTCTCCACACACATATGCAGAAAATGCTACAATAAAGTAAGCATTTTTATACTGCAAGTGCTTCTATTTCTACGATGAGAAAAGCTTTTTTATCAAACAATTCTTTTTGGATAAATAATATTTCTGCTAATTCTAAAGGGAAAAGCACCTAAGAAGTTACCATATCAATGAAATGGAATGGAGCCAAATGAGGAATCTACTATTAACTTCTAGAGTACGAAATGTTAATTCTTTAATGTTAACTGGCCTTTTGGGATTTCTAATAAGCTGAGTCTAGTATACTGTGGGATTTTAGCATTGACATGTTTCTAATGAGAGGTTAATGAATCTAATCTCTCAAACCATGGTAAAACACAAGACTAGGGATCAGGGAGCCAGTTCCGACAGTGTTTGGCTGTGTTCCAATTGGGTTCACTTATTAATGAAGAAGCTTCCATCAGATACTCTACTTCTTACTGAAACATGAAGTGAGCTGGAAAAGAAAGGTCTCTGTGGTGTAGAACGAACTGTCAGCAACCCAAGAAAAAGGCCAAATTAAAATTAAAATTCATTAACCTTAGCATCTGTCAAAGAGTTTTGAAAGGAAGAAGGAAAGAGGAAAAAAAGAAGGGTGAATACAGTAGTCTGAGAGAAAAAAAATTACTACTTTCTACCTGTTTACCTGAAAACTGCCTATTACATCAATAACCTTAGTTCTCTGAGAACAGATCTTTGAGAAATAGAAATGATGTAACATAGCTAAGTACCATTCTTCACTGTTAACTCCTTTAAATACCTGACAGTTGAATGTGACAAGAATACCTTTCTCAGTCCCAAATTTATGTATGGTCAAGGAGAAAGCATCTCACCAGCTAAGTCTGCCCATCAAAAAGCTATTGCAACATTCCCTGCAATCCACATCCAAAGAATCACAGTGAGAAATGCACAGGCATAAGTTACTCTAGACCAAATAAGTACACAGTTCACAGCAGACAGCAGGAGACCCTCAGTTCTGAAAAGAGTGAAGTTTCCTACACTTTGAGCTTTACACAGATTCTCTGGCAACCAGCAACCAGCTTATGGTAGGGATGATTACTCTCTTCACAACCCTAACTTGGCTCTGCTATATTCAAAACAGTTTTATATCTTTGAGAGCTTCATCAAACGTGGTTTAAAGTAGTTTATATATGCAAAAGGCACCCAAAGGTTGTAGAGACCAATTGCATGAACAAGCTGACCAACAGAGGCAGTAGAAAATTTATTTTCATAAGCAATTTAGAAAAATAATAATAATCTGGATGGACAAGTGTAGAATATTCAGGATATGAAATTTACCAAAGTAAAACCAAGCCATGTATTTGAACACTAACGTATATGAAACATGCATAAGCTTCTCAAAAGCAAATAGAACTCTGTGAAACTTCAAGCACTTCATAAAGAGCTACTGTTTTCCCTGGTAGCTCAAAAATCACTCCTTAGCATCTCAATACATAATTTACTTAAACTCTGTCCTCAGAACAGCCTTTTCCTTTTTTTTAGACTACTCTAATGAATACTTGGATTTTGTCTTCATACATTTTACATTTCCTAGCAATTTAAAGCACAATTCTGCACTTTAACAGTGCCATAACATGGGTAAATAAATAAATCCATTTTATGCAATTTCTTCTGCCATACTCACTGTTTTTCAAATATTGCAACATTTCTATGCAACTGTGAATGATTAGCATGCCTCCTTCATCCCTGTTTAGATCCCTTTTATGTTAGTTCCTGCCTACAATACAGATCTTTCAATACAAGCATGTCAGGATGATCAAAGGTCCTGTAATAGTCCCAATATTTTATTTATATTTCCAATTTATTTCAAGATTAGCATGCTCATCTTCTCCTCGACCAGATCTTGGATTCAATATCAGATGTTAATCTAATTCACCTTCTTTGGGAACTCTATTTCTTTATTTGGATTAAGTAAATTCCAACTCTGGCATCAGGAATGTTCCTTTTTGATGCTGCAACAGTGGGAGAAGGTCTAAGTGGCTCTGAAGGCAACACACTCACTACCTGCTTGAAGCATTCTTATTTGAGAACTTTCCATTTCAATGTTTCGGAGTTAAGATACGTAGAAATTGGAATTATAAACAGACTCACTATGTTAAACTATGCTTTAGCACAAAGTAGGCTAAGAGACATTGCATGAGTATGGCAAACTTTCCATGAGGTGAACATGTAAATTAAAATATGTAGTAGAAGTACTACAGATTTTGAATAAATAGCTGAAAAATCACACATCAAATAGCAAGCCTAGATAGAACAACTTGTAATGAGATTTACAGCACTGGTAATGATACACTGGTAATGATATTGGACTGTTATTTGTTTCCAGAACAGAAGAAACCCATTAAAATGGACCTCCGGTACTGGTACAAGACAGTACCATGTATCCTTCTCTGACAAAGATTATTCTTTCTTGAATGGACAACATTCAAAACTTTTACTCTCTAAAGTAAGATAGAAAAGAGGAAAAAAAAAAGACAAATAATTTGGAATCTTCTCAAATTAACTCCAAAGTAGGTGAAAATATTATGACATCTCAGGTTATCCTTGAACACATAGTTTTGAGACAACCTGCTCTTTCTACTACAAAGAGGACACTGTAAAATTGCTTCAGTTACAATGGAGGAAAATGCTGCCAACTGATATTGTGAAGAAAGATAAAATATCAAACGCCAACATTTTCAGAAATACATTTTCCAAATCCAAACCAAGATCCCTTGTTGCACAGTATTCCAGGATTGTTCTTAATAAAAGCCAAAAAAACCCTCTACAATAAAGCAACTCACTTGTCAAACGCTAAATTTATTTCATTCTTTTAAAGGCTCTAAAAATGGTCATAAAATATCCCTTTCGGTAAGCTATCAAGTAAGGCAGAATATTCTGATTTCCCTTTATTTATTCTCTGCCAGTAACTGGCAACATAAGGAGAAGGGGACAGAATTGCTATCCACTGGCAGGCTGGAGAAAGGCTGAGTTCTCTGGCTCATTTCATGAGATGATTCTTGCATTGTCACTTGCATGATAAAAATTATTGACCTGAACCACTGTTAGTATGAAACATGTTTAGGAAGTAAAAGTTCAGTTTACTTCCCATGAGAGTGAATTATTTTTTTCCGCAGCAATCCTGGTGGAGGTTTTGCTTGTTTAACAGGCTTCATATTTGCCATTTTTTCTCCCTGTCAAAAATCTGTCCTCCATACAAATCGTCTGGAGAGAAAAGACAAAGCGACTCCATTCATGAAGACTGTCTCAGTTAACGGCTAAATATCAACAATTAGTAAGAATTTGAAGCTGCACGATACAAGGCAGGAAGTGAGGTTAATAGAGAAAACCTTTAAGAGAAATCAGAGGAATCAGGAATCAAGGAGAATCAGAGAAAATGGCTAGAACTCATTAAATAACTGACTAAATGTATACGGTTAAAGGAATTCAAGAAACTGGAAATTATTAAAGGCTATTATCGGGTAAGATGAAACTCATTTTTTCCTTCAGTGGAAAGATCAGATATTTCTTCCTCAAAACCAGCAAAATAAACAAAAGCATAGCCCAGCTCAGGTCTCCAGCTGACAGCCAAATATTTATTATCCTATTACTGCAGAGTGTTCTTGAATTTTACCTATATTACCTATATTCACCATAGCTCATAAAAATGCACCATTGGTTTTTTAAGTGGTATCTTTTCAATTTTAGATACAGAATCACTAGAAAAGCACAAGCTGCATATTGAAATTAATGCCAAGCTGTTCCATCTGTATTAAAAATCTCAATAGTTGCCAGAGTTCAAATGTAGATCTCTCACCAGTAATACTCCTGGAAGTAAAATACATACAAAAAAAGTTCAAATAAAGATAAAGAGGAAGAGGTTAAATTAACTGCTAAGGTTTCACAGTGAAGTCAACAGCATTGAGAAAGGAAATGAAAAAGAGCAGGTATAGATCTGTTAAAACTTCTGCCTTTTCACCATTATATTACTTTTCCTTTAAAAACATAAGCTTGGTTTTTTTATCTTGCTAGCTAAAAGAACAGGGGTCTCTCTCCAGGGATGCCTCTTTTGAGTAAGTTTTCCTATCATTTGCTTTCCAAACTCTAGAACAGTTCTAGTCTCATACAACATTTTGCTTTGGAGGTGATGGGAGGCTTTGCTGCCTCCGGCACAGCACCATTACTTATCAGGCATATTGAGTGGAAATACAGATTTAACAAAAATACTGAAAAAGGAAAGGGAAACACTTGCACAGCACTGCTGTCCTCAGATACCATGTTGGCAGTAGCCAGTAGTGAAAGACTCTGGGCCTCAATCCGACTGACCCAGCAAAAACCAGTTTGAAGGTGGAAAGTCCCATGTCCCAAGGTCAGGTTGTGCAAAGGACAGCTTCAACTCGGAATATTTAATGCTGTATTTAAGCATAAATAGACACTGCTTGAAGAAGGTGGAAAAGGCAAGGCAGATCATTTCATTAAAAGCATGGCTCCAGGCGATGAGATTCAGAAGTTCTGGTCAGAGGTCTCCAATCCATCCCTTTAATTTGACAGCTACTTCAGGACAAACTGAGCATCTGGTGCCAACCCTTTTTGTTAAAATAGTGGAACAATATTCTAGATAAGGATCCCATTGATAAATTATTGTTTTATTATTCTATTAAACTTGGAGACATGACTACAGAAGAGCAGTCACTACATTACAACTATTAAAGTGGCAAAAAACTGAAGGAAACAAAAGAAGGGAAAATGAGGACATTTAGTGCGATTGCACTACAGCATTATAACCTAGTCATCCACAATGTACCTTACAGCCAGTACCCTAATACTACAACCACCTGGTTTTCAGGCATCCTTAAAAAGATAATTGTACTAAATGGCAAGATGCTCCAAACTTTAAAAGCTATGAAAGATTACATGCAGAGAATCACTGCGCCATTACATGCAGAGAATCACTGCGCCACATTCTGGAATAAGCAGCTTTATAAAGAAGCTAAATTCAGAATTTGAGCATTTTGCAGTAAATAAGTATATAATTCTATCACTTATGCCACAATTTTATGGTTTTTGTTTCTTTCTTCATGGCCCAGCACCTGTGTAGAAACAGTCAACCTCTTGTTTTTATCAAATATGACGCAGACTTATTTCTGCAAGGATTTTTTTCCCCTATGTCTACAAATATTGCTAGTTCAACTTAGCCATAACTGGCTACCAGAGAACACAATTAGGCTGTGGAAAGTACAATCAGCTTTAAAACTCACATAACAGTACGGAATAAATAAATACACCAGCATTTTTCAAATTATGCATTTATGTAAATGAGGGAAGGTTAACTTCAAAAGCCTTCTCTCCCTGCTCACTCTTCTTGTCATTGTGTGTGATTTTGTGCCAGCTGAGGACTCATTTTCATGAACAAATAGCTTTTCATTGGATGCAGGTTTTATGTGTAAAATATGCTAAAACAGTTAAATGTCAAAATGTGTTTCTCATTCCTAATAACAAGCAAAAAAAAGATTCCAAGTTGAAACTTTAATGTGAAAATAAGCTCTGGAATAAATTCATTATCCTGTGAACAAAGAGTTTCATTGTATAAATCAGCATCTTTTAAAAAAAATTCTGCTCAATAAACATTCTATTACTAAAATTCAGATACCGAAGAAATTAAAGCTGCCAAAATACTTTAATTGCAGAGATTTCCAAACTCATGAAGGGAGCAAAAGAAACATTTAAACAGCAGGTAATTTAACATCAGAATCCAAGAAATACTCAGAACAGTGGCCAAAATACAAACAACCAAGCAGCAAATATGCCCTAGATTAGCCAATACTACCCTAGTGGTCTGTGAGCACATTCTGGAGTTAGACACTAAGGAGACAGAAAAAACAATTTTGGAAATAATTCATTCTTAAAATGTTTAATCCTCCATAAGTATCAGAGTGAATTACACTGGGCTGCTCTGGTGGTTTTTCTACACAGAATGTACATAAACAACAGCGCCACAATTCTAAGGATAACTTCCCATTAAATCTGTGAACAGAAACACTCTAATTTCATATAAACTGTCAATATGTGGCAGACCAGAAGAGATGATTGTAAATTGTGTCCAGTTCAAAGAAGGGAATTCTACTAACTAAGTGCAGTGAACTTAGAGAAAGTGAATGGAAATTATTTAGAATGTAAATCTGAGCAGCACATGTGAAGATATGCACATTAATGTCATTTGACACAAATGGCTCCAGCTAATTTCTTCCATGCCCTAAAACTACAGCTATTTCTGATGACATTTATTCTTCCTCACTGCAACTAAAAAACCACATCTTTTCCTGCTCAAGTACAAGATTACTGAGTTCTTCAGAACAAATTGTTTCACCTGTTGCCACAGACTCCCTACTGCTTAAATCTCTCTACTAATGCACTCACAGATTTTATGCTCCTAATCCACTCCTATTTAAACATCTCTTTCTCACAGTACTATAAAACAGATTCTAATAAAATACTATTTATCCTGGACGACACTCCTGTACATAGTAATGGATGCCATCAGTCCTTTATTATGCAGGTTGATAACAACCATTTCACGAAAGACTAATGGCAAATGGTTTCGTTGCAAATTAAGAGTGGTTTACTTTAGGCAAGCTCATGATTCAGTATCAGATTTTGCTTTAAAAACCCACAGATTTTCAACTATTCTTAATACATCTGCTAAATAAATGCTGCCAGTCAGCTACAGAGTTCCAGGCACATCTTATTCTTAATATTCCCTTTATGGATTTTCTCAAGGCGAGATGAAAAGTCTTCATTTTTGGAAAGAGGTTTTCAGATCTGACTGAAATGTATTGGTGGAGTTCCCTGCAAGCTTGACATATTACCATCAGTGGTACAGGACTCTTTTTTTTTTTTAATCTGGGGAGAGACTACATTTACACTGTATTTAGCAAGCACCTTAGTTTCTCCTGACTTAAATTTTAGTTGGTTTTCTTAAGACTATGCTGCTTTTGGTGGACAGATTCCATCACCACATTCATCAGTTTTCTTTCATGATGAGATTTGTGAGGAAAAATTTAAAAAACCAGCTAAAATACTCTTGAATATAAATCTGAAAAAGTGTCCCACAGATACCACCATACTGGCTGTGCCTTTAAATGGAAGCACTGTGTCTGCTGCCCTTATCAACTCATAGTTCTAAAAATCCTGTAAATGGCATCTTCAAGCAAGGCTTACAGAGAGACTGACAGTTAAGATTCAAGCCTTTGCAACATGATACCCACTTTACACATACAGATGCTTATAGTACTGGTTTTCAGGGTCAACTGTAAGAGAAATTACACGACAAACAATTTACCATTCATCTCTAACTATTCTACCCATTCTCCCTTCTCCTAATTCATGTTCCCAAGGATGCATACATCAACAAAAAGAAAATTGTTCAGGACTCCTTCAATATGCAAACTCAAATACAGAAACAAAGCCAGGATAAACTAAACAAGAATGCCTGGACGCAGCTAAGACTTTGTGTCCACAAAAAAAAAGGTTAAAATTATGAGGAAACTGGGACTTTTAATTTGTAAGTAAGCAGCAATCAAGGGGATATGAGACCCTCACATCATATTTTTAACTCAAAATTACAGTGGTGACAGCAAAGACACCACACTCCCCATAATGCTTTCCTCGTGTATTCACTGAGTAATGAGGGCTCAGCAATGGCAGTTTGCAATGACCATATTGGTTTCCAGGTCCGGTACATAAAGGTCTCCCTAAAGATGCATGACCCATTGATTTCTCTCCATATGCTTACAGTCCACAAATGCTAAAATCTAGGACCAATTCAATAAATTATTATTATCAATAGGCATCTTCACTTCTGCTGTCAATACTAAAATATATTCCACTTCTATATTGAGTTTGCTCAAACTCTCCAGTGTCTCTTTACTATAAAATGTAGAATCCAATGAAGTGTAACTACACATTTATCCATTAAAATGCATTCAAAGTGGTGCATGAATATGGAAAGCAACAGCTTCATTGACTTTTATCTTTCTGGATTCATGGCTCCAAGTGAACAGTGTACAACTACTCAGGTGAAATTCCTTATTTTCTTAATTTACTGAGGCTCAAAGCCCAGGACTCAGGGACATTTGCTTTCACTCACAGGGGGAAAAAAATCTTGTACAATACTAATGGCTAAATTTGGTAAATACAAGGAAACCCTAAAGATAAGAAAACTTCCTTTAGGTTTTAACCACTGTAGTAAATTATTTTATATTCTAAATTGCAGGCACCATGTGCCATCTACACCCCCATCCTGTAGTAGAGGCTGGCAGCAGGACTATCCCCAGTCTCACACAAACTGGGTCACAGAACTTCACAGACTCCGCTTTGACCCTCTCACCTGCTCAACGTCCTCACTCACAAGTAGTGAAGAGAATGTACCTACTCTAAGCCAGGCAGTGCAGTTACCTTGAACTTTACAGGAAGTACCACTCTAAAGGCATTTTCTTTTTCTTCCCAAACCTTAAGGACAGGTAAATAACAAAAGGAAGAAGCTACTTGCAAAAAGATGCAGTACATGGAGAGATTTTTACTTTTTTCAAAGACAGTTTCTTTCTAAAATAGTGTAACAAAACCAAGGTTTGGTTAAACACGAAAATTACATACATAAAACTGTAAGAAATGGTTAACTATATGAGTACATATGGCAACTAAGGTATATATTTAGGATATATAGATATATTTTGGGCATAATCTCGTAAATTTCATTGACTTTCCAAATAACTAATTTGTAATAATTTTCATAATACAGTATTTTTTTCATAAAAGTACATGTAGTATCAAAGTCTGCCTTGATTTCCATTTTAGCCATGAACAGTACTGCATTTCAGCATCATTCTGAAATACAACTCTCCTATTTTTAGAGCCCCAAATCCAAAAACTTATTTTAGGTAAAATTTACTACTCAACATTTTCAGATCCATTTTCCTAATGTGGGCATGAATCCATTTAGGGTGGAAAACCCCCCACTCTGTTTGCTGGTGTTACTAATATACTAAAACAGCTCATAAATTCATAAAGAAAAAATGTATTGGACATTGTACCACTACTGAATGTTACTACCAGAAACCTTATTCAATCACCTGCTGTATAATTCCAAGTATAAACAAGCTGTTCGCACAAATCAAAAGCTGTTAATGTTGTGGAACACACTTGCACTTGTATTACTTCAAAGACTGTATAGCTATATGCTCCATTACTATTTCCTGTAAGTATTACTTCAAGGCTTCAAACCTGTTCCTAAATCTTATATATTTCCACACTGGCTCTTCACTCGGTTATTGAGTCCTTCCATTGGTAATTTGATCACTCTGAATACTTTGCTGCTGTGATTGCTACTTTTCTCTGGAATTGCAATAAACATGCACATTTATTCTTGCCCTGTGAAAGAGCTGTGCACAAAAAAAAAAGGCTTGAGAAATGTAATAATGCTTTTAGAGAATTTTTTTCACTGCCATATGCAAAGAATAATGTTCTGTAACTTTTCCTTATTTTCTTTTTTCATCGTAGTGTTTAAAAACTATCAAAATGAAAGGAAGAATTTAGATTGTGTGATTCTGCCTATATCAAACTTACAGCTCACATCAGATGGAACTTTTACAATAAAAACTAGCACCATACTTTAGTCTGCACTGTGGAGCAGTCTCAGAGTGCATAAAACGGATGCTTTTTTTTTGGATTAAACAACTGGAGCGGCACTCGAACTGCTAATGAGTTCCAGCTCATAGAACCAGACCAGAGTCACCTCAAAGGAAAAAGCCCCAAAGACTCATCGTGTAAGCACTGGGTCCCCAGCACCACTTTTGTGGCAGTCAGCTTGACAGCATACACATAGCCAAGTAATAAAGACATAACTTCAGAAAAAAAGAAAAGCAAAGAGCTGTGCTTTATCAGGAATTACTTTATGCTTCAGAGCTTGCTAAATAAAGCTTCAAAAGTGGTGCTCTTTAGCAAATGAAGGAGTATATAGCTGTCTTCCTATAAATTCAACCAACTGAAACTACATTTGAGTTACCAAGAAAGTTCATTTCAACTTTTAAATCTATGCTGATGATATTCAGATCAGTTTCAGCAGGCCTACAGAAACTCATATATTGATTTTAATTCTGACTGCTTCCCCAACAGTCATAGCAACTCAATTCACTGAACAGATTAATGTTAAAATTAGATAATGAGGATTGAAAAATCAGTTTAAGATTAGAGAAACTCCAAGCTACTTGCTTTTAAAAGAAAAGCTTGTCTGCTAAAAAACCCCAAGCATACACTACACATCAAACAGTGCCCTTCTGTGAAAAAAATACAAATTATCTCACTACTGTCAGTTTTCTAGTAAAGAGAACAGACAATCAATCTAAAACTCCAGGATCTATATTTATCCTTTTTCCTTCAGGAAAAGGTCAAAAACTCTCCCTGATTAGAAATAAGAGGGAAATATATCCAGCTGTCTGGAGCCAATACCTTAACCCATGCATCCCTCTCAGTGGTGGGTAGGTCCCAGTGTAGCTGATAAGCTTCACACAGGCTGCTGTCTTCTGGCACCAAAAGAGGATGCCACACCTTCAGAATCAGAAGCTTCCCAGAGGAATCTACACTGCACACCATGCAACAAGTGAGCACAGTGCACTTATCCAGCTCTAGGCTAACTTGCAAAAAGTCACTAAGCATTTTCGGGAGGCCCTTTTCATACTCATCCCCACTGACCTGCAGTGGAACTGAACACAAGGAGTATCTTGTGAGGCACAGCAAACACCAGGCAAAATTAATCATTATCCTTTCTGCACTGAGCATGAGAGAGGATGGGGCAATGGGAGCAAAGGGATTCATAGTGGAGTGATCCGGATACAAACATGGTGTTATCTGTTCTATGTTCTTTGTTAATCATCATATATCGAAGAGATTCAATCAGAGCTTTAGGTCACCATTAGTGATCTCAGAAGCCCAAAGAAGGCTACCAAAGCAATGAGTTTCTTTCACTTTACACGGGCCACAAACACCCACATGCAAATCTAGGGACATAAGTAAATTTAGCTTACAGTAAAGGTTTCTGGCTCTTGGTTTTAAAGCACAGAAGTATTTTTCCTAATTTCATCATGCTATCTTCTAATGGTTGGAGTGCAACAACAAGACAGTAAAGAACTATAGCCTTATTATTTTGTCAATATTTAACTGCCTAATTATTGCCTGTAGCAAATTTACTATTAAAAAGCACCATGGGAGACAGAAGACCACATTTCACAGTAATATACCCACCATTTACAGTGCACATCACAACTGACCAGTTTTTAAAGCAGATTCACTGAGATACACACATTCATCCACAGCTAATGCTATTGTATGACTGAACTTCAGAACCAATCATTTGCCTACTAAACAAAAGCCACCTTTCTCTCATTTCAAAAGAAATAAGAATGTTTTACATAAAAAAAGTTATAACAGCTTTTTTATTTATCGTCATAAGGTAAATGTGGATAAGCTGAAATATGACCCTTAATTTTACTTCGTAAAATGTTCTGTCTACCTTACACGAATTAACTAATCTTACACTTTCAGCTAACAGCTCAAACTCTCTTTCCATCCCTAAAGGGAGGGAAGGACAGATATACCATGGAAAAGACACATACCAGAATATTCCAGAGGGAATTTAATAGAATAAAAGTTTTGAAACACTCCTGAAATATTTAGACATCTGTAACACAGAAATAATTTCTGATTCCAGGCCCAATTCTAACTTCCTCTTGTCACTGCCATGATTTTACCATCTGTCGCAGCAGTACAATTTAAGAAGAAATAGCTTAGCAGTTTCTTCAGTAGAGAGGAGAAGTGGCCAACAGGTCAAGTTGCTCAGTCCTACAAAGCTAATGGGTACATTGGTTTATTTGAAATATTAGTATCTCCCCAAAATCCCATTAACTATGAACAAAATCAATTAAATCAGGATACAGAATCCTGGCATACAGGGAAGTAATAGAAATCCTGAGAGAATTACAGCATGAAGAGGAATGTTGTAAAAGCTTTGCAGCTTCAAGAGTAAAAGAGTTCCTGGCACAAGCTTTTTCCTAACTTCTGTAAGACAAAATCATGAGTCACAGTTGGCCCAAATCTTAAACTGCTGCTTATAAAGACAATGCCACGATAATTCAGAGAAAAACTTCACCTCTAACCATTTCTAAGTACCACGTTTTATGACCTGCTATTTACAGAATGGCAGGCAGCCAATGAAATTCTCAGTAGAACTCTACATCCTCACATAGCTTGCAAGTCATCTTATTTTCTATCTTTGAACAGCAAAATGCATTGTAAAATTAGTTTCTCCCTTGCTTCAGCTGGCAATTTATTATGTCAATCTTCTTAAACGTTTAAAATTAACATAAAAGTCCTTATTCAGATTATTTTAAATGAAAGGTAAGCACACACAGCATTGTTTCAAAATAATGGAGTTATTCACATATCTATTTTTATCGCTCCATTTGGAACAAAAGCAGCTTGAATGCAGAATATATTCAAAAGTTACACAGAGCCAGGTGGAACATTAGAGATGTATCTTTCCTCTTTCAACACTATACAAAAAAAAAAGGACAAAATGACATTATCACATGAAACTTAGCAGGGAGGTGCTCAGTAAAGAATTTTGACTTATTAAACGTAAGCGACACCGTTGCCACATGACAGCCTTTGATTTACACTGATTTTGATTCACAGCTAGCAATGAAGTTTATCAGTTCCTTTTTGACCCAGGTCACAATGGATATAGATTTTAGATGGCATGGAATGAGAAACACCACTACACTACTGTATAACCTCCCATGATAAGGCAAAACAAAACTGCAACTGAAATGTAATGTCCCAATGACTAAGAGAGATTCTGTAGAACAGACAGCTAAAGGCAGAAAAAGTACATTGGAAGTAAGAAGCTCGTGAGATTGAGGGGCTTGCTGACCTACTGCAGATCTCAAAAAGGACTCAAAGGTGAAGCTCTCTAAGACTATCCAACTTCTTACACTTCAGGCTATAGTGAAGAATTATTTACTCAAGGCATACACTTGTGAGGTGAAGAGGAAACACTGTCAGGTCACAGTATCAATAGAGGACAGGCTGGAACAAGGTGATCACTAGAGCAGCAAGTCAGCAGCCCCAGATGATTATGATCTGACAGGATTTTAATACAATGGAAAGTTAGAATGACTGCATCTTAACAATTCAGACACCTGATTCTTGACAGCCAAAGGGCAGAAAACATTGCCAGAAGCACTACAGGTGACTTGGGGAATCACAAACAGAACACCTTTATTTCCAGCTTAAGATTTCATAAAAATTATGTCACAGTGACATATACTCAGGAATGCAGCTTCCCTGCAGCTAACCAAACAGTACTTGGTTGATTAAAGCACCAGAAACTGCTATAATCTCTGTGATTGACTCATTGTATTAAAAAGTAATAGTTGTGACTGAGATTTAAGAAACAAATTGTTGCTGCAAATATAAATTGTAGTTCCTATTGTAACAATACCCAAGGACAAACCACACTGTGCTGCTGTAAGAGAAAAATTGCTGTCATTTCATTTAATCCTGAGATATATCTATATCTGCATGCAAGCATATACATATATACCTATTACTTCTTATGGTGTGTACGAAGGAAACAGGATATTACATGGAAAGCTTGTATATCTTTGCAAGTACTTCTACCTTTAGATAACGTTCTCCAATAAAAAACCACTGCCAAATAATATTTTATGCAAATAGGAGTTCTACTGTAAGTTATTTTATGAATTTCTGGACTGAAAAAAATATGCAGTGAATGAAATCCACCTATATTCACCATCTCTTTCCATCACATAATTCCTATCCTAAAGAAAAACATAAACATGAGACCAGCATAGATTTCTGCATTCTGCATGCAATTCTATGCATACACTTTACTAATAATCAATTAAAGTGCATAACACACTGACATCAAACAACTTGAAAAAACACAGTTTGCCACTGAATCTTGCAATTCTCCATCTCTCTTCTTAAAGAGGATCAGATTCCAATGAATATGCTTCAACAAGAAATTGTGCACCTTACTGTGTGCCAAGGAGCACTGACATGCAGGAGACTTGTACTTGCAATAAATTTCATATGCAAAAACTTGAGCAGAAATCTACAACAAAGAAGTTGACACACAACAGACTGCACTTAACTGAATAGACTTTGAATTACTTTTAATACCAGTACTTTAGCTCTACTTCACTATCACTACAACATACGGACACTGCCTTAAAAGAGCCATGAATCAATCCTTCAGCACTTTTTGCAGGTCAAAGGACTTCCTTGCAAACAGCCTGATACCACTTGAGTGGCAGAAAGCTCATTTTACACTAAACCTCCCTTTTTTTTTCTGTTCTCTTTATGGCAGAAGTTTGGCCTATTTTACAGCTGTTTTACCTTGAATCTATTCTATTTTTACATTACTACATGACATACACAACTGTGGATGCTCAGAACTGTATTTCTGGAAAAATAAACATAACCCTTGACCAACAGGTAACACGGCAAAGGGAAAATTGATGTGTTTTATGGATAAATTCAAAGTCTCTTAAAGACTTTGTCCAGAATCTTGCTTCTGGTAAATATCTGCAAAATTACTACCTCATGATCTGTCAGTGAAGTATATGTTAACAGAACTATTCTCTGTATAAAAAATACTGTCCCATACTGTGCACCACTGTCCTACATACAGGTAAATATAACCACTTTCAATAAAAGTTACAGTAATCATACATGACTCTTGGCTAGGATATTTTTGCCATTAATTAAAAAGCAACACGATTTAATACTACAATATAGTCCAGAAGAATCTATGAAAAGTAAAGTACATGCCATCCTAGTGCACAGCGTTTTTTTCAAGTGGAAACTCAATTGCAGAAATTTCAGTTCAGAAAAAAGTAAGAACTTTTTATTCTGCTAGATAATGCTACACTCCACTTGCAAAAGGAGCTGTAAATATTACAGTGAAGCTACTAATTTTTCTGAGCTTGTATAATTAGGTCTGTAAATCAATGATACTTTGACTATTGAGTATTCTTCCTGCCTAACGACCACATCTAACTTTACAGAAGTCATTCTGAAATACTTGCTAAATACCTTTCACTGTAAACAATGGCTTTATTTTCCCTTTTCTGTTATTCAAACACAAATCAGCACTGGAAAAAAACTGTGTCTACAGTATTATACCCCTGCAAAGAGCAAAGGAGAAGCAGGAAGAGAACAGAAGCAGGTACAACGATAACAGAGTGTTTGTGTAACTGCAGGCATGGACATAAAAAAATTCAGGCTTACCTTACACAGTCCACCTCAGATAGTATTTCAATGCCTAAAATGCAATTTATTATTACATTCAAATATCCTGGGGTAATGAACTTAGCAACCTGTGAAAGTGAGAACAGTCACCTTGTGTGCTTTTGGTTTGTTTCTACTTGGCTTCATTCTATTTTATAATTTAGTAACAAATTTCTGAACAAACCTGATTTTCCTGTCAAATTCACAGCATTTTTCTTGTTCTTCTTCTGGCTTGATGTACCATACCCTGACTGTATTTCTGCAAAGCTCACTGTTAGGATTGGTGGACATTACCCAAAACTAAAAACAACCATTTTCCTCTGAGAATCAATACAAAATTTCAAGCTGGCTTTGGAATATTTCCTTTTATCTTGTTACAGATTTTTGTCTCCAGGTGAGCTTATTGCAGCTTTTTCTACCGAAAAGAAATTTGGTGGCATATTGCTGTTGGAAACCAGTATCAAATTTCAAAGTAACAGGTAACAACTTCAGGAGCTGAGAGAAAGAATCATTAGGGCAGCTGCAGGAACCCCCAAAATGATACAGAGCGTAAGAGAATACTGCACTTTTTTAACACAATGATGGCAACCTGCATGTACAAACATGGATAGAGGAAAGAGGGAAAAGTACACAAACCATTTTTGCATAAGAGTTCTAACAGGATAACTGTGCCATCTATTTGCATTTCTGTACAGGGAAGAGAAGTTACAGGTCTTACTCTAACTGGTGAGCTACTATTTCATGTGCAGATTTATCACTTTTGCCATTTCTATGTTGCTAATACATCCATATTTCTAAACAAGAATACTTGTGAATTTCTAATTTTTGTGAGAAAATATCATATAGAAGTACTTATTATCCAGAAAAGTCATACCTGCTACCAAGGATTGGCTCCCCAGAGGCTCCCAAAGCAGAATAGTCCATGCCATAGAAATTCAGTCCTAAAAGTATTTTATTCCTCCATTTTGAATCAGGATCCAGTACTTCAACACAAGCTCGTACCCAGGGAAGGGGGGAGTTTGGACCAGGTCTGTCAAGTAAGCAAAAATCAACCAGGTTGTCAGAATGAGTACATGTTCATACTCAGCCTTCTCTTTTTGACCAGTGTAATTGTAAAGAGCAAATTATGGCACATAAAAATCAGTGAGGATGAACCTACAATTCTATCAAGGTTAAATGCACATTCTTCAGTAGCTTCAAGTGCTTATACACAAAACATGCTTGCCCCACTCTTGACTTTTGATTCAATTCTAATTGAATTGAGGGAAGGGTGAAGGGACATAAAACTCCTTCCTAGGGGTAAGAAGAAGTTTCCCCCTAGTACCTTTTCACTGGGCCTTGCACAATGCCTACTCTGTAATTCAAAACTCTCTATGACTTCAGTTGCTTTCCAATATCATCCTCAATGTTTTTACTGCAAGCTGGTAAAATACACTGGGACAAAATCCACCATTTACTTACAGAAGGAACTATAAAATTAGTGACTGGTAAGCAAGACAAGTTGCAGATTGTGTGACACTTATTTATGGGAAAAAACCTAAAAATTACCTAACAAAAAGCTACATGAAGAAGGAGAGTATAGCATTAATACACAGACTAATTGAATTGCCATGTATGTAACGTCAGGATATTGCACTCATTCCATTCCTACCTCACTGGAGAGGAGAGCAGGCTTTCCCTCAAACACTAACATGACAGAAGGCATTCACTAGCATGATAATGGGAGAAGTATATCCTAGTCTTACAAATATCAACATCTACTACTCCCTACTAATTATCTGCCTCAAAGCCTTCGTGATACCTGTGCCATTAAAACTCAACATACTAATATAGCAGAGCAGTGTTGCTGGGAACTGTGCTCATATTTAAAGGCATATGAAGTATCAACTGTTTAAAGCGAATTCATTCCACAATGTTATTAGTAGTAGATTATTAGTGTACCTATCCTATTGAGTGCTAAATAACTCAAAACAAAAGAACCTCACCTGGAAAAGAGTAAGTACCAGGTTATCCTTTCAAAAGGATGCCTTTTTAGCTTGAATACAAAGTCTTTACTAATATCCAAACCCCAGATACACATTGCTGTTAAAAATGTACTGAGTTAGCAGCTTGTTGAAAAATCATCTATTTTAATTACTAATCCAGAACTTCAGTATCTGATAAACTTACAATGCACTATCCACTTAACTAGGAAAAAAAAAAATGAACTTGTACGGTAGATTTAACACTGAAGTAGGAATCAGCTCCTTCAATGATCTTTCTGATGTCAGATGGAGTCTTACCGATGTGGTGCTGAATAGTCGTATGTCATGAGACTGAAGCTGTCTATTACTGAGGCCAACTGATCAAATTCTTTCTTTGTGAACATTCCCGGCTGGTTTGTCCTTTCAAAACAAAGCAAAACAGAAACAGGAAGAGATAAATTACTACAATAACCAGGCTTATTCCCTCCTTTGGGTTTCATACCACTTGATCACATAGGAAAAATCTTTCATTCTGAGGTGGCAAAA